>OZ026600.1:32668819-32818819 GCA_964020085.1 Micromussa lordhowensis
CACGGACTGCTCGAACTCTGAAATTATAAATGCACTGGTTTCTAAACGAAGCGCACTATTTAGCCGTAAAATTGTAAACAGATGTAAGTTTAACGACAATAGACAGCAAGGCTGATACTACGTGAAAAACGTTTCGAGGCACCAACATGACAAGAACCGATAAAGTAGGATCGCAACATATTGGAACTCGTCAGCACTGTGTAGCGAAGATATGTAACGCCAGCCAAAGAGCCAACGCACATAAATTGCAAAATGACCCGTTCCATATCAAGTTCCGTACTTTGTACTCACTTGCGCCCAGAAACACGCGTTGCCACATCACGTGTTTCAGGGCGCAAGGAGACCAAAGTGTCACGATTGGTGTCTCGAAAAGCAAAAAAATAAATATGGTTGGACAAAGCCAGCCTAAACATTGAAACATTTAACCCCATGGACAGTAAATTTAACGCCTCTCCTGCCTGATGAAGATAAAATCTTTAGCGGCTCTTTGGTTTTGGATTTTAGAAAATGATGACGTCGCGTGAACAACCTATTGAAGAATTTCCTCTGTTTTTAGGCGGCTTTTTTTAAAGAAGAGACCAACCCTTAAAAAACTGTTATGTGCCATGGTCGTGACAGTCGCACCATTTGTTTATCTCATCAAAGAAAAAGGAAAGCAGCTATCTGGGTGGACGGTGCCTCTAATAGCCGCAATAGATTGTGTAAGTATTGGTTAGTTCCTTCCATGTTTGTCGAATTTTGACGCTGTCGTGCATACGTACACTCTTTTTTAAATACGAATATTTATTTGTTTTCTACGGCCGAGGCTGAATTTTATGCTGAAAATATCCTTCCTAGATTATAGTGTACGACTAATGGCATTCCTGTTTTCGAATGTATTTGATGTTCAGAAGGTGTTAAAGTAATTAACTCTTGCAGAAATGTGCTGTTGTTGTTGCTTTGTGGCTAGTTTTGCCGGCCGTTAAGAGAAGAGAATAATTTTATACGGCTTAGTTAAAAACATATAATTGTATTGTATTAACAATACAATTATATTATTTTCAAAATCTTAACCTCGGGTTTGTTCTTAAAAAATATTTTTAACATTTCGCACATTTCAGCCTCGATATTCTTATAAAATATATTCGTAAAAAAGAGTGTATTCTGTAGGAAAATTCGTTACCTGACGAGGGAATTCCGCGTTAATTGCACGCGAAAACCGATGAGTGCGATATCGGTTTTCAAGTGCAATTTAACGCGGAATTCACGAGTCAGGTAATGAATTTTCCTTGAATCGCATAATTGAATAAAATTGTAGAAAAAGACATTGTAGGGTTAGGGTTAGGGTTTTTGCAGTTGTTGTGTTACAATTTGACAACGGTTGCTACGTAGATGCGAAGCAATATCACTTAGCCTCGTTTTCAACTCGCAATTCCACGCTAAATACCTCGCTTCGTAAACCAATCAGAATGCAAGATTTTATTCAATTATGTGATTCTATTTGGGATATCTCAGGTAGTGATAGATAAACGGAATGATTTTAAATTCTTGCGAGATTCGTAAGTTGAATATGAAGTCTTTTTTTAATCGTTGTCCTTAGCATTGTTGTCGTTGTTGCTTAAACTACCTTTTGTTGTTTAATAGGCGGAGAACTTCTGTCTGTTTGTTCGGTTTCGTTGTATTTGGGCTTTCGTTTGCTTTGCACTCGTTTGGCTGCTCATCTCTTTGCCGTTTATTCAGTTGTTATTGTTTGGGCAAGGGACATCTGCCTCCCCATTAAACTCGTACTAAAGTTTCGAAGTGTATCGAAACATATCGAGGGCCGTAGCTTATTTTCTTCTTTGATAACCATCCCCACAGCGCTAGAGGTTTGCCCACGCTTTGAAACGAGACATGGACAAATCATCCACGAAAACATCCACGCAACGCGCGAGTACATCGGCGGTAGAACGGGCGTACCGTATAGAAATAACTTTAGGAGGGATTGCCTCGGGTGTAAGTTCTATATGGGGGATTCGCTCTCATACCTTAATCTTTTCTCTTACGACCAATGACAACGCGCGTGCTATCTCACCTACTTTATACATGTTTCGCCAGTTGTTTGTACGGGCCAGGGACCAACTCAAAAGGTCTATGCAAGCTACTTTAGAACTAGCAAGCCGAGCTCTAATATTGTTTATTATGCTTTTTTCTTTTTCATTTTTCTTGCCGTGTATTGGGATTTTTGCAGGGTATGTAAAGCAAAATAATAAAGATCTGAAAACATTTTGTTTCCAAAACCAGCTTCCGGTAGCCATGGCGATCGTCCTCGAGGAAAGAGGAGTAAAAATGCAACATGAAATATCAAGAAGAGGCATCAACTTGGTTTACTTCCTGTTCTGGATTTCTACTTATCAGTTCCTTTGTGTTGCCTCAGCGCTGGTCTGGGTGTTTGTTCTGCCGGCGAGTGGAAATATAAATTCTACCCAGGATGCTAGCAATATTGAAGAGTTTGGACGCAAGTGAGTTGTTGCAATGTTTTAATCGAATAGCCCAGTCGAAAGGATAGCTCAAAGATTTAGCCTATAGAAAGAATGAACACAATTTAAAGCGTGAAATGATTCGTAAAGAAGACTGCTCCGTAAATAACTAACGTTACGGACCCTTAGCAACGAGGTTAACAGAGGCAGATCCATGAGAGGAGTTGAAGGGGTTGTACTCCACCACATCCCCCCCCCCCCCCCCTTGCGCCGCAATTGTTTGTTACTTGTTCGCATTTTCATAAAAAAAATAATAGAATCAAGTTTTTTTACACGTAGTGTTTTTTCACTCCCACCAACTGACTGATTTTCAAGTTAGGAAAACTAGTGTACATTTCACGACCGCATTACTTGTTTTTCCGGTTGGCATTACGCGCTATACTATGATCTAATTGGTGCCCCTTGATTTTTTAGGTTTATCACATAACGCCGTAACGCCGCTTACCTTTTGCAAATATCTGTATTAGTTCCAGAGTTGTAAAATTGTGTAAAATTTGTAGATGAGATGACTGATGACGTCATACACTAAACATTATATCAAATATATAAACAGAGCTACCTCGGTCAATTTGCTGCAAAGGTCATTGAAACTTGGTGGACTAATAGTTCTTCAGGCAACACACATCGTAAAAAAGTCTGATTCCATGGCAACTCACTCTTTTCCAGTCCCCACCCGCTTGATTTCAATATTTTAGTGATTTTCAGCTCAAAAAAATTTAGCAAGGGCACGAATTCGACCTAATATATTTATTTATACGCTGACTGGTTCATGCAGATGAGGCACCACTGGCAAATATCAAAATGAAACGCCAGAAAGCCTTTAACATTGGGGAGGTCTGGAACCCAGAATGTTGCCATGATAACAAAACTGTTAAGCTCATATTGTGGAGCACATTTAGAAGAATCGTACTGCAACAAATCAAGCATTTCTGATTCAAATTAGTTGAGATATCTTTCTTCATCATATTGGATCCAAATTTTTTTAGTTTATGACGTCATCACTTGGCTAATTTCTTTATTTTAAAAACTTGAATTTCTCTGGAACGAAACCAGATATTTGAAAATAGTACACAGCATTTTCTTATCATATAGACTACTTGTTTATATTTTAAAATGGCTTCGATTGGAACGATGCGAATTTCGTTAGAGTAGCAATGGTAAACTGGAGATTTTACATCGCCTTCACAAACGCTTTTCAATTGTCAGGAACGCTGGAAATGGCGTTTTAGAAGATAAAATCAGAAAAAACCTTTCCGAGAAGGGATGACCCTGAACCCCCCTAGAAGTTTGCGCCTACGGCACTTGCCATCTCCGCCGGTGACTTCGAAAGTTATTGCAAATTCCTGGATTCGCCCCTGGTTAATGCGGAGCTCAACCGACAAATGCGTTTTTCGCTACCGTCAATCAAATGTTCGACGGCTCCCCCAGATTCCGACTACTGCCAAGCGCGCGGTAATCAAATCAAATCGTTGAGCACAGTTCAGACAACAGTTGTCGATTGAGCTTTGAATTTTAGAGTCCGCATGTTATTGAAAGGCGCAGTAATATAAGGTATTTAACTGTTCTTTTAGACGAGAAGTATTGACTATCCTTTACGTAGAACGGATTCTCTCGCAATGTTTAATATTTTTGATAGATTTTAGTAACACTCGGGTCGCGCGAAAGCCCGAGAGATGTGAGACTGGTCAATTTAACGCACCATTGATCTACCGTACGACTCATTTCCTGCCGGATCATTTTAAAAAAAATGCTTTCCTTTCTCTAGCCAGAGGAATAAAGGATAAATAACAGTTATTCCCGCACATTTTGGCCTGGGCACGAAGGCTTCTATATGTTACACTACCGCAGCAGTAAAGACTGGCTCGAACTTTATCAAATCATTAGATATACATCTGAACCAAGGCTAAATCAGGTCAAGAGATTATGATCCAGATCATATTTTATTGATCAGCAGGTATTTACTGCATATTCCTCGATTTTATGCTTGTAGTTGGTGGCATGGATTACAATATTTCTTTGGCGTAGCAGAAACAGGCATGATAGGAACTTTGTTCATTTTCCTGAACGTTTGTACCTACCTTGGATCAGCAAATCTGCTCCGTCACTCTGAGGGAGCCACGTGGTTAGCTATTGTCCAGGTGAGGCAAACCCATGGTAGTTTCTGACGTGGTATAGACCCTATTCATAATATGGCTGCCAATTTATTTTTTTTATTTTTTGTATGCATTCAGATTAGCCCACCTAACCTTATTTGCGAGTAAAAATTCTTTTGAATTATCAACTAGGTTAGTTGGGCTAATTTTAAAACTTACAAAAGAATTTTTGGCCAGCCATTTATGAAAAGGGTCTATACCAAATAGTATGTTCAAGATGAAAGAGGGTGACAATCTGTGTAATAGGCCATTTCATTCGCGACGCCCTGCCCACTCTACGCCGGAGGAATTTAAAAACACAACAAGCGCCGGTCATTTTGAATTTGTGTTTAAGAAAAACTCGGTCAGGGAAATTACGTGATGATCGTGACGCTATCGGTTTTGAACAGTTCCGTCTTCAAAATGTTTTCGTTCACCCGAAAACGAAATTAAAAGCCGAAGTTTCAAATTCCTCCAGTTTGAAGAGCGTTTACGAGAAGCTCCGTTTTCATGACGGATTAGTGTGGATTGCAGGATGACTCGTTTTGAAGCAGAGGCACAAGGTATCTCGGAAATGGCCAAAAACAGAGCTTTCCCAGAATCCTTCGCAACTAAAAAAATTAGAATACCTTTGTTTACTTTAAAAGTCTGGCAGGATGTCCCATCGTAAGAAAATAACTCTTGCCCTGAAAACTCTTCATATCAAAACAACATTTTACAGTGCACATGATCTGAATCTGAGTTTTAAAAAAACAAAAAAGCCTCCTTGCAATCTCCGTGCACATTATCCAATCCGTTTTTAAATCGTTTTGTTAGCCTCTTAATTTGGTACATAGTGATGTTCTTATTTTATTGTTTTTTTTTTTTAACTTTTCTTGTATGTTATAAAGGAAGATCTCTGGCTTCGTGGTATTTTTAAACTATTTTAGCGTTACCCTCGTTGAATCAAGTATTTACTTCTAATAACCGGTGTATACTACAGGCTAAGAAATTTCTCAAATGCGATTGGCTAAGACCAGTAGTATTTCTGCCAAATTTGAAATACTTACATGTAAAAATTTCAGTTTCCATGGAAACCTATATGATCGAAACAATATGGCGAAAGATTCAAAATTCTGTGGAAAAAACTGCAAGAGCTAAAGGAAATTACCAAGATATGGAAACAGCAAAGAATGTACAAAGATCTGGGTCACTGTTTCGTCGATTTAAGGTGGAAGGCAAAGGATACAGTCCTGATATTTTCAGTGAGCTACAACGCGAACCAACTCAGCTGACGAAGTTCGGTGCGTAGCTTTATCGTCGAGCGCTCTTTTAGCTGCTATCGAAGAAGGTGAGAGAATGAAAAACGGCTCCTTTCAGTCTTTATTCAACAATTCAGAAGCACAGGCAACCAGAAGTAAACGTCGTCCGCTGGAAACTATTTTACGCTGCTGTGGTGACCAAAGAAACGATAAATAGCCAACAATTTTCACGGCCTGCTGCTTAAATGAAAACTTGTAAGCCCAAAGTCCAAGTTCCAAACAAGCAGAGTCGGTTACAAAATCTATTGATAAACTTCGATTGACGATTAGGCTGTTCAAAATGTACAATTCAAAAGATATTTACAGGTATTCAAGTACTGTTGTATAGCAGTTGAAGCGAAAATCATTTGAATATGTGTGACCTTTGTGCGATCACATGTTTGATCACATGTTGTAGTAAAACCAATCACCCGCGCGTGACTAGACAGCGTTACAAGATGCGAAATTTCTTTGCCTTGTAGTGTAAACAAAAAATAGCACGGTTTCTTCGGGGTATTTGGTATAAATACCGGCTCGTGATATTTCAAAACTCTCCAAATATCACTCGCCGCGGCGGCTCGTGATATTTTGGCGAATTTTGAAATATCACTAGCGGTATTTATCCCAAATACCCCTAGAAACCGTGCTATTTCCTATACTAATTGCTGAGCCTGAAACACTGGTAAAAAGCTGATTGAAAATGCTAGACATGGTCTTGAAAAAACTACATTGAAACACCTTAGTCCCGTTAGGGGCCAGTTCTAGCTACAGGTACTTTTTCTGCTTCCCAAGGATGGCCAATAGGTCATTCATATTCTCGGCTTTGGACTGGAACCGGGGAATATCATCAAAAAGAGACTAATGCCATTTGCATTTGAAAAGACTCCCCGTATTAGCCTCTGTTGCAAGCTATTTCCACTCCAACACCCAGAAAACGGCTATGGTGTATTGGAGCTTCAATTATGGAACAATACAGTACAGTACAAATAGTAACTAAATTGAAAATGAATGAAAAAAGATAAAGATGTACTTTGCAAATGCAACTTATCCTAGCCACTACTTGGTTAATTACTGTTCCCGATTTTTGAAAGTGCTTTGTAAAAAAAAAGTTAAATGTTGAATGTTTATAGTGGTCAATGCGCTTAGCAACTAGCTACCTCAGGTATGCCACTTAAACTGATAGAAAAATCTCGATACAAACTGGATTAAGATTGCGTTACACTTCGCACATGTCGAAAAATATCTCTGAACATTATTCGTAGATTAGGAATTCGACCTAATAACCGAAGGGGTTTTTTCAAATGTGTGTTTATTCTCAAATGACGCTCAAGTCAAGTTTTAACCTGTTTTGGATAGCTGAATACTTTGTCTTTCAAGAAAAAGTATCGATAAGTTCTGGTTATTAGATTACTAATTTTAAACTTTGCGATTTCGCGACCGTGGACGCGAAAATGAGCTCAAAAAAAAGGATCACGTTTCGTATCTACCGAAGGGCTATTTGTCGACGAAAAGAGAGAAAAATCGAGTTTTGGATTTCTGCCGTCCTATGTTTGCTAATTAGAAACTCAGTACAAAATGATCCTTGCTGAATGCTGAAAACTATCCTCAGAAATCCACCTATTTTTAGCCTACAAAAGAGGTAGATCTCTCAAAGACATGCTCGTAACAACCAAGTTATGAGAGACACGTATATACCACTTATTAACCGAGAGTGAGGTCATTACAGGGAAATCTCAGACCGAGGCCTTGATGTATTGACCGAGCGACAGCGAGGTCAATACATCAAGGCTGAGGTCTGAGATTTCCCTGTAATGACCGAACGGACGAGGTTAATAAGTTGTTTATTATATGGCCTTTTTAGCGCTGGAAAAAAAACCGGAAGCGCTTTCCAATATCCGTTTGCGCGCGCGAGAGATCATTCGAGGCCACGTTCACTGAACAGAGAAAACCCTGGCCGTGCGATCGAAACCAGAAGGGACAGTAAAAACAGTTTCTTTGAAAATGAGACAATTTTTGCCTTTATTACGCCAAGATCTAGGTCAAATTTAACATTGAAAATTTTTTTTTTTATAATGCCCGCTCAGCAGCCAATCAGAGCGCGCGTACTATTGTAGCCATATAATAAAATCACATCACATCTACCATGCAGGACCTCCATGCTACCCTGTCTTCATTATTTTACAACATGTAAATTTAACAAATCTTAAAGAACCCTGTTTCAGCCTCAAATCGCAAAAAAAAGTATGAAGAACGTTTTGTCTTAGCTCCAAATCTAGACGTTCCTGTATACATGTAAAAAAAGAGCGCTAGTTTTATTTATTTTTTTTTAAATTGAGGATTTAAGGGTTTCTAGTCTAGAGGATTCCAGCCACATTATGACTCGTGAAAACCCGCACTTTCCAATGGAAATTACGAAACAAGGAGCTCAAAGCTTGCAGATGAAAATGCGAAATGCTGATTTGTATCTGAAAGGAGCTATAGTTTACGGTTTGCAGCTGCTTGCAGCAAGATTGCCCTCATAAACAGAGACAGCTCAATTGGTGTTTTCTGTCGTTGTTTTACTTCTGAAATCAGAGAACAGGTGCACGGGTTGATGACAGTAAGATAGATATGAAATTTTTGCGTCCGAACTTTGACAGATTTGACCCAAATTAAACATCCCCTGTAACTCAGACAAACGCTTAATCGATTTTATTTTCCTTTTAAAAGAGAGAGGATTTTCAAGCTGTTTGATAGTGTCAGGTAAAGAGTTCCAGGCAATGGCAGCTCTGTGTTTAAATGAACGACGACCTTGTTCGGTTCTTGGCCTAGATACAACAACATTTAAGGACTTCCTAAGACTATTACTAACATAATTCCTATGTACTATGATGCGAAAGAGTCCTTGTATCCCTCAGACTTCTACTTATTTTCGGTTTCACCAGAGCTGAATATTTATTTGTACACTGTTTCTTTTTATTTCAGTCTCTTGTCACGCCACTGAGATGTCTTTTCGGGTTGTTCTTCAGTGAAGAAAAGACCGAATGGAAGATAGATAGTGTAGCTCATGGCGCTGCTGCGTTTGTGGTCATGTTTTTCGCCAGTTTAATCTACAACATGGGGTAAGAGGAAACTCATTTTTTTACTTATTATTTTAAAATGTATAACCGCTGGTTTTAATTAATAAATTTTATTACTACTGTTATTATTATTATTATTATTATTATTATTATTATTATTGTTGTTATTGTTATTATTATTATTATTATTATTATTATTATTATTATTATTATTATTACTTGAGCTGCTTACTTCCCTGAAAACAATAATGTTTCAGCTAACAGAAATCGAATGGTGTTTTGAAATGTTTTACTTTTTTTCTTTTAGAAGTTAACTATGTAAATAGGATTTTGATATTTAGCACCGTTGTCTTTATATAGGCTTTTTATTTTAAAAAAATTATTATTATTATTATTATTATTATTATTTATTTAAAGCCGTTCCACGTGAATAGAACTCTTTTCCCGAACCCATCCGTCACACAGTATAGATATAATAAATATAATATAATAAATATCTTACCAACCTTGTCCTCTTGGTACGTACTGTAAGTTAAGCAAACAATGATGCAAGGCTGATACTACGCAGAAAGCTTAACGGGGCAACGACATGATAGAGTCCAAACTGAAAGCCAAATTGCAACCGTGGACAGCTGTTTCGACCTTGTTGGGTCTCGTCAGCACGGTGTAGCAAGCTATGAAATGATCAGCTGGTTGACTGACACTCATATACTCACTGAATGCAGATAGTGATGACCTCAGATGAAACTCAAATCCAAACCTTTGCAAATTGGCCAATGTCACATGCAAAACGCGTGACAAGGGACAATAGGAAAAATCCAGAATATCATGTCGTTGCCGCGATAAGGGAACTGTGGACATTATGTTAAACTGTAAGTTAAGGATCACCGGGTATTTCCTGTTAAATTCATGGTCCGCGCGCTTCGCGCTTGGGCCATGAAAACTCGGTCCGTAACTTAAAGCACGAACAGAGAATACGAGGTAAGTAAGAGATTGGTAACTGCTGTTTCTCTATATAGGGCACCAGAGATCTCACTGAAAGATGAAAGGCGTAGAAGAGAAGAAAATTAGCGTTCTTGGTTCAATTTTGAAGGAGTTACAAAAATGCCTGCAGGTAGCAGAAAATTGATGATGAAAGAAATTATTAATATGTTGCTACGCGACCATCGCTCCGGCTACTACTCGGACAAGGCATTCACTTAAGTTTGTTAATCCGTTGGCGAGGAAAAAACAAATTTTAGTTATGAACGGTACAGCTTAAGGACAATTTTATGCAGTGTTGTTGTAAATATTACCAACAACTACCTTTTTCATATTTGTACTCATATTTACATTATAAGTTACAAGCAGTCATTAAATTAAATAGAGTACTGGGTGCCTTCAATAACCAACGGACTGAGTGAAGCCAGGCAGCCAATTGAGGTCAGTTCTGTATCAAAGATTAAATAAAGCCGGGTCGGTTGACTAAATTTATATGCAATGTAATGTAGCTTGGGACTAATACAACAATACAATACAACAACTTTTATTTCAACACGATGGCGATTAAAGCGTCGCCGTTTATGGGGTCGTGCATTTAAAATATCAAAATATCTTAACAACACACACACAGCACTCGGACAGCCAGAACTGATGATACCTGTAAATGACATTAGATTGATTTAAAAGACAAGCCTATAGATAGTGTAGTGTAGTCCGTTGTTGTCGTTGATTTTTTTAATTTAAACATTACAGAAATCTTTATTGTTGCTAAATAAAGAAACAAGAAATTTAAACAGTGCTGCCTTTGCCTTGTGCCGTATTTAGTAGGAGTTCTGTCATTTTTATACGGGGGCACGGGAGCATGGCGCACCTCGGAACGGGAAACGGAGGAGCGGGGAACGGGGAAGCGGGGAACGGGGAAGCGGTGAACGGGGAAGCGGGGAAGCGGGGAACGGGGAACGGGGAATCTCTAAAATAGGGAATCTCTAAAATGGAGAATCTCTTAAAAAATGGGGAATCTCTAAAACAATGGGGAATCTCTAAAAATATGGGGAATCTCTAAAAAATGGGAAATCTCGGAAAGTTTTCTCCGTGTTACAAAGTTTTGTTTATCCTTGACACAAAAAACAGACCGCCATTTTGTTTTCAAACCATGTGCTTTCACGTGCATAGATAAGTTTTTAAAGCAGTGCCCAGTTTTTCCGAAGGGTAGACAGTTCGTTTCCAGGCACTTTGGGCGGCTCACAGGATTATTAATTTTTGGCTGGTTTATCGGTCAGTGATGGTGAAAGGGAGTCGCTTCTTGTTTTCGTTGTTGGCTCGAATAACGGAAGGAATAGTTCCAGTCTTTATCGTAATATCTCACCCTTGCGTTATAATATTCAGAATATTCAGGTGGTCACCAACAAGAGGTTCTACTTATAACTCTATGATACATGCAAACCCTTAAACTTAAATTCTCAAACACACCGGTAAAGTGCCATCGTTCGTTCATTATAAGGTATTTATTTAGTTAGTCATTTACAATTGTTCAGTTATGCCTACAAACTGCCTTCTTATCAATCATCCAAAATTTCAGTAAAACATAACAGAACAAAAACCTGAGAAAAATGCTAAAACGTTTCCATAAACATGGAAAAGTCAACAGATGGAATTTCTCCTGTTTATTGAACGATTTTCTAGTGAGCGTCGTATCATTAAAACCAAACTAATCAGGACTTGAAGCAATTACATTCGGCCGCGGGCGCATAAACGCGGAAAAAACTTGCGTGTGCAAAAGTCGCGATTGGTTTTGCTTTTACTTCTGAATCAGTGGCGCGCGTTTTTAATCCAATCGATAAATAATGCAACCAAAGCAAACGAGAAGTGCTTTCGATACTCAGACAAAAATTCCTCAACCGTTGGGATGGTTTCCCCCCCCCAAAAAAATTAAACACAAAATTGTTAAGCGAAAAACATGGTCATGCTAAATTGGCTGGTGTCCAGCCGAACTCCAGCTTGAGCCGATCTAATTGCTCAATGCGTAGGTTACCGTTGGAACAGCTCCACATCTTCACTGGGACAATAGCCACTCATATCCCGAATGTGATTAAGTTATGGGAAAGGAATTCGTCGCCGAAG
The DNA here is from genome assembly GCA_964020085.1 of Micromussa lordhowensis. Classification (NCBI taxonomy): domain Eukaryota; kingdom Metazoa; phylum Cnidaria; class Anthozoa; order Scleractinia; family Lobophylliidae; genus Micromussa; species Micromussa lordhowensis. Next base: position 32,680,891 of record OZ026600.1, read on the forward strand.
GGGAGGAGGGTGGGTAAAACAACACAACGTTGGCACGCGGTAATAAACGGCGAAATGAGACCGAAATAACCTGAGCCAGGCCATATAAATAGTAGCCCAGTGGGGACTTAGAATAAACGATACCAGCGTGCGATAGTGCTTAAATCAAGATCACATTGAAAAGAGGCCAGATTCGTGCCAAAGATAGATAGATAGCTCCACATCTTCACTGGGACAATAGCCACTCATTGCCGGAATGTGATTAAGTTATGGGAGAAATAATTTTGCCACAGACTTAGTCACTGTACAGATTTAATACCAGACTAGCAAATACATGCTATATAACCCAAACAACAAACTTAAGGGAGTACTTATCCCCAAAACTCAGACACCCTAAGACCTAGAGTGTGTGAAACAGAGAATAAATCTAAGGGAAAACTAGAGAAAAATCGCGCAGTTCGTTTTTCGCGCTTGTGCTACGGAAGAAGCGGAGGCTACAGCAGCCGAAGGGGTAACGGCCGTACTGCTTGCTAAAACAGACGCAGTGTTAGACATGTTCATGACTTTCTTAGTTTGAGTATAATATTCCGCCGTGTCAAGGGACCTCCAACCAACATGTCTGGCCACTTCCTCTGAAGACACACCAAGGAGAGATAGGGTGATGGAACATCCGCTTCGAAAGCTGTGCATGGATTCCCCATTGTGGATGCCTAAGGTCTTAAGGTGTTGAACGAGGCGGTTAGCAACCGCGGAACCAATAAACGGACTAGTTGAGACTGCGGTCTTGTTGGTAGTTCTGAATAAATGACCGTCCCTGAGATTAACGGCCATGAGATCACACAGTTGCACGTACAAACGCAGATTGGAGACCGGACAAACTGAAGTGTCGGAGCATTTTTTGACCATGAATGTGTTGGAATTTTTTCCCCTGAGGGTCTTGCCAAAGGTATGTTTGAAGAGAAAACCTTCATCATCGGGGAGAGTTAACACTTCCTTGGTGAAAATCCTGCCTAAATCTGACGCTCTATCTCCAGCAAAAAATTCTAGACAAAAAAAGCTAGATCCCTAGCATAAATATAACGCTGCAAAGGTGATATTCGGGGCGCGAAAACGTTTTCTTTCAAAAAGGAGCATAAGCGTAAAAGTTTATCGAAAAACAGAGGGACAGCCTGTTTAGGGGTAACTCTAGCACAAGCGTGTTCTTCACGAACCAAAACGAGGTACTGTTTAACACTGATGAGAGGCAGGGTTACCAATGCCCAGCAAGTCGTTCCATTCACCCCCTCGGCCCGACTCTACGAAGAGCGAACGTAGTTTTCCAATAAGATTTGCAACTGTCCCTGCTCCCAGGGTAAATGGACATGGACAAACTTCGGCCTTCTTGGAATCAAACAAAGAACAGGTTGGAACGTGGACTTTGGTCTTCCCCTTGCTGTCTTTCCAAACTAAGAAACGAGTGACGTCACGAGGGGAGGCTGACAATAATGTTTTGGGGCGCGGGAAGGAAGAAAGGAAACTCTCGAACTCTTTTTCGAAGTTTGGACTTCTGTACCTGGTACGGTTTGCGATCGTGAACAGCTTGCAAAGTCTCTAAACGGCGGTCCAAAGAGGGGAGATCGAGGGACACTACATGGGGATTATGAACAGGCGCCAACGACTTGCGCTTATATCCACAGGCTTGGCAAAAGCGAAATCCGGTATCATTAGGATATGAGCAATCCGGGCACGGTACCGCTGGTTTCCATATGCGAGGTACTTCTGGAAGTGGCTGAAACCCCGAAAACGAGAAAAACGAAGTTAACATAGTTCATGAGCCATGAATCCGGAATGCCCAAAGATCCCATTGGAGAGGGCGTGACGCCCAAGGCGAAGGACCTGATTTTGTGGGGAATAAAAGAACGTTGTTATTGCCCTTGGAGGCTAGCTTGTACGCACACGATGCTCGACGAAAAACCAGGGGCCACCAGTACTTCCTAGGAGAAATGTCAGGTACTATAATGGTGAAAGTACAGGACTGAGACTCCAACAACCTAAAGAGTGGGCTAATGAGCAAAAAAGGAGGAAACACTTACGCGTTTTCTTGTCTTGCGATGTTTTGAGCAAACACATTAGTACCAGCTGATTGTGGACACGGGAACGGAGAAAAGAAAGGGAGAGGATTCCCAGAGCGATTGTAGCGCACATTAGATGGAAGGGCCATCAAATCGATGGTGTGAGGACCGAAAGTGGTGTCTATCCGTTTCCACATATCTTGGCTGAGCGTGCAATCGAGGTCGGACAAAACTCGCGAGGGTGGATCTGCCGGATTAAGATGAGATGGCACGTAATGCAAGGATAGAGAAAGGTTGTGAGCCATGGTGAAAAGAAATAAATCCTTGAGGGTATCTGAGATGATCGGGGATTTTGAAATTTGCTTCTCCCAGGTATCCAGAAGAACTTTGTTGTCCACGAAGACGTCGACTCTGGCGTTGAAGGAGTGGGCAGGAAGGCACTGAACAGCGTTGAAAAGGGCCTGGGTTTCCTTAGCCGCAATATGGTACCCACGAATGGTTTCGTCCCAGTACCCACGAGCCTCTAAGGGAGCCCCCCCTGAGAGTTTGAGACTAGCACCCCAGCCAGAAAAGGAAGCATCTGAAAATAACGTAAGTTGAAAGTGACACTCGTCCTTCCAGGGAAGAAAGCCTTCCCAAGAATCTAAGAATCTCCAATGTAACAAATCTTTGCGGACATCCTTGGTGATACGGATCTGGGATGTGGACGCTTTGGAGCAGCGGGAAATAGCCCGGTATGCTTCGTTAGAAAATAACTTAGCCGCAGGGACCAATAAGGCAAAAGATGTAGTCTTACCTGCAAATTTCTGCAAGTTTTTTAAGGATACCGTTTTGTGATTGAGGATAGATTCTCGAAGTGAAGCAAATTTGGCGCGTTTATCTTGTGGAAGAATAAACGCTTGCTTAAGCGAGTCACAAATATAGCCCAGGAATCTGAGAGCGGTAGAGGGCTGGAGCACGCATTTCTTGAGACCGATGAAATTTCCCAAGGAAATGAGGACTGAACAAGCAATGAAAGCTGCCATCTCTGCCAGGGCGCGAAACCAGAGTAGGAAGATTGAGTAAACGACAAACGAAGCTGGCCGCAATGTCTGTCGTCAATGTACTGCAAACAGGGCACCCCAAGGGAACGAATATAGACAGTAGCAGCCATTCCTATACTGTGATATACAAATGCACTGGCTTTCCAACCAAAAGGTATAGTGGTAAAAACGAAATACCACCCTTTCCATTGTAGGCCAAAAACGGTGGAGCTAGAGGGGTGGAGGCGCACGTGGTCATAGCCACTGTTATCGTCGAAAGATGTTTGAAAGTGGCCAGGGAGGACATATCGGGGAAGATCGGTGATATAATCTAGCGTAAATGGACAGTCCTTAATCCAGCAATTAAGAAACCTTTCGTCATGACACATGCGTGGTGAATTAGGCTCCACTGTAATGGGCATGACCAGATACGGCGGGTTAACTTTACCTGCCTCTCCCCAGACGAGCAGGGAGCCGTTGGAAACTCTTTCAAGAATTGTGCGAGAAATGAAATCTTTGAAGCGCCCGCACGACGGAGAATTGGGAAACGCCATACTTGATGCATCGCTACTGCTAAAATGGCGGCCTTGAAAGGTACCGTGAAAAGGAAAGAAAAATTGCTTAACGTTAACGCCTTCAGACAGGAAGCTATGGATCTCGGACCGTTTAGGATAATCCTGGAGGACAGGCTCCCAGCCTGACAAACAGTTGGACAGATTTCCAGATGAAAATTTGCTAGGGTCTCGAAATCGAAGCATTGACGGGGACGCATAGACGGATCCGGACGATATCATGTGAACTGACGGAAGTGGTCCGGCCCAGCTAGCGGGTTTGCCCTCCCAATCACACCAGTCTTCGTTAACGCTTTGGGATCTAAGTTGAGCCAATGTGCGGGCGAATAAATAGGAGGAAATCTAAAGTTCCAAAATAAGAGAAATAAAAACTAAAATAAGCGAGAGGTAAAATGATCCCAAAAAGCAAAAAGAACAGGGGAACTGTGCAACAGGGAGGGCCCAGACCCACTAGCCGAACCGGACCAGGAACTCGTCCGAAGACAAGTTATAGGGTGTATATTTAGATTACCCTTCTGGACACGGTTAAGCCAGTGGACAGGGAAAAAGAAAGAAATGGAAAACGAAAATACATGGAGACAACATGGAGACTACAAGTTTTTATTAACAACCAAAAGAGACTCGTTTACGGTTGACATCGTAGTATGGACCCCGCTTAGCCCAACAGGATCTAGCGTAGTGGCCACGCCTGCGTGCGATAGTGCTTAAATCAAGATCACATTGAAACAAGGCCAGATTCGTGCCAAACGCCCCAGTGAAGATATGTATCCCATTTTAGATATTTCCCATTTTAGAGATTCCCCATTTTAGAGATTGCCTATTTTAGACATTCCCCATTTTAGAGATTCCCCACCCCGTTCCCCGTTCCGCGTTCCCCATTCCCTAAGCGCGATATCCCTTGTTGATCCTGAGTTTTGCCGAAGCAAATCCGTCAAAGTTTATGCCGTCTAGCAAGGACACACACTTGATTCCAAGTGGTCTTGCTTTGGCAGTCTGGCCTGGGTTATTCAAAGGTGGATAAAACTATCCAGCGGTTAAATCACTATCCAGTGGATAGCGTGGTTTGTTTTGTTAACACTTATCCACTGGATAGCGATTTATCCGGTGAATAGCGTTATTCAGCCTTCGAACAACTGGGACCTGGACTTTGATGATGGTGGTAAACGGGCAAACGCCTTTGTGTTGTTTCGTTGCCCGTTTTGCAATCACATCGTTTGTAATATTTTTGTTTTGTAACTCTTCTCATTTGCGGTCCGGGCAACACGACAAGTACGTCTTTATTCATTCACGCACTTTCAAGAGGGTGGTAAAAGGGGACATGCGGGGAGTACCAATCACACTTCACGCTGAACCGACTTTTCTATTAAATCACGCATCACGGAGAATTTTTTTCACCAATCACGCGTCACGTAAAAAGAAGTAAGTACATCGCCAATTTTACTTTCTCGACCCTACAAGGCTGTTTTGACGTCGCTTAACACGGCCTTTCTGCCAATATCTCGGTCACGTTTCAAGCGACACTAAATCTCTCTGCTTATCTCATTAACCACTGTTTGGCGGTTTTGTGTAAATTTTTGGGTGATTCTTGTGCATTTTGGGAAGGAGATATCTTTTCTCAAAGGATAGGTTAAATTGAGGAAAATATGAAATGTTGAAGATTTGATGGATTTGGAAAATTAGCGGTTTTGTGTTAAGTTTTGGATGATTTTTGGGCATTTTCTTTCTTCTTTTCTATCTTTTTCTTTGATGGATTTGGAAAATTGAAATTTGAAGTGAAGAATTAGTAGACGGATACCAAACAGTCTCCTATTAACCTGAGGCTCTCTTTTGCGGGGGTTAACTGTCTGGTAGTGTTTCCAACCCATCTTAATCCTAACAATTTCCTTTTAATATCACTACAAATTTCACTCCTATTCATGTTTACCCCCGCCTCAAAGGAGGCCACTCCAAAAAACGATTATTTTTTGTCACCCCTAATAATAAACCTTACACTAAGCTTAGCCACTCACTGAAGTTTAAGCTTGTAAAGTGTAGGTTTTCCTTTTGAAATTTGTCTCCAAATTCGAACATCGATGCCGCCATTTTGAACATCACTCAGCAGCCCGGCCGCGTTTTCGTGACGTAATTCCGTCCGAAAGATGACTTCCGAAGAGGCTTTTATCTACCACTCTGGGCTGTGGCTGCTATTGAGCCATATTATTTTGAACCACACATGCTCCAAACTTCGATAGCATTGAAGATAGTGAAGTGGAAAATTGCTTGAAAAAAAAACATGGATTTTGCTGGCCTTGTGAAGGATGCCAAGTCGGTTGCAGGTTTTTCTCTTCGAGTCGGACCAAATGACGTCACATAACAAGACAGTTTCAAAATGGCGGCCTCCGAAGTTGATCTTTCTAGACGAATTTCTTCATGATAGCGGGCACTTCAGAGGCTGAAACTTCGGTGAGTGGAAAAGCTGAATGTTTACTTGCTATAGGCGAAGACTAAAAAAACAAGCTTTCTGGAGTTACCTTCTCCTTTAAAAGGAGAACTCTGCCGATTCAACCAAAGAAATGCATCGGCAAATGTTTCAAACACTTTTCCTCGAAAATGACAGTTATTGGCTAAAATAAAAGTGCTGACTCGTACGTCCGAGTGGGAGATTTGTATCCAGGAGGCTCCTGTATAATCTGGGAGAGTTTTCGCCGTCTGTGAGCAGGCTCCCGACGAGCGCGAAAAAAATATAATAGGGCAAGCGAAGCGAGCCCAGCGTGGTGGGATTTTTCCCTCTCCAGACCACTCTCGGCTATCTCCGCACGCCTGTCTATTTCCTTCCCCTGTAACACAATCGGGAGCCTGTTCACACGCCAAATTGGGAGCTGAGATCTTAATGTATACGAATTAGGAAGACGTCTATGCCACTCAGTTGCCATGCTTTGATGTACAGGCAATATTTGTGCCGAAGCTTTACCCCTGTAAATCCTCATCTATGCGGCAACATTTTTATATCTGTGAATGACATACCGTGGCTTTTGAATTCAGTCGGCCTTTATATGATGGCTTTAATTAAGTGGTACACAAGCGTTTTCCTTGAATAGTCCCTGACTCTCAACGTCTCTTATCGTTTCAGCCGTTTTGGACGACATTATTTCAGACCTTTCAGACGATAATGATGACACAGAGAACTAACTCTGAAGTGTAACTGTTAAGTGCTAAATAAACCCGTGAATAACCCACTGGGCGTTAGCCCTAGTAAAGGGAATCAGGAAACCACACGAGGTAAAGAAAAAATCTTTTGACCTCGGTGGGAATCGAACCCACGACCTCCGGATAAGATCTACCGTTACTCTGCCGACTGAGCTACGAGGTCGGACAGAGAAAGTCGGGGACGATTTAGATGGTGAATCGCGGCGAAGAGAGAGTAAGGGTACATATGAATGTTGTGCCGCGTAGCACTAAGAACACAAATGATGACACAGAGAATTAACTCTGAAGTGTAAATTTAAGTGCTAAATAAACCCGTGAATAACCCACTGGGCGTTAGCCCTAGTAAAGGGAATCAGGGAACCACACGAGGTAAAGAAAAAATCTTTTGACCTCGGTGGGAATCGAACCCACGACCTCCGGATAAGATCTACCGTTACTCTGCCGACTGAGCTACGAGGTCGGACAGAGAAAGTCGGGGACGATTTAGATGGTGAATCGCGGCGAAGAGAAAGTAAGGGTACATAATGTTGTGCCGCGTAGCACTAAGAACACAAATGATGACACAGAGAATTAACTCTGAAGTGTAAATTTAAGTGCTAAATAAACCCGTGAATAACCCACTGGGCGTTAGCCCTAGTAAAGGGAATCAGGGAACCACACGAGGTAAAGAAAAAATCTTTTGACCTCACCATCTAAATCGTCCCCGACTTTCTCTGTCCGATCTCGTAGCTCAGTCGGCAGAGTAACGGTAGATCTTATCCGGAGGTCGTGGGTTTTTTTCTTTACCTCGTGTGGTTCCCTGATTCCTTTTACTAGGGCTAACGCCCAGTGGGTTATTCACGGGTTTATTTAGCACTTAAATTTACACTTCAGAGTTAATTCTCTGTGTCATCATTTGTGTTCTTAGTGCTACGCGGCACAACATTCGTATGTACCCTTACTTTCAGACGATAGCTGGATTCGGATATGGTCTGATGCATTGCCAAAAATGATCGGTCGACAAAATGGACAAAAATAACACAGACGTTCATAGTCCTTGTGCGAAGTTTAACTATTTTTCTCAGGTAAATTAAGGACTGGCTTTTCAGTTCCGCAGCGCCCCCTGCGTTGATCTTTGCCTTAGGTACCAGGCCTGCAAATTTCGTGCTTGAAAGGGGAGCCATTGGCGGCGCCATCTTGAATTTTTGGGGCACTGTGTTCGTCACACGTACACAGTTGGTTTTCAAGTTTTGGATTAAAAAGTGAAGAAGTTGCAATATATTACTTTTGAATATTTTCTAAACGTAAGCGAACGAAATTTTTCTCAAGTGTTGGCTATTCAAAAATAAAGTGCGCAGTTCGATCGGCGGGTAAGCTTATATATATCGATCTGGAGCTTCAATTAGCTGAAGAAAACCGTCTGGTAGTTTATAAAAGACAATCAGTCATTGGAAATACTCAAGTGGAAAGGTGAGTGTTCTGTTTGATGCAAGTTGTTTTGTTACTGCTTGATCTGGCTACAGTTAGCTTACGCATAAGCATTTTTAAGCATATAGTGACACTTAGTTCGATCGCATATTTACCCAAGCCATTAATAATGAAACCAGGATTAAACCTGTTATTTACTGTTAAGCAGTTCTTTCAGCAACTGAGGCTGGATTTAAGAAACGAGCTATGTAAGTGCTTATATTGAAACTTGAGTGATTCTACAAAGCTTAAAAAGTTTCCATTCAATAATCTTTGAAATCATCATTGAAGTGGTGTGAGGATTTTGTTTCGAGTGACTCCAGCAAAACATTCTAGAGGACTAAGATGTATTACCAAATTTTGTTTCTAACCAAAGCCTTAAAAAAAGCGATTTTTTAAAACATTTAGCTATAAAAAATTGCGAGAAAACGATTCTTAAAAACATTTAAGAAATCGTTAAAAAGCGGTTAAAAAATATATATACACGACGTTCTCAGACGTCATTATCAAGTGAAAAGGAAATAGTATGAAAAATTCTTTAAATACAAGAAAAACAATAGTTCATTAAAAAAGCCTTCCCTCTTTATTCACAAGGTATGATATTGTTTGTTGTCTTACATCAGCTAAGGGGCATTGTGACAAAAGCATACAAACTGGCAAAAGATGTGTCATCTTGGCAGTCCTGCTAAGAAAAGATGTGCCATCTTCATAGCAGGATTGTTTGCTTTTGCCACAAATTCAGGGGAAAAAAGATATTCATGAAGACTAAGTTACAATTTTGTTTTTAATTTTTTCTCCCCAAAGATTACTGCTATGAGAAGAATATGGCTCTTCTGACTTGAATGCAAGCAAGCAAAATTATATCCCAAGAATTGTCTAATTGAAAATTACATTCCCAATTTGATCATGAGGTCTACATCAATCTGGAGCTTCGATGGTTGAAGAAAGTTGTATTGTATATTATAGAAGGCAATCAATCTTGGAAATATTGAAGTAGTAAGGTGAGTTTACTTTTGATGCAGGCTGTTTTGTTACGTTTAAATTAGGCTACAGTTAGCTTAAGTATAAGCAATTAAGCTTCTGCATTATTTTTCTTTACTGTACTTTTCTAATGCAAGCTTTTGCTTAGTTCAATCGTAAAAAAGGACAACTTTATCCATGCATATCTGTAAAAAGCTATTATCAACACACCAGAATTGGTGGGATCCAAAGGGAGCCCACCAGGTTTAAACCAGTTTTATTTACTGTCAAGCAATTCTTTCAGGAACTTGATTTGATAATCAAGCTGTATCAACACTTGAGTCATTCTACAAAACCTAAAAAAAATTCCATTGCCTTAATTCATAATAAATTTGTTACAAGGCCCACAGGACTACGTACTTTTCCTTGAAATCATCATGTTCTAGGTTTGACTGCAATTGTTTGAGGATACTGGTTCTCAGTGACTCCACCAAAACATTCTAAAGGACTATCATGTATTATGAAATTTTGTTTCTAACCAAAGCCTTCTCTCTTTATCCACAAGGCATTAATTTTTTGTTGTCGTCTTTCATCGTCAAGGGGCATTGTGACAAAAGCATACTAACTGGCAAAAGATGTGTCATCTTGGCAGTCCTGCTAAGAAAAGATGTGCCATCTTCATAGCAGGATTGTTTGCTTTTGTCACAAATTCAGGGGAGAAAATAAGAAATTAATGTTACAAGACTGAGTTGCAATAATTTTTATTTCACTCTTCCCAAAGATTACTGCTATGAGAAGGCTATGGCTCTTTTGACTTAAATGCATGTTACACATTTCACTATAATTTTCCCTCTCATTCTTGCTATAAACCAGTTGTCAAGGGCTTAAATTATAATCAAGTCATTCAATTTGTAACCCTGTTAAGAAAATGTGTTAGGTGTGGTTGGCCTTATCACAAAGCCCAAGAGAAATACACCTGTCGTTAAAAGGCTGTAGTTGCTTTTACCTTAAGTAAAGTAATCATCTTTGTTTTTCTCTTTTTCTTCTACAGTCTATTCTTTTCAGTAAGATATCATGGATGCCAGTGTTGCCATAATACCCGTTGTAGTTGGTCTTCTTACAGGGTTAGCATCCAAACATTTTTGAGCAGTGGAAACCAAAAGTGGAATATTGTGCTTAACACCTATTTTAAAGAGAACTTTTCCAAGGGAAAAAATATCACTGGGTTTGCTACATGGAGACCCACAAAGAACTTCAGGAGCAATGTGAGGATAACATGCAGTGTACTTTTTTGTAGTAGGAAATGAGCTGTCGCATGCTTTCCCAAAATCGATGATGTAACCACGTTTCTTACTTACAAGAACATTGTTTGATTTTAAATCACAGTGAAGGAAACCTTTAGAGTGAATATGCCCAAGGGCTTCTGTTAAATCATGCGAAATTATTAACCAATCATTATTTGTAAGTGTAGCTTTTTCATTCTCTATTGTTTCATTGTCACAGTCACATGACAAAAGTTTACTTATTGTTACAGATGTGTCACATTCTCCTTTGAACTCAATAATTAAAGAGATGGGCTCCTTTTTAAGTTGTACACCTATTATGGCAGGAATATTTTTATGTGTCAGTGCCTGCATAATTTGAGCTTCCTTCAGCATCTCCCTGGTATTATGGTTGAGAGACTGCTTTTCAACCACCTGTATTTCTAGCCGAGCAAAGTGTTTCAGAAGGCATCGACCAAATGATCCTTCTCCCAGTATTATGTTCTTTCCATTGACTGGGAGAAGTTCAGTGGGATCAATTAAATTAACGTTGGAGTGTTTGGTAGAGGAGGGTGCTGATTTGGCATTTCTGTCAATAACCTAGAAAATGAAGTGAAAATATTCTCATAAATTATGAAAGTTAGATTATATCATGGGGGCACCCAAGTACATAAGGTTTGTATTATTACTAGTTTGGTACCCCAGTTACCAATGTACCTGTAATTATATTATCACTATAATCCTAGTTACAGTTATTTCAGAAATAATAAATATGTTAATTAATTAATTAAAAAATAGAGAAAAACTAATTGTAGTCAAATCTTAAATGTAGAGTATCAAGTGGCTTGCTGATTTATCATGCTAACTAGGGAAGACATTTCTGGGAGTATAATACTTGCCTTCCCCCCTCCCCACTCCTGCAACCCCCTCCCCCTCCCCCTCCCCTGCTGGGGATGGGATACCAGTCTTTGTTTATTAGTTCACTATATTTTTACTATTTTATTCGAGTGTTTAGAACTTTGTTAATCTTGGACCCACAGTAATTGGCGTCAGCTGTTGTGGACACCCTGCCTTAATCCAGTAGTTGTTTACTTTTTGTTTATGTCATCATGTTTTGTTATACTTTATTCAGAAGGTGAAGTTCAATAAATAAGTAAATAAATAAATAAATAAATAAAAGCATACAGTGATGGTGACTAAAATGTGAAACAGTAAACAAAAATGTGAAACAGTAAACAAAAATTAGACAAGTGCATGTACAGTGCATGTACAGTTTCAAGTGATGGGTCCACCCTGGCATATTCCCTTTCTGTCTAGTACAATTTGAGGTCGAGGGCTTGTGCCTTGGAATTAACAACAGACGGTTTAAAACTACGTTGTTTATGTGTTTTTGACGTATCTGAATGCAAGCTTACTTTGGTTCTGTCCAAGGTCCTGGTTTTGTTCTGCTCCACTAGTTGTCTCCACTTAAAGTAAAATCTGCGCGCCATTTCTTTCGCTCGTGAATACGCAGCTCTTTCCTTTTGTTTTAGCATTCCCACGGCCTCCCTTTTCTTCGCAGTTCTCAAGAGCCGTTTCCTTTTGTTTCGTTCGTTTCTCATTCGTCGCTTTTCTTCAATTGTATTTTCACGGGTAAATCGTGGCATCATTCTTTCTGGAATCGACGAAATCGTAGCAAGTGAGCCTTTCCCGCTTAATCTGTGCGCGAAAGTGCGCGAAAATATATGTTTTTGGTTGTTTCACCGCTGTGCACAACTCCCGCAGTCCAGTAAATAACCTGAGTCCACGGTTCAAATCCTTAGCGGATGGAGCAATTCCCAGATGCGTGGCCCTGAATTGCCTAGCAACTACGCGCGATAATTTACTCGAGAGGTTTACTTTTTGATTTTTCAGTTGTTCGTCTGACGAACAGGGTATGATCAAATAACATTACTTACACATTCACAAACAACAGCATGAGTAGCGGAGTATAAATTCTTTTTATTGCAAGCTGGAGAAATATGGTCCTGATTCATCGATCATTAAGGTAAGAAAGTTAGTTGCGTATATTACAAATATTAAATCTCGTAAAGCTCATGCAGACTGAGTTTTAAAATATCTGTTTCACATTCAAGTTCACACCTCAAGGAAATACACAGCTCCTTGTATACATTCCTGTTGCATTTAAATCTCCTCTGGAGCCTGGGATAGGGGGATTATAATAATAAAACCTAAAAAAAAACCCTTAGGAAGTGAAGTCCATTTTCCATTCTCTTAGAAGGACTTCTGCATATTTAAGTTTTCTTGTTAGCTCTTTACCCTCCTCATCTTGGTTCACATGAGCAAAGGTTGGTAAATGGTTATTTTTCAAATAATAGTTTTTGTCCCATTCCCTGAATGCTACATTCAACTCCCTTTGCTTTTTCAGAACGCCAGTCTGAATCTTTACCAGTTCATCCATAAACCTTTCATAACAGTATGTGTCTTTTGGGTGTTTCTTGTATTCACTTCTTGCCTTGTCGAAAAGAACTACATCTGGAGTAACTCCAAGTACAACTGCAACACTCTTTCCCAGTGAAGTCTGAAGTTGACTGTCATTGCTGCCTCCCTTGAAAGAAAAAGGGTGCAATAAATTTGTGAGAGTTTTGACCAGAAAAGGAAATAACAATACTGTATGTATGACAAAACTTTTGAAAAGGGATTCCCTCTCTGATGCTTACTCACTTCTGGCATTGCTTCACTGAATTGTACTGCAGTAAATAATTTCAATGTCTAGTTATTGTACATGTACACTTGTATGTGACAAAATACACAGCTGTTAAAAGTGATTATATAAAAAAAGTTTTTATTTATTATAATAGTATTCCCATTGTTCCCTTTCAATGAGGATAATGCCGATTGTAATCATGGTCTCATGCTTGCACTAATTTTGGTGCTTACTAATGTATTTGCATTCTAAAACTTAACGTTAACAGTGTAGTATATGTTATAACTTATGATGCAATGCAATTTACTTACTGCACGTTTCTCTGAAGACTTCATTGTCACAGCCTGGCCATGCTCTTGTGAGAGATCTTTTGTAGATGGCTTGGCACATGGAGTTGCTAGAGTTTCATCATTTTCTGCCACAGCCCCTTTCTGTGGACCTTGGATTAATTAACTTATTGCAATTAGAAATGTATTTGAGACCATAGCTGAACATTGGACAACTACTAGTACATGTAATCATATTTCAACAGTAGTATTTTTTATAATAAACGTACGTGTAATATGAAGTGAATGGTGTACACATTTTCACTATATTTTGTGAAAATTATTTTCATTGTAAGAGAGCCAGCTGAGTTAACAAATTAAACAAATTAACATTTCTGTAGGTCCACTTTGACCTCCCTCATTGTGTAAGGTTGGGGTTTAGAACCTGTCAGTGACTTTATCTTTGGTGGCATTCAGAACAGCTTTGGGTACTGTACCCCTAATGATATCTTGCTTTCTGATATGATATGACTTGTGACTTTGAGCTGGTAGTGGTGTTGAAAACCTCAAAATCTACTTTTCTGTTAAATAAAATGCTTACCTGTCATGAGGTAGTCTTTCTGAACTTCACTGGTGGCTTGTGATGCATGATCTGTTATGTCTGGTTCCAGGGTTGTGCAGACATCAGCAGCTTCCACTTCCTGTTCATTGTAGCAATAACTCTGATCATCATCACCCATTGGATGTAGAATGGATTCATCTTCTGGAACAAGATTAAACATGATAACATGCTCATCCTCTTCCTCTTGCAGATCATCTGGAGTAAGAATTTGGGCTGTTTCAATTGATGCTGGGATGTCTACTTCATCTTCATGGCTGCCAGGGCCCGCGTCATTCAAGAAACCAGTGGCATCTTTTGTAACTTTGCCATGCTTATCTTCAGTCCAGATGACATGACTAGGAATGCATAACTTCTTGTCAAGGCATTCATTCCAACAGGTATGGAGGTAAGACTCTTCAATTTTGTGATTGCTTGAACGGTAGTGATGAAGAATAGGACCCTCTGACCTGCCCTTTAAAGCACACTGTGAATCAAAGAATTCAATTCCGCCTTCTTTCTGACACCACCAAATACCTTTTCCTGGGAGAAGAAAATCAGCTATTCTTTGAAGATGGGCTTGCCATGACCTGGCATGTTTCTTGATGACTGGTATAGGGATGATAGTGTTAGTGCGAAGACCAAGAGATTTTGCTAGCTTTGATACCTGTGACTCCTGCTTTGCCACTGTTGTTCTCGACTTTCCAAGCTGTTCCTCAGCCTGAAGGCGAATGAATAAATTTCCGATGATGTGGTCAGGGTGTCCATTTGAAGTTGATGATGTAATGGATTTGACTGTGTTGAACATGCGTTCTTCCTCTTCTGTATTTGCGGTTCTACCACTGACAAGCCTTAGCTGAAGGGGAGCATGAGCTGTCAAGTCATGAAAGTATGTGCCATAGAATTTCCTTGTTGTCATCTCATTTAGCTTAAACCCAAGAACCTCCCGACATAAGATGGCATGATACCATGTGCTGTTGTGTAAGCGGAGAACATTTCTTGGGCATCTCTGGTCATCACCTTTGTAAAGAACTTCTTGAATGTCAACAAGAGTGTCAACTAAGGCCTGGACTTTGGCATCAACAACTCCTTTGATTCGATTCGAAACATTTATTATGGCACATCGGTAGTCAAATGCTCGCTTGGTTTCTTTGCCACCAATAGTTAATGCAATTGTTTCTTCAATGAGCTTTTTGTGTTCGGCATTTGCTATGTGACTTGGTAGTTCTGTGAGGACATTCTCAATATGTTTTGAAACATCATGCATTGGCTCACACACAAGAATTTCATAATCTTCAATGTTTATAGCTTTAAGATCTTTTGTTGGGTTTTCAAACAGTAAAGCTGGTACACGTTGAACACCTCGCAGCTCAGTAGTAAGATTATCTTCCAACTCCTTTTTTGTGTCTCCTTGAAAAATTCCCCTTGATGCCAGCTCATGAATCAGATCTTGTTTCTTTAAGTTGCTTAATGGCTTTGCTTTTTTATTGACAGAGTTCCTCCTGCCAATGGCACCCTTTAATACACGGTCTTGGCGATCCTTCAATGATACAAACTTGCATTTGAAAGTGTGGTCCAGCTCGAATACACGGCTTGCATGAACACCACATCCAGAGCAATAATAATAACCTCCCTTCTGCTGACCACTTTCAAAGTTCTGGGCTGGTGAGTCACCATGGAAGAATCTCATCTTGTCATTTATTTCTACCATGCATCCGTTTTTCTCAGTTATGAGGTTTCTTTGAAGGTGCTGGAGGCAGCACAACCTACTCTCTACATAGGCAAGTTGTTCTGTGTCACTGCTACGGCATCTCCCAACAATGTAGATTTCTGGTTTCTCCACTTCCGTCTGAACATCCACCTCCTCCCCTGTTTCCAATTTATACTCCAGGTTTGTAAGATGCACAGCTGGGTCATAAAGGCAGGACACCATGAAAAGGATGTGCCCATGATTGGCTAGTGTTGAATGATCATGCCATATTTGCAGGTGACGTGTGCGTTCCATTTTTGTCAGTTTTTTTCTCATTTTTGTCAGACCATCGTTTTCATCATACTCATTCAACTCCTTTAACCTGGATACCACTTGCTCTCTGGGCATCTCATTGTAGAACTCATCTGGTTTGACTCTCATGAATTTTCCATGGAGCTTTAGTGTTTTCTTGCGGATTTCTTCCAGTGGTTGTTTCCTTCCTTCAACCACAAACTCTGTCTTTCTGATATTCCCATCTTTATCAAGGACCAGTTTTTCATACTGCAAAATATAGAAAATTATGAACAAGTTATTAGCAAAGCTTTATTTTTTTAACAATTTCAGCTTTCTTGCTTCCCAAATAATGATCAAGTAAGTGAGCAGTGAGATTACCTTCCTTGGCACAATAAGCTCTCCCATGGTATATTCACCAGATGTTATCTTCATTTTGAGTTTTTCCTTGAGCTCGTCGTTTGTCTCAGGGACAGGAATGCTTATTTCACCACCTTGTCCTCTCTTCTTTTTTCGTCTTGCCCTTGACTTGCTTGGGAATCCTTGAGGGTTGAAACGGTGAATATTCACTCCCTGATTCACCAGCCATTCCTGGACTATTTGCCCACCATTTCTAGCAACCCCTCCCCTTTTGTTGGTTACATGGTATCGGCGAGCAACCTCTGACCAATTGATTTTCTCACCGTCCTTTTTGCTTTCAACTTCTTTTTTTAGTGCTTCCTTGTCCCATGTCATTGTGGCAAAATTTCCAGAGTGATTTTTCTTCTGCCTTTTCCCTGATCTTTCTTCCTCAATTTCACAATTCCGTCTTTTTCTTGCAGCCTCCACAGATTCAAAGGATGACGCAAGCCTTCCCCGTTGCCTTGCAGCAAAGGACTGTCGTTCTCCCAAACATCTGTGCAAATGACAAGAAAATATATTTTTGATGCACTTATTGTACATGTAGTAATATTTATTGAGTACTTTTGCTGGGGGTGGGAAGGAGGTGGTTCTCATTGGAATTACATGATTGTACATGAATAGGAATGTAGTTCTGCTCAGAGTTCAATTAAACCTAATTTCCTAGAACAGAGGAAAATGTAAACCATGTGCTATTTATTATTGTAAAGTACATGTCTATGCACAGATGCATATGCTAATTAATAGGAGGAAGAACTGCCCCTTACCTCCTACCTGATCAATGATGTTTATGTGGGACCCCTTTATGATATAATTTTTTTAATTATATGTGAAGACTGTACTAGTTGTGAACCTCATTAATTAAAACTTTCTTGGATGAAGATGAAAGGAGACTCTGTGTACAGATTCCCCCTGCTGGACAATTGGAAACCTTCTCCTTCTGTTATTTCAACTCCCCCCTCTCCCCCCCCCCCCCCCTTACCCTCCCTTCTACCCTTTCCTTTCTCAGAGCTGTTAGGTAGGATTACTTGTATGTAAACAGATGCTATTTTTAGTCCAAAATTACCTTTCTAGAGAATCTGTTTTCCAAGTATCTTCAATGTTGGATTTTACTTTCCTGTATCTGGCACGACGAGCCTTGCGCAGTTCATTGGGGGATTTTTTCCTCTGAAGCTCAAGTTCAGGAACTTTTGTCATGGCTGTAGCAAAGGAAACTTCGCAGATCTTTTCAAATGCAGAGTTAACTCTGTCATAAAGACCCTTTGCAATTTTCCTGACGTCGGTCTGTGAGCATGGCTGCCGTCGTTTTAGTGGAACTGATGGGATTTTGATGTTGTTGCTTTTGGAAAAGATATTTTCTTTATTTGTTTTTCCCTTGAACTGCTTGGATCTCACTGGAAAGAAGGCCTGGAACTCTGCATCTCGTTTCTGACATCCCGTGCAATCAGCAAGACGATGTTCCTTCTTCCTTTCTGGCGGCAGTTGACTCCAACTTTCAGGTGAAAAGTGGTTTAAATATTTCTCTTTTTCCACCTTCTGCCGTGGGTTCCAGGATTTAAAAAAATCCCTTAGTTGGGGAAGTTTCTTACGAAATTTAGTGAATTCGATTAGAAACGCGCCTTCTTGATCTTTGAAGAGATCAGTGTATCGTTTGTAGTGCTCTTGAAGTTTACGCGCACAAAATTTTGCTTGACCCTCATACTCTTCTTTCACCAGCTCAGTAGAAACTTGCTTTCCTAATACAAGGGCAGCAACTCGTGCAAAGCCACAAGAAAGCGGACATATAAAGGTGGCAGCAATCTTTTCACTGCAGCTAGCACTTGGCATCTTCGTGTGGTTGGAGCGCCCTTTTTTTGAAAATGAGCGCGCTTTTGTAAAGATTTACTACGTTTTTCTTTCAATCTTAGTGTCGGATTTCATCATAATTAACAAAGCCCGCCTTTACGATACATCCGCTGGCAGTTAGAGCAAAGCAAAACAAGATGCAATTGTAAACGTCATTTTTATTACAGACATGTGGTTTTATAAAGCGACTACTTTCACCTCTTTTTCGTATTTATTCATTGGAAATACCTCTTCTTGGCTCTTCTACTTTCTTTTAGATTGTCAAAGGTTATTTTGTCCCTGTTAAAGCATTCACCTCCTTGCAAAATAGAGAAATAGCGCTCTGGAGAAATTACTTGCTTCGGCCGCCATTTTGATTTTTCCATCGTTGACATTGTGTTGTTATGACAACCCCTATAAAGTCGGTAACCGCTGTTGATAAGTTACGCTGTTACGGAAACAAAATGGCGCTAAAAATCTTTCCTACGTTGCCCCGTAAACCATTGGCTTGCAGACCCCGTGAAAGTCAACTTTTTAAGTAGTTCATCTGTCATGAGAAACTTCACAAATAGCCCCTTCCATTTCAAACTGGAAATCATGGCCTTTTGTCAGTATTATTACTTTATACGGGCTCGATAGTTGCATTTCGAGTGTGTTACCGTTTGGTGTAGGCTGTGACTCCTGAAGGCCCTTTTAAGGACACGATTTCCAGTTTGTTCAAACAACTACCACTATTGTGCATTTATGTAAAAAACCACTACTCCTGATTTTCGCTCGTTTAGTAGGACTGCCAGGGCTTGCAATCTAGTCGCTTTTTAAGCACCTCGTGTCTGATGACGTCATTAGTTACCATGACAACGACACCTGCCAAAGAAACTCTTTTTCACGTTCTGTCTAATGGTCTGTGTGAAATGTTTTTAGCTGGTAGCATTGATTTTATATATTTTTTTGTCGATTTTTTAACCTTTTTTTACAAAAAGCCAGTCCTTAAAGTGGTACTATGATCAAATTTTTACCCCTTGTTTTTTTGAGTGTATCACATAGCATTCCATGAAAGAATCAAAACGCCGTTTACCGTTTGGAAATATCGGCATTAGTGCCGGAGATATTTAAGTTTGAAAAATGGGTAAAATATGCAAATGAGATAACCGATGACGTCATTTACTCAACCCAATATTATATTGAGTATATAAATAGAGCTATCTTGGCCAAATTGCAGTGTAAATCATTGAAACTTGGCAGGCTAATAGTTCTAAAGGAAACACACCTATCGCTATAAAAAATTCTGTTGCCATGGCAATTCACTCTTTTCCAGTCCCCACCCACTTAATTTCAATATGTTGGTGATTTTCAGCTTGGAAATGTTAAACAGGGCCACAAAGTCGAGCTAACATATTTATAGGCTTGCTGGATCATGCATATGATGTGCTGTTAGCAAATATCAAAATGGAACGCCAAAGGTGGCCCGAAAAGCTTTTAATATGGGGGAGGTCTGGAACCCAGTATGTTGCCATGGTAACAGAACTGTTGAGTTCATATTGTGGAGCATATTTAGTAGAACCTTGCTGCAAAAAATCAAACATTTCTGAAACAAATTGGCTGAGATATCTCTTTTCATCATATTTGAACAAAATCTGGTTGAGTGTATGACGTCATCACTTGGCTAATTTGCATATTTTAAAAACTTGAATATCTTTGGAACGAAAAGAGATATTTGAAAATAGTAAACAGCATTTTTCTTCTGATGCAGTCCACATTTTTATGTTTCAAAATGGCTTAAAAAGGAAAGGTACGATTTTCGTCATAGTACCACTTTAATGTACCTGAGATTGACTTTTATTCCTATTGTGTCACAATTGTCTGGACCTCAGTAGCACCATGAAGACCACAAAGACAGGAGCCCACAGTTTGACGAAGACCAAAGACATCATAGGTCAAGAAAAGGACGAAAAAGACGAGAAAATGTTGTCACATCTCCCACGATTATTTGATCTTTTTTTAGGCTCTATTTACTATTTACTTTGAATGGATGGTATCCTCCTAGTTCAAAGAATGTTAACTTATCACGGAAATCTATTTTTTGTTAATTTTTTTTTATTTGCATTTTGCCATTAAAAAAAACAATTACAATACAGCAGAGAAAAAAAGTACAATACAGTAAAGAAAAAACTAATTGGTAAATCACGTATCACTTGCTTGTAAAATAGCAAATCATGCGTCACGTTACAATGTCCTGTCGTACATCACGTGGCTAATTTGGTCTCAATCACGTGTCACGCTGCTAATTTTGGGACGATCACACGTTATGCAACAACCCTTTGCCACCCTCTTTCAACTGCTTTTTCCTGCTGCCTCTTTAGTTTGAATTTTTACCAGAAATAGACTGGACCTTTGTTTTAAAAACATGAGTAATACGCGCACGACCAATCGCATTTCCCTTCGCTCAGGCGAAGCAGAAATGAAAAATTACAGAGATCAAGGCAGGCTCACTTTCTGGACGCCTCTTCACCAGACGTCTTCCCGCCGGATCGCTTAGCTCTCATTCCGCTCGCGCGCGTGACTCCATAGAATAAAATTAGAATAGGACAGTTTAACATAATGGTGCGAAGGACCGCAAACGAAAATGCTGCCTGTTAACGTAGGATCTGTAAAAGATCTGATCAGCCAAAAATAGAAAGAATATTAGAATAGGGGCGCTTCTTGCTGAATGGGAGGCGCTTATAGGAATAGGGGCACTTTTTCATGAAAATCCATTCAAAGGGGGGCGCTTATTGCAAGAGGGTGCTAAATAGTAAGGGTGTTCAGGACGGTATGCCGCTATCTTTAGCCGTCAAGGTATCTCGGGTTGCACCTGAAGAAAAAAGAACCACTGTCCCTTACAAAGTAGCATATTTTAACGGACAAATCAAAATTGCTCTCCTTTAGGAATTTTTAAATTCGCATTTTTCGACGGGCATCCCCGACCTCCCTCCCCCACGGGAAATAACGCACGTTACGAGGCGGTAGGCGCGCCATTCGGTTAAATGACCTTGGAAAGGGAATCAATGTCACGAGGCTCTAGCCACATCCGGTTCAACTACACGCACTGTAATTTGACCCAAAAGCTCAAAGACATTTACAATTCACGACTTTCTCGTGATTCACAAGCCAACTCAGGTGTGCCAGGTTAGTTATCGATTTCTCAAATATTTAGCTGACCATTAGCAGATAGATTAGATGAACCCAGCCAAGGAACGTCGACCAAAACAGCTATCATGGAATCGGCGGAGAGAAGACAACCCAACGTGACAGAGTTAGAAGCCAGCAGCAGTTCACCGTTAATTCCTGTTGTTCGTCATCCGACGCCTCATGAAAGGCGAAATACGTTCAGGATTAGATCGTGGGAATTCAGCCTCTTCTGGACAAACGCCCTGTTTGTTCTACTCGTGTTTGGCAGCTTATTTGGCCGAACCATCCTCTTACCTCTGTGGATCGATTCGATAAAGAACGAACTAAGCTCTGCGACATTTGTCGACAGATATTTTATGCTGTCATTTTCAAGTCTGTCGTTTGTTGTGATATTCGGACTGGCGGTTTTGTTGATTCGAATATTTTCTCCCAAAGATCTCGGCGACACGGAAAGGAATTTTCCACACTTGTTGTTACTTTTGGTAGGCCTCTGTGGTGCTTTGAACGGTGTATCGGCAATTTTTGCAAGTAACAGAGAGAAAACCCCACGATCACTAGAAGCAATTCTTGGAACTTGCAAGATTCCTTTAATTATTTTATTCAGGTGGGTTTTTCTATTCTTTTCTCTTTTTTTTTTCCTTATTATCACTCCCTGTGTCACGCGATGCATGGCGTCGTAGTCACGCGATCGTAAGGCTAAACTCTACTGTTGTTCTGGGCTCAAGTTATGGTTTTGTGTGTGGCCCCATAGATGCTGAAAGCTAGTTTTCAACCCTGGAAAATATTCATGTCAAAATTTCATAGTTTTGTAGTTTTTGTAGCCAGGATTTATATAATTTGATTTCCCTGACTGAGCTTTCCTCAAACACAAATCCAAAATGACCGGTGATTGATGCGTTTTTAAATTCTTCCGGCGTAGTGAGGACGGAGATTAAGGCCATTTCCACTTGGCGGAGAAGGCTTCTTGCATTAGCTTCGGTTGCAAGCTAGTTCCAGTCTATGGCCCAATGTGATTATAACCACTGTTGGTCTCGTTCTAGAGTTTGGACTGTGCCTCTTCGTAAGAGCAGATCACCCGAGATGATAAGCACGATATTGATATATTTGTTCTCTTTCTAGACGGTTCATTGTAAGAAAGACGCCCAACTTTAGGAAACTATTATGTGCCGTGGTTGTGACGCTTTCTCCTGTTGTCTACCTCATTCCAAACGTTCATGGCGTGCCGAATCTATTGTGGCCCCTTATAATGACGATACGTTTCGTAAGTATTTTTTGCCTCGTGTCACATGACTAGCCATGACACGAGGATATGTGGAGACTTGCCTACATTCCTATGTTAATATTTATCGCTTTCCTAATGCAAGATTCCTGTGCATTGGCGGTTTCGTATTCTAGGCCTGATGCCGGTCTAAATCATCATCCTCATCTTCGTCATCATTTACTTGCCACGTGAAAAAAAGCGGCGAGGAGACCTCCAAAAGAAACTTCCAGGCTTATAACCCGGGCTTATAGGCCCTTTGCAGCTGGGGTCACGTGACCAAATTTTTATATTATGGGCCATAACTTAAAGAATGCCAGAAATGGAACGAGCGCATCGAAAATACCAAAATGGCCAAGTTTGAGCCCCCTGGAATGAAAGAGTAAGTTTATACGACAGTTTGAATTTTCGGAAAATTTAGAAGTTTTGTATGGGAAATGTTGCTGGAGAGCAATCTCCAGCAACATTTTCCATACAACCCTCATTATTTTTTTAAAAATTCAGACTGTCATAAAATCTCATTTTAATGATGGGGGCCTCAAATTTGGCCATTTTGATATTCTCGACATGCTTTTTCCATTTCTGGCATTTGTTAAGTTATAGCCCATAATTTTATGAAAAGTAGGTCACGTGACGGCTTTGCTGCAAAGGGCCTATTACTCGGGCTTATAACGACTGACTGTAGATCACTACAGCGGTACTTGGACTATTGCATTGATTTTTATAGGCAGCCGGTTTCAATTCGAGACACCATTGGTTGCTATTTCAGGACTGGAGCAGAAGTGTAGCCAAACTCAATCATTTGTGACAGGGCGTTTAAACGTTTTATTTTATTAGCATTAGACCAAATGGTCACGCACTCTATAAATGATTTAGGAAGCAACTAGTCAGCCCTTCCAGACCAGACCCAGATCAATCGCCTGTTAATGTTATTATTATTATTATTATTATTATTATTATTATTATTATTATTATTATTATTATTATTATAATTATTATTATTATAATTATTATTATTATTATTATTATTATTATTATTATTATTATTATTATTGTAAGTCCTTAAAGTCTTGCTGCTTTTAACTTATGGTGCCGAGTTCAATCCATGAGCCTAGGGCAGTCATATTATTATTATTATTATTATTATTATTATTGTTATTATTATTATTATGGCGATGATGATGATTATTATCATTACTATTAGTTCTAACTTGCCGCTGTCTTTCCAAAACCAGGTTCCGGCAGCCTTAACGTCAGTGCTCTGTGAAAAAGGTGTGAAAATGCGAAACGAAAGGTCAAGAAGAGGAATCAATTTGGTTTACTTCATGTTCTGGATTTCCACTTATCAACTATTTTGTGTTGCTTTGATGTTCTGGGTGAATATTCTGCCAGGGAGTGGAAATGCCTCCATAGCTGATTTTGGAACAAAGTGAGTTATCGTAATTGTTATTCGTATAACCTTCCCTCCCCCGGCCAGCTGGAAAGACAACTGAACAAATTAGCCTTAAGGAGATAAACTTGGAAGAGGAACGATTCGTATCGTAGTTTTTGACGGAGAGGTTTTTAATCATCGTATTCTTTTATTCTTTAAATGTGGCAAAATAAAATAATTAACGATTATTACATGCGGTTAAGCAAAATATCGTGACTTGCCAGTACTGAGCAGATCGATTATTTGCCGAAGGCGAAGACTGAGGCAAATAATTGATGTACTTGATCTGCCAGACACTGATAAATATTCTGCGATAACCGAGTTTAATAATTGTTTTATCATTCGCTCACCAATTTTGTTTTCGATTTATACTTAAATCACTCTCCGACAGCTCAGGGAAACGATCTAAAGTTTGGACTTTATATAGCTAGTGAACGTTTTCGTTATAATAAATTTTTAAGCTGCCATTTTCACTCGAGAGCGTGGCAACAACTATCGAGAGCAGAATATTATCAAACAATTATTGGATGAGGTTTTTGTGATATCCACAATAAACAAGGTCGAGATAAGGGTTATCAGCCGAAGCCGAAGACTGAGGCTGAAAATCCCCAAAAATATCGTGATTTGTCAGTGTCTCGCAGATCTGCTCGCCACTGTCAAATCACGATAGTTTGCTCAGCCTTGTCCAATGATTGTTAAATATTTGCAACAAAACACATTTGGACGGTATTATGGATGAGCAGACCACTATTTGTGGGTAGTTACTTGCAGGTCATGTGGTAGGCTCTCGGCCAATGAAAACGAAGGAAGAATGCATCGAAATATAAAGCCGATTACTGGAAGTGACTAAATAAACATTTTCACTGTTGTAGCTGGTGGCACGGACTGCAATGTTTCTTTGGCTTAGAAGGCTGCAGTTCTAGATCTGGTACCAGAGGAACTTTGTTTATTTTCATGAGCGTTTTGGTTTTTGTTGGAAGCGTAAATCTGCTGCGACACTCTGAGGGATCTACTTGGCTAGCTGTTATCGAGGTGAGACAAATCCACATTGCTTCTAATACCACAAGAGCTGCAAAAAAATGAGACATCCCCAAATGCAAATAATGGGAAGAAATCGTATATGAGGGATGAAGTCTTTTTTCATTCGATCTCTCTTGGCATTGGTCAAGGGCCGGTTCCAGAGTACGGGTACAGGTACGGGTCAGATCACCCGTACCCGTACTCGGTTACAAGGGAAACCAATCAGACTTAAGATACACCGGGTGACACCGGGGCAAAAATGGGCAAAAATGTTGCGCAAACAACTGGGTTCTAAAAAACTTTTTCGTAATCCCAAAACGCTTCAAAAGTGTTTATGGAAGAATCTGGATACCATTCTGGTCTAATAAGCAAAGATAAAGACCATAAAAACTTACCCGTTTCTCCATTTTCACCCCGCGCTAACATTAAGGTGTCTAATATTCATTTTTTCCTGGCGATACTGCTTACATATTTCTGGAGCAATTCGAAAAGAGAGGAGCCGTGGCACCCCTCGCACACCTTTCTCCTCCCCCCCCCCCCCCCCCCCACCGAATCCGTCTCCGATAGCCATGTTTAGTTCCACTGGAAATAGTTTATTCATCAATTCCTTGCACTGGTTCGTTTTGTTTCAGTCACCTGTGACGCCATTGGTATTCATTTTCTGGTCTTTCTTCAGTGAAGACCCGTTCAAATGGCACTCCGATGGAGACGTCAACGATTCAGGGTTTGCAATTGGCGCTCTTGTGGTCATGTTTTCGGCCATTCTTATCTACGGCGTGGGGTAAAGGAATTGCGTTTTCTAAACGAATATATTAGTAACTTGTTAGACAGGTGGCATGCATGGCCGAGTAGCCAGTTTAGTTCCACTGGATTTGTCTGAAAGCCCCTGATTCAAATCCTCCGTCGGTAGTCCCTAGTTCAACGTGCCCCCACTGACTACTCCGGACTGCATTCAGTCAGTACCAAAACACGATGATAGCCAATTGATCAGCCTCACACCAGCTGAGGATTTCAACAAGTACATGTAGTTGAAATATTTCTTGATTTGTTAATTAGTGTCCTTAATTAGAACAGCAATGCAAAATCCTCTGGCTTAATTGAAGTCATTCGTGAGATTTATTTCCTTTTAGAAAACCGCAGTACAAAGAAAATACGCGCGCTGATTAGTTAAAATTCGTGTGTCTATTCAACAATTAGATTATTCGCTCGAGTTTTCTATCGCGTGATAGTTCACGAGGGCGCAGCCTGAGTCAACTATTACACATAGAAATCGAGAGCGAGTACTATAGCGAAGCGCGCGAGGCCTAAAAATAGAATGCAAATGATCATATCCTCCACGAGGCTCATACAACATCAGCGTATTCTGAGAGAACTAGAGGGGATCTAGGTGAAGTTTTCGTTTCAAAAGTGTATTTAGGAACACCGGCTGTTTTAGAAACTGTTTTAGTCCGCCATTCTGGTTTGTTTGTCTGCGTCTTGTCTACTAGCCTTTCAAAGCTTTTCCTAAATTAAATCATCTTCACAGACACTTCGAAGACGCTAAGAAGCGGCCGTCATTTTGTTAACAAGTGCACACTGCTACGCTAATCACTATATATCACAGAATAGATAGTGAGTAGCGAGCCAATCAGAGAAAGGCATTCGTGATAGAACGCTAGTAGATTTGTACTAAAACTCGATAAAAACAAGGAACATATGTTCTGTTTCTTAATTTTTATTCTAGTTTACAACGTTATTCCTTTCATAAACGCTGAGTGCTAAAATTTAATAGGCGATATGACTGGCAAACTTTTTTCACAATTCACAAATTTGTTTAGTTAACTTCAATACTGTTTGTTCATTTATAAGGGAGCCAGAAATCTCGCTGGATGATGAAAGGCGTGGAAGAGAAGAAATTTAACATTGGAGGAGCTGCGTAGCAGCAGGCCTTGTAGAATCAAACTTGCAGGAGTGAATGGCTCTGCAGTGCGACAATCATATCCGGAAGGAAAACATTCGGAGCCACGCAGTTTGCACTCTACTGGCGTCACTACTGTACAATTATGATTAGGACAGTTGTCACCGAACGTTTAAACAGCAGTCACTGTATTGTAAAATATGAAAGTTTTTCTTCGTTTTACAACTATATTATTGCAAAATCAAAACAATACTTTTTGAACAATGTGTCAACTTGTTTCCCCCCCCCCCTCCAGGGGGAATTGAAAGGGCGGGGGTACTCGTCGGAAATTTGGAAAAGAACCTCTAAGAGGTACCAAGATCCTATTTAGTGGGCGTGGCTTGAAATGTTTTCACCCCTATCAGAGGTACCGCTTTTTTCACCCCTAAAAGGTACGACGAGCGTCCTCGTACTTTCTATATGGGAGTACCCCTCCCGGTTATTGGAAAACTTTATTAACATTATATGAATCAGAAAAAAAAGTTTCCTACAACCATACTTGTACCCCTGAAAACATTCCCATGACCACTAGCCGCCGGAAAAAATTCTCGCACGTTTAAAGAGCCGAAAAAAAGCGTGGAAAAAATTCCTAGTGTATGATAGGGTCAAAACAATTCATGCCTATACCAAATCAGCCACCCTCCCTCAAAAGTATAATGTTCCACACCTTTCCTTTTCCTTATCTCCAATAACAGTTAAGTACCGTAAACTGCCGCTTATAAGCCCTGGGTTTATTCAACTTTGTAAGGGTTTCTAGGTGGGCTTATAAACGGAGGGGCTTGTGTCCGAGGGGCCTTATAACCGGAAAAACGCTTCGAAACGAACTATAGCTGTGTTGATCGCAATAAGTTTCAAAACGAATTCAAAACAAGGAAAGTTAGAGGGTGGCGTATAACCGGATGTATATTGTGGTTTACAGGTAGATGGGTCTATAACCGGGGAAGCTCATGAGCGGCAGTTGACGGTGTATTGTTTCATGTCTCACGATGGGGTCATTTGAGATGTACAGATCGGGGCGTTTCCACTGCTTGCTGCTACTCTTCATCCGGACATTGTGCGGTACTATTTATATCAGGAAGATGGGCTGTGATTGGTGCATTTCAACATCAATTCGGCGTAGTAGGTCACCCTCATCGCCCGATGAAGACTAAGCAGTAAGCAGTCGATCAAAACGTCGCACTCAAGTGACTGCATCGCAAGATATACTGTTTATCATTATTGGAGTCTAGACTTGCCACAAGGCGACCAATGCTTATCACTTCCTTCGCGTATTCATCTCGAGCGACGAAGTCACGAGGGTGAGCGACGCCATTAAAAATATAACAACGAAGCAAGGCTGATAACTACAGTGGAATCCCGATTTCTCGAACCCTCATTTTTTCGAACCTCTCGATAACTCGAACCAAAAGTCGTTCCCTCTCCAAAGTCAAACACTGTAAATTTACCCCAGATTTCTTGAACTCTCCGATTTCTCGAACCAATTTGCGTTTCCCCTGGAGGTTCGAGAAATCGGGATTCCACTGTATGTAGAAAGCTTAACGGGACAACGACATGATAGAGTCCAAACTGAAAGCCAAGAATTCCAACCGCGGACAGATCCTACGTATACCAGCAATATTTTCGTTTGCGGTCTCTTGCAACATTGTATTTGACTTCATTAGGAATCATTGGAAAGGACTTTTAGAATACAGTGGAATCTCGATTTCTCGAACCTCCAGGGGAAACGCAAATTGGTTCGAGAAATCGGAGAGTTCGAGAAATCGCGCGTAAAATTACACTGTTCGACTGAGGAGAGGGAACGACTTTTGGTTCGAGTTATCGAGAGGTTCGAAAAAATGAGGGCTCAAGAAATCGGGATTTCATTGTATCTATATTGTACCCTGAACAGCCAGAACCCTTTTTACGACTCTCGTCTTGCCATTTGTACGTTTCAAAAACTTCCTCTAACGAGTTTTAATTTTATCATTTAAAGATAGGGGCGTGCAGTAAGGGTACTTGTTACCGGTGTTATTCGAGAAGTTCTGCAGGTGGGCAGCAGGTACAGTGATAATCGCCCTACCTTTAAAATAAATTCTAACAGCAAGCAAACACTAGTATTCCAAAAAAAATTAACCCTAAGCAAACTGCTACCATACTAGTACTAGTAGACAGGTGGCAACCACAAATGGAACCGCTCGAAAAATCTCTTCGATGTCCCGGGGTGGTTACGATTTGTCAAAATAAACCGGTTGGGATGGCCGTTGAATAATGGTAAGATATTTTTCAAAATCAGCAAACCAACCGAACGAGATGGCGCTTACCATCCCGTAACTGTTTTTTTTTCCTTGTATGTTAGCAGGCAGGCAGAGAACAGAGAGCCTGGGAACGAGGTTCAATCCTCTCCTCCCCTATGACAACAGTTTACTCTCTCACATGACTCTCAAATGATGGAACTTTACTCAATTCTGTCCCGCGGGGGGTTTTATGCAAGACGTTTACTGTCTTATTTCAAGCTGAAGCGTGGTTTTTTTCAGTCAATTTCAATGTTTTATTGACGACTTATCACAACTGCGTGCAGATATTTCACACCTATGTGTTAACTTTTCACTGATTAATTCAATGGTGTACTTCGCATATTGGTAAAATAGCTTCTAAAGCAAAATGTCGGTCGACAACAACTATTCTGTAAGCAGTTTCCCTAAAGAACACGATCCTCTTATCAACAGCAGCGCGTTAGCAGACGATTGTGTTGTCGACAGGCATCAAGAAAGACGGCAAACCAGTAGAACTTCCTGTTGTTCTTTGGTTGGTGTGGTCACCATATTATTTTCGATTGCTGTCGTGACAGGGCAAGTCACGCAATATGTCAGCTTGCCTTTGTGGATCGACAGCACGACATCAGCTCAAACCCAGACGGCCAAGTGGAAACCAATGGTAGACGGCTATTTTGTCGTATCCTTTGCTTCTCTTTCGTTCGTGATTGTCTTTGGTTCGGTATTGGCATGCAGTGACTTCATTTGCCCAAACTACGTGGTGAAAACAAACTGGAATTACCGTCGGTTGTTGCTTTTGGTTGGTTCCTTTCAAGGTGTTGCAGCAATTTTTATCGTATTTTCCAGCAGTGGTAAAAGAGCTCCGCCTTACTTACAAGCTATTCTTGGTAATATTTCCATTCCTGTAACTCTGATATTGAGGTAAGGTTTGTACATGTAGCGATCGATAGCCCACACAAGCACAGGGTTCAATGTTGGCCTGGAACTGGTTTTCCAGGCAGGCCTGGTTACCATGTAGTTTTCATGGTTAGTGCGCTGGCCGAGGATTTGTGTTGTGTTCTGTAAGTGTCGCTTTGATGATTTTCTTCAATTTATTTTATTTGTTTTGTACGTCATAAATTGAGTTGTGACAAATGAAAAGGGGCTCGGTTTTAAAAACACTTATTTGTGGGGTTGGTTAGTGCGCTCGACTCGGGAGCGAGAGGTCCGGGTCCCAGCCCTGCCGCGGACGTTGTATTGTGTTCTTGGGCAAGACACTTTACTCTCACAGTGCCTCTCTCCACCCAGGTGTATAAATGGGTACCGTTGAATTTAATGTTCGTTTTAACCTTACAATGTACTAGCATTGAGTAGCAGGGTTCGTACAGGTCATGGAAATCCTGGAAGTCATGGAATCTTATAATTTCATTTGTCATGGAATTTAGGTTGGGTCATGGAAAATCAGGACCGGGTTGTTCAAAGCCCGATTAAGCTAACCCAGGATTAGCTAGAATTTTGATTTCAGTTTTGTAACTTTTCAGTGAAGTTTTCTGTTTATATTGTTTGTCTTTCTGTTTTTAGTTTGAGTAATCTCAAACTACACAAAACGTTGGCAGTTGAAAACATTTTTATTCAAGAAAAATCAATGCTACGATTAACTTTTAATCCTAGGTTAGCGTTAACCGGCTTTCGAACAACCCGGCCCAGTACGCTTTCTATGAGTGAAAGGCAGTAAGATCCAAAGTTGAAAAATTAACTGACGAGTCCAGCAATCAGATTTAATTTCAGTTGAATAAGTGATTGTTTTCACATTACTTTCAGAGAACAATTGCTTAACTTAGGTAATGAAATTTTCCAAAAGGTCATGGAAAAAGTCATGGAAAGTCATGGAATTTTAGCAAGTCAAAGGTGTACGAACCCTGCGTAGAAATATTCCTAGTCGCTTCATTCTACAGAACCCGAGATAAGCTCCACTTGGCTCATACGCAGACTATACCTTTACCTTCGTTCACCAGGCAGGCCTGGTTAAGGCGGGGGTAAACATGAATAAGAGTGAAATTTGAAGTAATATTAAAAGGAAATTGTTAGGATTAAGATGGGTTGGAAACACTACCAGACAGTTGAACCCCGCAAAAGGGAGCCCCAGGTTGCTAGGGAACTGTTTGGTATCCATCTACTAATTCTTCACTTCAAATTTGAATTTTCCAAATCCATCAAATCTTCAGCATTTCATATTTTCCTCAATTTAACCTGTCCTTTGAGAAAAAATATCTCTTTCCCAAAATGCCCAAAAATCACCCAAAAATTTACACAAAACCGCCAAACAGTGGTTAATGAGATAAGCAGAGAGATTTAGTGTCGCTTGAAACGTGACCGAGATATTGGCAGAAAGGCCTTGTTAAGCGACCTCAAAACAGCCTTCACATTTACCCCCGCCTTAACATAGAGAACAAGGTTCATTCCATGCAAACAGAGCTACCTTTGCAGAAATACTTTTGTAACCCCTTCAGATGATCTCTCCCCAGTCCCCAGTTATTGAAAATAGCCTAGTATAAGACCCATAATGTTAGAGATTTAGGCATTTTTTAGACTTCTGATATGCTGCCAAAGCATACTAAAAATGTTTGATTAGGTATATATACTCGTAATATTGTTTTTATTCTTATTTATTGGCAGGTTCCTGTTTTTAAAGAAGATTCCTACAAGAAGAAAATTCTTATCTGCCATTGCGGTTGTGCTTGCTCTGTTCATATGTCTTATTCCTATATTCTCTTCACAAATTGACCCTCAGGGGGCAAAGCATCTTGGAGGAGCTACAGGAGTTGGAAAAGTCTTGTGGCCTTTAGCTTTTATGCTTGGATTTGTAAGTACACTACATTCAGTTGAAATGCTGCTACATGTACATAACAAAGCCCCAAGGAACTGGGCCATTTTAGGGCTGTCATTAAGTTTTGATTCACCTGTAGCAAAAAGTCTGCGTACGAGCCAAGTGGCCCATCAGGCTGGAGCTTATTCCAGTTTCTGTAGCATGAAGCAACTAGGAGTCAGTATTTCTACTCCCCCCTGGATGGGATGCTAGTCCATTGCAGAGCTACCCCCAGCATTACGTTCCCTGGTACCCATTTATACACCTGTGTGGAGAGAGGCAATTAGAGGAAAGTGTCTTGCAAAAGAACACAACGCAATGTTCCCAGCTAGGGATCAAAACTGGACCATGCAATCCAGAGACAGGCACACTAACCATGAGGCCACCATGACACTACCTAGAACTTCATTGATCTTCATGCATGTAACAAACACTTACTTTATGGGTGCATTGCATCAACTACTGGCTAGTTCACCTGTAATATCCAGGGCTCAGTGACATATTTTTATCATACGGATGGAGCAGGAAGACTCGGACGGTACCTAACTAATGCACATAATACCATCAAGTTTACCTCAAAGTGATCTAGGGATGGAATTTTCAAAGAAGAGTATGACAGTGATATTTTGTGGAACAAAACCATGCTCAATTTTGAACTTATTAATACATATTGCCAAGTAATATTTACATAGGACTTTATTTATTATAATTCTAGAATTGGAGGCATGCATACCAGTGATTAGTTTAGCTGCAGTTAACAAGGGATTGAGATTATACAGACAAATGTCAAACTGTCATTAAATTTCCACCTGCATTTCTTCAAAGGGAATTGCAGCGGCCGCTTTCATAGTTGAAGAGAAAGTAGTCAAGATGCAAGGCAGTGACCATACTCAGGCAGGGCTGGTATCAGTTCTATTTTGGACATCACTGGCACAAGCTCTTGTTATCATCCCAATGTTTTGGGCTGACATTATTCCTGGATTTGGATTTACAAGCAACATTCATGAATTCACTCAGAAGTAAGCATTAATAAAAGTTAAGTAAATTGTTTCTAAGATGCAAATGAAGTGCAGCTCTTGTACAATTTAACACCAGGCGCATTTAAGAGCAGTTCAGCTGAGTCCTGAGCTCAGCTACATGTAAGATAACTCACAACTGCTTTTTTTTCCCACAAACCATGTGATCAATATATACATGTACCAAGTTGATACATTGTATGTTAAAATTTTCAGGCTGTCAGGGGCTCATGCAATTTTAAGAGAATTTTTTCAATGATCACTTAAGGTGTAAATCTTTAATTGCATTTGGCATTTAGCAACTTTTGTCTGATTACCTATGCTTATAAATATTGGTAATACATGAACATGTAGCTTGGGTTTGAAAGTACACTGCAACTGTACATAGTTAACAAATAAAGAAGCCTAAGCCGTGTATTACACTGTGATAAAACACGACGGGCATTTGAGAACACGAGGGAAATGTAGAAAACACGAGCCGCAGGCGAGTGTTTTCTACATTTATCGAGTGTTCTCAAATGATCGGAGTGTTTTATCACAGTGCAATACACAGCTTAGGCTTCTTCATTTGCTTTAAAATATAGATTTTATGCGCGCAAAACAATAAAACATGCATTTTCTATGTTTTATACTCTGATAAAACATAGGTTTTTGACCAATCAGAGCGCGCGCAGGGTCCTATCTATATTTTAATACCCAATATGAGACACTTCATGTTCAGATATTTTCTACAGAGACATCACCAGTCTGAAATGCACAATTATAGCCATTTATATAGCTAGTCTGGAAGGATTATGTGTACTTAAGGCATCGATCCATAGTTGAAAGTCAATTGATACCCCCAATTGGTATCCTCAATTGACCCTCCATCTCCATCCCTCTATGCTGAACGATTTTGTGTCCGTAATTGATCTTTTTTTGAGTTTCTGATCCAAGAAAAACAAATCCTCTTTCTTTATGGTTAGTTATTGCAATCAGACACTCCGCTTTTAGGCTTGGCTGAATCTACATATTATAAAGTGAATGTTTATTACTTTTTCTAGCTGGATGTTTGGATTCCAATGTGTGTTTGGTAGAGCAGGATGTTCTTGGACTCCAGCTGTGCTTGCATTTCTATTTATTGCTGGTTACATCATGACGGTATGTGGCTGTGCACTCCTTCTGCGATATTCCGAGGGGGCTACACTACTTGCAATTGTTACGGTGAGTCAAATGTTATATCAGTGATATATGTGTCGGGGACCCAAGAACTACAGTGTACTCTCATCTTATTGCCCAAAACATATTATAGGCCTAAGTTTTGCTGTTATCCTCCCCCCTGCCCTTATTCAAGCAAGAAAGCCTCCTCTTTTTACCAAAGACCAAACCCATCTTGACCTTAAAAATCACCTGCACACACTTTTTGAGCACCCTCATGCAGGGTACAAGTATAAGGTCATGAACAGGCTCTCTAGCTACATGTAAGTAGGGGCTAAGAAACACCAGGAAGCAGAACAAACTGAGAGTGGCTTTGGGAAAACGGGTTAACCTAGGTGTAAAAACTTGTGAAGTCTTTCTTTGTTTTGTAGCTATTGCTAGGTTAGGGTGTCTCATGTTGTCTTCTTTGTTTTCTTTGTTTTACGTCACTGGTGTGTATCTGATTAAATACATATAAATTTAAGTAACCCATTTTATGACCTAACCATTGTACATAATAACTTCCTTTTAACTTCCTCTTTCCCACACTTGTTTTAACTCTAGTCTCTCTGCACACCTCTTGGGTTTGTGTTTTGGATGTTGTTTCGAGAGAAACCTTTTGGCTGGCATCCTTACTTCAAGGCAAGCTCATGGTTCAGTATCTGTGCATTAATTATTATGATTCCAGCTGCTTTCATCTACAACACAGGGTGAGGAGTCATTCAACTACAATATTCTATGAGATGTTTTAGTTTTAATTTATTAATAGCGTGTGTGTATATACATGTGTATATTATAAGTATTGAAGCATGTGTATGAATAGTATGGTGGAAGTTGAGCCCAGTCTGCAAATTTTAGGCAATGCTAGCCTTCTGAATGATTAAAGGCTGGAGCTGAAAAGATTTCTCTTGTAGGCAGGAAGATTAGGGATGTAAAGCCACAGCGAGTGAAGAATTGTGGAATGTATTGCATCTTTATACTTTATTTATTCTAGAAGCAGAATCATATATACAAATGGTTCAATGTGGTTTCTCGTTTCCACGCAACATGTATGTTCGACTACATGGTTTCATAAATTGGCCTGATTAGGAGTTTGCAAGCCCAGAAGAGTCTCTGTTACACTGACAGGGAGATGCTTGTCACACCTTTCACGGGGTTAAAAGCTGCACTGCTTAGGGTGTTGGTCTAAATTGTGGCACTTATTGGACGGGTCGTTTTGTAAGAGTGACTTCCAAATATATAAGTTTTAAATTATTTACACAGTAAATACAGTCAAACCCCTATTAAGTGGCCGCCTATTAAATTGGGGTCGGTAATCAAAGTCCCAATGAGGGCTTTTCTATTGTTTTAAGTAAGTTAAGCTGCCAGACCTGTTTAAGCGGCCACTATCCAGTTCCCCAAGGGTCACCGTTTTAATAGGGGTTGAACTGTATAATTATTTTCTATCTAGTTAGCTACCAAATGTCTCTTATCGGATATAAACAAAGGCTTAAAAAACTGAGGCACACCCAAAATGTGTACTCTTGTACCTTTCAGTATTCTAGTGAGCATCCTGATCATCTTTTTGCAGGAGCCCAGACATGTGCTGGCAGCTGTATTTTATTTTATAATGTGCTTGCCTTTCATAGCATGCCAGAGAGAGAAAGAGAAGAAGTCACTCCATCAACAGATTCTGAAAGATGACCTGACAAGAAATGGATTGGAACTGTACTGCTGTCAAGAAATATTAGTTCGGACAACTTTTATAACTTACAGTGTGTACCTTAATTGGTTTTTAGATCAAACTGGCTGACAATTCTACTTTGTAGTTCAGTTGCCAGTGTCATATTTGAATACGAGACACTTTATTGGACACTTAAGAAAAGTGTTTCTACTCATCTGTCAAACACACATACACTTCACAATGCAGATCTATTTTTGTTTAAAATCACTTTTACAAGGTGTTCAATAATTACTTTGTGAATTGAAAAAGTTAATACAAAATAGGCCACTAGTATTGCTCTGATCATGCATTGCATTATAATCTTGCTAGGCATTAAGTTGAAAAGCGTAATGTCAAATTCTTTGTAAGGAGATATTTTTAGACTGACCTTTTGCAGAGCTTTAACGACTCACCAAAACACTAAAATACTTCAGTTTTTCAAGCATCTTTCCTGTTATTGATCATGAATTTTGTCATAGCATTGTCAAAGTAGCTGTAGATCTGCAGACTTCTTTGTCGGCTTTGGCTCATTGACACATTGCATAAATTACAAATTAATGTGTCTGTCTACTTATTGACAATGAAAATTAGCCAATGAGTGGGTGAGAATTTCTGCAATGATGGTAAAAATTAAAATAGTTTTAAAATGTGGGAAAGACCAAAACAATATAGATAAGAACCACAAAAACCTACAGTATTTAAAAACTAAAAATAAAAATTTATAAACATAATACATATAATAAAAAAGAGATAGTCACAGGCTATTACATCCAGCCATCTTGACCTAACAAGCTTGCTCTGCACAATAGAGGATTTATTATAATTATAGCATATAGGGCACCATTTTCTCTTGGGATACAGCGGGTGATCATATCCTTAGCAGTGGTGGATCTAGGGGAGGGGGGGGACCTGCCCCCCCCCCCCCTTATTTTGGGTAAAAAAAGAAGAAATGGCTGAAAGGAAAATGGCCGCCAAGGCAAGTAAATCAAGACCAGGCCCCCCCTTAGCTCAAGGTCTGGATCCGCCACTGCTTAGAGTGTGCAAAATAACCTCATCTTGCATGCTCAAGGTAGCCAATCACAGAGCAGGAGCTGGTTTAGCTTGCCATCTCACAAAGCTAGCACTTTAGTAAAGGTTGCTGATAAGGATGTATTTATTTGCAGCAGTTTGCAATACAAAACAATACATTATACAGAAATAATAAATTATAAATTTTATACACATGTGCATTACAGGTACTTTGCAGATCAAAAAGCCACTCTTTTTACAAAATATGTATTAAAATTACTTAAATATAAAACTTACAAATTTTTAAAATATGTACAGTACGTCTCATTCATAAGGAAATAAAATGGATAACGCCGTTAATCTTTAACTGCTGTGTCTTCATTGCCTTTTCTAATTTCCCGTTTTTCTTTGTCACATCACATAAATGTGTAATGCTTTTTTGCATTATGGTACAGTACTTGTACCTCTGTGAACCATTTTATTTATTCTGACAGATTTTAATCTACAGAGACTGCATTTTCAAGGTCCCGTTTCAGCCGGCCCATTCAAGCTGACCTTCAGTTTATTTTAGGATTGAGCCCAACCATTCTTAGGCTCAACAACCAGCCGCTGTTTCGGAATGGAGCCCGCGCCGAGCCTCCAGCCTCCAGCCGTGTGTTTTCAGGAAGCAACTCGACTGGACCCAGTTTCGATCCTAGAGTCTCTCCGGCTCCGCTCGGTCAGCAGTTGAGTCGACTCAAGATTGGCTGGACCGACGGCGGCTGGACCCCAGAGAGCGGCGAAATTCAAGCCCACTGCTAAAACATTCTCTTAAGCTCAGTTCAGTGATTCTCTTCGGCTACCCCACTCTACTTAGGGGCTAAACCAATCAACAGGAGAAGGGGTGTAATCCTTGTATAGAGAGAGTTAGAGAGAGTTCTTAAAAATTTCCCACAATTAAAAGGATATGGCCATCCCCTCCCTTCAGGCTCCGAACGTAAAAGCCGAGCAAATAATCCCAGGGCTTATTTGCGGGATTTTATGGTAATAAAACAATTTTTCAAGAACTAAGGCTCAAAGGAAGTTACGTTCAGTACGTTACAGGAAAGAGAGTACTACTAAAGAGTTCTCTTATCTCTCGAACACGTAAACAATAGATTAGGATTAGTCCACGTGGGGGGCCTCCCATATAAAAAAGACCGTGAATGTCGTCGGAAGTTTTGAAAAGGAACCCTAAGGGGTACCGAGATCCTGTTTTGTGGGTGTGGCTTGAAATTTTTTCCACCCCTAAGAGGTATCAATTCCAAAACAAAACATCTCCTGTCATACGTTTTCCGCTCAGTACCCTAAAAGAAACAAGAGAGGCTCCCGCTGGGGAACCTTTTAGGCTAGATACCCTAAAAGATACCCAAACCGCTTTTCTAAAGCAGTACAAGGTGCGAAGAGAACCCAATGCTTTTTACATGGAGTCCCCAGGGAGATTAGTTTACTTTTTTCTTAACCCTCGTTGCTTAGTTCGAATGATATGCCACTGTGACCTTTGCAACAAAGACCAGCTAAAGAAATTGCATGTCACTAATCCTTATTAATAGGTTCGTGGGCAGGGGGGGTGGGGTATTGGGTGTGCCGCTGGGACAATGAGAGCCTTACCCTTAGCTTGATTTTGCAACCGTATTCTAAACTTGGCACTTGAAACCCCCTACCCTATAACAGACGAGACATCTTCCATGCTGAACTTCTTTCACTTAAGTGGTTCAACATACGCTAACTAAATCAATATCTTACAAAGTCACTTAACTTCCTAGTTTTAACTTCTATTATATATAGAACCCTGGGTGAAGAACTATGTTCCAATACTTAATTATTTATACACTGGCCATTTCCCAGTCAGTTATACGCTACTCCGGTCCAAAACTGTCTGGCCCCAGTTGTTCAAAGGCTGGATAACGCTATCCACCGGATAAATCACTATCCAGCGGATAAGTGTTAACAAAACAAACCGCGCTATCCTCTGGATAGTGATTTATCCGGTGGATAGCGTTATCCACCTTTCGAACAACCGGGGCCTGATTTCTACACCCTATCCCAGACTAGGCTAGCTACCCGAAAACCGTACCCTTCACAGTGTATATATATGCGAGTATGCTAACCCCGGGGATCCAGGGTAGATATGAATGAAGTATTGACGCAGTTGGGTTGATCTTCTCCCGTCTTAGGCTCGATTTCCGCCGCTCTCTCGTGTCCGGTCTACGTTCCTCCCCGAAAAGAGACGAGGAGGAGCGCGGGCTCGTTTCCCGAACAGCGGCTGGAAATCGAGCCTACTCCCGTCTCCGATGAAAAAAAATCCAGATGCGAAAACATAGTAACAGAAAGTACGCGTGTGTGATGTTCAGCTGATACGCAAAGAGATGAATTTTTTAGGAGATTGTTTTGTTGATGTAATCTGGAGTAGTACAGCTTTGTTTGGTTTCTTTATGGTTCCCTTTCTATCATTCAGTTACACTCGCTTTCGTAATGCTATTGTTCGTGATCTAAGTCATTTAGCTGGCACATTCTATTTGTTATACATCTGTCATCCTTATCAGGGCATGCCCCTCTTAGAAAAAGAAAGATGCGTCAAAGCTTATAGAAGATCGAGTGAGATAGCTGTGTTTGTAGCTTACTAGGAGTGACCTGTTAATAATCAGAGTTATTGGAGTCGCATCGGAATCAAATTCCCTTAGACAGGATCAGACGTAAGTCACACTTGTACACATTTGTACTTTCGTCGTACCTTGATTTCGTTCCTTTATTTTTGCTTGTAATTCTTAGCTGTATTTATTGATTACGCAATCACGATTGCTTTATAGTTTTCCCCGCATGTATGCGAGATTTAGTCAAGTTGATCCCCATAAAAGTTGAAAATCAGCTTGCCTAACCGTTCCTGCACTGTGGTTGACGTCACACTTAGCGATCCCAGCGCACAACGCCCCGAGTCCGCTACACTGGATACGCGACACCGTGAAGACTAGTAGCCTCCTACGCAGACGCTCTTTGGGCTCGTCACGCAATATTCCTCCCCCACGAATATTGAAAGAGCGTCTGCGTAGGAGGCTACGTGAAAACTGGAGCAAAGGCAAGTGCTTCTGATACACCAGTGATCAGACGACGAAATTGTCTACAACATTTTCTAGTCGCCGTTTTCCTTGCAATTTGTTACCGCTGGACTCGGCTGGTATGATATTCAAAGATACCAAATAATTTTTTTTTGTTTTTCTATTTTTCTTTTAGAACTGAGAGATTCGACCAAGACTAAAAAGCTCATTGGAAACGGGTTTATCGACCCAAACATTGCCAAGTCAAAGTCGTCGCTTTAAGATTTAAGCAATAGAGCACTTTTTCCGTGTTTACATAGCCTCATCTAAACACGAGGAGGGTTGGGAGAATTCGAGACAGTTATGCAACCCGGGACGTAGTCGAAGGTTTGCATAACTTTCGAGAATTCTCCCAACCCTCCGAGTGTTTAGATGAGGCTATGTAAACACGGAAAAAGTGCTCCATTTTTTTTATAGAATACTCAAAAATACGCGCGAATCTAAAACGTCACAACCGTGTTTACGTACTCTCATCTAAACACACTTATCGACCAATGAGAGTGCGCGTAGTGACTCAGTTGTTTTATAAATACTTTTACCGATCACAGTCACGTTACCACGCTCACCTTGTGCATGGAGAAGAAGAGAAGAAATCAGGTGCCGCCTGTTTCAAAAAGTTACAAGAGTTTTAATATAACTCTTCTTTAGAACATATACGATTGTAATCACATTTTATGTCGAACAATAACTATCAGCCATCCAGTCATACATGCAAAATATAATAGAATTCTAAAAACTATCGAAAGAACTCCATTCCCATAAAAATGACCATAAAGCCCTGTCCAAACGGGAAATGTTTGGTGACCAAACATCTTGACCGGCATGTTTCATAAAACTGGAAAGACGACGAACATTTGATCAATCATTTATTTGTTTGACGGTGATCGAACATGTTTGATACTGTTTGGCCACTGAGTACAACATCAACATGTTTGGTCACCAATAGCCTCTTCCAGGGCGCAGCACGAAAAAGGCGAGCGAAAAATACGGGAGAAGTGCGGCGAGAGAAAGCGAAAGAACTTTTTGCTTTCTCTCGCCGCGCTTGTCCCCGATTTCCCGCTCGCTGTTTTTCGCGCTGCGCCCCAACT
This sequence comes from Micromussa lordhowensis, assembly GCA_964020085.1. Classification (NCBI taxonomy): domain Eukaryota; kingdom Metazoa; phylum Cnidaria; class Anthozoa; order Scleractinia; family Lobophylliidae; genus Micromussa; species Micromussa lordhowensis. The sequence goes on from OZ026600.1 coordinate 32,722,137, forward strand.
AACTTAATGCCTGAGAGAGGCTAGCTAGGTCACCACCAAACAATGTTTGATCATGTTTGATCGCCAAACATTTCCCGTTTGAACAGGGTTTAAGGGCTAATCCCTTGTTACGAAAAGAACAATATGTTGAAATTATTTTAAAACTGTGCTTAAAATGACTGCTCAAACTAGCCTTAACAGATTAGAAATCTCCTTGTTTTCTGTATACGAGCCAAGTGGTCCATCAGGCCGGAGCTTATCCTGGTTTCCGTAGCTTGAAACGACTAGGAATATTTCTACTCCCCCTGGTTGGGATGCCAGTCCATCGCAGGGTTACCCCCAGCATTAAATTCGCCGGTACCTGGGTGAATAGAGACACTGTGAGAGTAAAGCGTCTTGCCCAAGAACACAACGCAATGTCCCAGGCCAGGGCTCGAACCCAGAATGCTTGATCCGGAGTCGAGTGCACTAACCATGGGGCCACCACTCCTCTACTTATTCTCTAGTAATATAACATAATTATTTTTGTTAGCCTGTGAAAAGGCTCCAGATTGGGGTATGAGTCGAAAAACATCGGCAAGCGCGCATCCGCAAGCGCAATTCGGCGTGCGAAGCGAGTCGAGGGTGCGCGAGCGAAGTGAACCGAGCGTGCCCGGTGAAGTTTTTCCTCCCCAGACTGCCCTCCGTTAGCCATTTTCTTTTTCTCGTCCTATAAACCAATCGAGAGCCTAGCCTGTTCACTGGCTAAACAATACCGGAAAATTCGACAACAGGAACACACAATTAAAAACTCCTAAAATACAAATGTAAAAAAACATAAGCTCTAAACTACAAGCGGAAACTAAAACAAATAAATCCCTTTACTGTCATGTGACATCTACTATACGCGTCGATATATGCACTCCTTGCTTTTCCGCAACTTCACGGAGGCAAAGTATGTTACGTTTCAAATGTAAGCTAAAACAGTAAATGCATATTCGAATGTACTCCACACGTGCCTGTAGAAGTTCTACAAAACATCTCCACTAAAAAATTGAACTAAACCTAATCGATATTAACCGACTTTAGAGTCCATGTACGAACACGTTAAAACATTAATGTACCGTTTAACATAATGGTGCAAAGGACCGCAAACGAAAATGCTGCCTGTTTACGTATCCATCTGCATTCAGTGAGTATATGGATGTCAGTCAACCAGCTGATCACTTCATAGCTTGCTACACCGTGCTGACGAGACCCAACAAGGTCGAAACAGCTGTCCACGGTTGCAATTTGGCTTTCAGTTTGGACTCTATCATGTCGTTGCCCCGTTAAGCTTTCTACGTAGTATCAGCCTTGCATCGTTGTTTGCTATTAATGTACCACCTACACCAACTGAATGTCGCTTGTATCTGTCAATTTCAATTGAACAGTCACTCGCGTGGAGGTGGTCATTTCATCTTGGTCATGTTTCACATTCTCGTTTCAGTCCTTGTTCTCTTTTTCCCATCTGTTGTTTTCTATATAATTACCACTGAATGATCAGTTGACAAGGCGGTCTTGTCAAGTTGGGTTTACACAGTTTTTCTTTGCGATGGTCCTGATATTATCACTTCGAGGACAAATGATTACAACATCGACCTTCTGAATTAAGTTCCACGGTAGGTAAATTAGTGAGAGCAGTTTAACGGATAAGCGTGTGATGACCAAATGTAAACTTTTCTGACGCACAGGTTAAGGTAACTATCTATTGGACGCAAATCTATCCAGCAAACCTCTGTGCAAATCAATGATCAAACTAAATAGTTACAGTCAACTGGAAGTAAAGGGTACACACAATGTTCTTATTGATTTTGTCCAAATTCTATCGTGACGTCATCACCAATGAGCACGAACGGAGCCCAGTGCTTCACGGCACAAAATTTCTCTGAATCTCGGAGACATTTCATAGCCCGGTTGAGAGCCACACTCGCACTATGCCCGCCAGCCAAATGTTTGTAGAAGCTTTCCATGAACTCCATAGTGGCTTCATCATCAATTGCCCAGAGTGACCCCAGCACAGAACGGGCACCAGCACCCAGGAAAGCCCGCCCAATGCCGACGACACCCTCGGGTGTAATCCTCCCTTGAGCACTGTGGCAGCAACTGAGTACAACAAGTCTCGCTCGCAGCTGAACAGCTTGTACATCTGACATTCTTAACATGTAGTCGTTCTCCTTGGGCATTCCGGATTTCCCTGCAATATTTGGAGCCAAAACGATGTCGCCGGCTTCCATGTCACCATGAGCTGCAATGTGTACCAGGGCAACTGAGCCTAGCTGTTTAAGCACCTCATCTTTAGTTGCCTCTTCTCCCGTAAGCGGTTTGGTGTTAAGAATCTCGCCTATCATCTTCACTTCTGCCACCGCCGACGGCAAAGGGTCCAATCTGGGATGCTTTGGCCTGGCGTTCCTCAAACAGGGATCTCCCACAAGAAGCGCTCCATTGCTATTGTGGTAGCCTTCAGGACAACTTGTTATCAATTCTAAACTTGTAAGCGATGGAAGAATGCGGATCCTGGTAGATTCGCTCAGATATTTGGACGCCTCATCCACACAGGCGGCATAAGGAGCCAAGCACAATGGGCCATCCGGGACAATGATTAATTCATCACCTTTGAGCAAGTGTGCAACTGGGCCAATTACAGTATGAAACAAAACGCCCAACGCCCTGGTTTTACATTCTTCCACTCTCTTGAAAGATTCTTGTGGCTCATCCACTGAGCGATTCTCACATTTAATACCGACACCAACACCAATTTCTTGGAAGGCATTTTCCATGAGCAAGGACACATCTTCAATGCTCGTTTTTTCAAAATGGACCTCTGTGCCCGTGAGTACCCATAAATTGACTGTGTTACTTTCCAGAGCGATGAAAACTGTTTGCGTGGAAATCTCGCTTAATACATCAGTCGTTGTTGCTTTAGATTCCAGTGGCGCAGACGCTAATGATTCAGAGCCATATTGCAATTTCATCAGATCCATCAAGGCCTGTGCTCGTCCTTGTTCAGCAACACTTAAAGCTTCCTCCGGCATTTCAAGACGTAGTACAATACTCCACAGGGCAGTGTAGGACTGCTGACATTCGTTACGGAAGCTAATTTTCCACGTATCCTCAGACTGACTTTACGTAATGCGATAGACAATAATCTTTATTCTTGTGGCGTGTTCTTAGACTTTTCCAAAGCATTTGATACGGTGAACCACACAATCTTGCTTAAAAAATTGGAACGATACGGGATGCGGGGTGTTCCTCTCCAATTTTTTGCAAGCTATCTTACAAATAGACAGCAATATGTACAGATGGGAAATACAGTTTCATCAAAGCAAACAATGACGTGCGGAATTCCACAAGGGAGTTCCCTAGGTCCAGTATTATTTTTAATCTATATAAACGACTTACCGAACTGTTCCAGTGCCTTAACATTTAGAATATTTGCAGACGATACAAACGTCTTTGCCTCAGCCCGTGATCTGAAACTTCTCGAGAAAATAGTCAACTCTGAACTCAAAAAAGTGAAAATATGGTGTGATGTAAATAGACTGTCAATTAACTTCTCTAAAACAAACTTCATGATTATTAAATCGCAAAAGAAAAAAGATGATCAAGTAAATATCAGTGTTGAAAGTGCAGACGGTACAATAAATGCGCTGCAAAGGAAGCAAAAAATAAAGTATTTGGGTGTTTTGCTTGATGAAACGATCTCATTTAATCACCATATTTCATACATCTGTACAAGAATTGCGCGAAACAATGGTATTATATCTAAGCTGAGACATTATCTTACTCTTCTGCAAATGAAACAAATCTACTACAGCTTAATATATCCATATATCTCATATGCAATATTAGCATGGGGAAGTGCATACAAAACACATATTGATAAGATACAAACTAAACAAAATCATTCTGCTAGGCTTATTTTATTTGCCACCGCTTATGGTGAGCACACAGAAAGTGCACTTCCCCTGCTAAACCTATTAGATGTTCTCACGGTACATAATGTTTATAGATTTCAGATTCTAAAATTCACGTACCTTTGGCATAAAGGCCTTCTGCCAAAGCTGTTTTCAAACTATTTTCAATATGCTAGTAATGTACACAAATACAATACCAGGTATGCATCGAAACAAAACCTTTACGTAAAAAAAGTGCGAACCAATAAGGGAAAGCAAACAATCGGATATGCTGCGTGTATCATCTGGGATAAAGTTCCCTCAAATCTTAAGGAACTAAACATACACCAATTCTCGAAACAACTAAAACCTTATTTACTGTCAGAACAGCATAATTAAACGCAACCTAATCATATACTCTTTCTTTCTTATTATATATTGTACACTTAAAACTGCTTCTTAGTAAAAATAGTTCCTATCTCAATTATTTTCAAACTTAAAAATCTGGAGAACTGGCTAGAAAATCCCAGGATTATTTCAGCTCCAGGCTTAATTGAGTACTAACAGAAAAGTTATTTATTTATTTTATTTAACTTTATCAGCGTCAGCGTGTGTACTAGGCGAATAAAGGTGTGTTGTTGTTGTTGTTGTTGTTGTTGACTGAAGAAGACTTCTTACCTCATTGTAGACATTTACACTGGACCGATAATAATTAAGGGCTTCATGTAAGTCACCCGATAATTCGAAATCACGACCTAAAGAATAACAAGCAGTCGCTTCTCCATTTCTCTCTCCCAGTTCCTTTGTAATCGTAAGCTGTTGCGTGTGGTAATCTATGGCCTGATTGAAATCGTCCAGACTACGGTAAACATTGCCAAGATTGCCATAAGATGTTCCTTCTCCATGTTTGTCCTCAAGTTCTTTACTAATGCTAAGGTATTTCTGGTAATAATGTATGGCTTCTTTAAAATCACAAAGGCAATGATAAACATTGCCGATATTGCAATAGGCTGTTGCTTCTGCATCTTTCTGCCCTAGTTCTTTTGCAATACTAAGTGATTGCTCTTGGTAGGAAATAGCCTGTTCAAAATCACCAACATCTTTGTAAGCGCTTCCAAGATTGGAATAAGCATCACCTTCAGCACCTCTCTGTCCTAGTTCCTTTGTAATCTTCAGAGCTTTCTTGTGGTAATTAATCGCCTGTTTGAAAAAACCAAGACTCTGGTAGGCGTTGCCAAGATTGCAATAAGCCCGTCCTTCAGTATCTCTCTGTCCCAGTTCTTTTGCAATGCTCAGAGACTGCTCGTGGTAGTCTATGGCCTGTTTAAAGTCACCCATACTCCGGTAGGCGATGCCAAGATTGCCATAAGCGCCTCCTTCAGCATCTTTCTGACTCAGTTCCTTTGCAATGCTTAGGGATTGGTGGTGGTAATCTATGGCCTGCTTGAAATCACCGAGATTGCTGTAGGCGATGCCAAGATTGCAATAAGCAGCTCCTTCGACATCTCTCTTTCCCAGTTCTTTCGCAATACTCAGAGATTGGTCGTGGTAATCTATGGCCTGTTTAAAGTCACCCAGACTATTATAAACGTTGCCAAGACTACAATAAGCACGTCCTTCAACATCTCTCTGTCCCAGTTCTTTTACAATACTCAGAGATTGGTGGAGGTAATCTATGGCCTGTTTGAAATGACCCAGACTCTGGTAGGCGATGCCAAGATTGCAATAAGCAGCTCCTTCAACATCTCTCTGTCCCAGTTCTTTTGCAATACTCAGAGACTGGTCGTAAAAATGTATGGCCTGTTTGAAATCACCCAGATTCTTGTAGGCGATGCCAAGATTGCAATAAGCAGCATCTTCACCATGTCTCCATCCCAGTTCCTTTGCAATACTCAGAGATTTCTCGTGGTAATCTATGGCCTGTTTGAAATCACCCAGACCCTGGTACGCATTGCCAAGATTGCAATAAGCAGCTCCTTCAGCATCCCTGTGTCCCAGTTCCTTTGCAATACTCAGAGATTGGTGGTGGTAATATATTGCCTGTTTGAAAACACCCAGACTCTCGTGGGCAATACCAAGATTGAAATAAGCAAATCCTTCTTCGGCTTTATCGCCTGATTCTTTTGCAATTTCAAGATCTCGCAGGTGGCTCTCTAAAATTCTTTTTATCATTTTTATAGTACAGGTATTGAAAATCTGAAGTTGTTTGCCTTCTTTGAGATACACCTAGAAAACACGGAATACGATAAGAAAAATGTTGCAGGTTTATTAGATTTAAAGACTGTGATTAGGTCTATCTGTGACTATCGTAACGTTGGTGTCTTGTCTAACGACTAAACCGACATAATCAAATGTAGTCGACATAAATGTAGATCTGTTTTCTAGCCAGTACTGAATAGGCTGGAGAACAGATGTTGAGTGCTCCTGTATTTTAACAGTCAGTGAAAAGAGGACTGGAATAACCTCTTCATTTAATCGAGGCATTTTTTCTTATAACCTGTTATTGTGCAGTGCCCTGTGATAATTTTAATGAAAAGAATCTTTAATTTCTTCCCCGTTCAATTCCTTTAATTTCTACGTGTCAGGATTGGTATTTTGAATTTTGTCAAAATTAAGCCGGGTATTTGTTCGCTCTTTAATAATATACATGCAAAAATTTCGCCATGCTGATTGGCTGAGAGGACGTCAATTAATCCCAAACAGTGAAGAAATTTAAAATTGAGTGCAAAAAGTTGAAATTGAGTGCAAAAAGTTGAAATGCAGACCCTCCTTATGGCTTTTTATTCTGTGCATTCTTAACTTCCTTTTAGCCATTAATTAAGAAATAGAAAACATGTGCCGTGTTTCTATCGAGTTATAGAAACACGAGTGAAAGTTTGGGAGAACGAGAAATGCTGTGGGAACACGAGCCGCAGGCGAGTGTTTCCACAGCTTTTTCGAGTTCTCCCGAACTTTCACGAGTGTTTCTATAACTCGATAGGAACACGGAGAACATGTTTTCTATCTCATTTAGAAAATACCGCGACGAAGAAAAAGAAAGAGAACTTGTTTACTTCGATCATCAAAATGTAAATTCTCTTTGTTCGCGCCATCATTACGTCAACAGCTCGTGCTAGTTCTGTGTTTCTATCGAGTTATAGAAACACGGTTTTAAACCAATCAGCGAGCGTATTTGCTTTGGGTTATTTTCTAAATTGTAATAAATAAATTTTGTGGTCACGCTCACAAAGTCTCATCCTTCCGGAAAGACTTTGCTATTTATGAGTCAGTGAAGATGATGTTTCAAGCATTAATCATTCGTTAGAGCTTAGGCTATGCCGCTGACGAAAGGCTATCGCTCGAAACGTTAGCTTCACTAGCTCACTCCGGCGGTTAATTGTAGTCCTTTGGTAAATAGCTAACCCTAGCTAGTATTTCAGTAGCCCAACAGTTGTGACGCCGTGGATGACCCCTAATCAATAATGAACTCATTGTTCATCCTACCAGCGAAATCGCAATTGTCTAGACAGTCTAGATATGTTCAGTGCGCCAATGGCTCTAAAAAACGTGCTCATGATATATATATGGAATGACAGCGTTCAATTCCAAATGGAAATACGAAAAATTAGCAATCGTCCTTTGCGTTCCTCAGACGACGCAGAACTTGATCATTTCACGTTCGTGTTTTGCCGAGGACGGCAAAGAAATGTAAAAAGATTTATAACGCATGTGCACACTGAGCTATTGTTTTTTCTTTCTCATTGAACGTTTTGTTTCGTGCCGTTCTGGATGCCGTCGTCGTCCTCTCTAATCAGATGAGCAGTGAGAACAGCAGCAGAACAGCGACTTCGCTTATGATTCTGTCGCTTATGATCCAGTGATAAAAACTACAGGTTGTCGGAGTCGGAAGCGTTCTTAACTTTAAAACCAGTTAACCGTTTCTTATTCTTTACTGCCTAGATTGTGCTACTGTTAGTTTCTCTTCAGGCATTGCAAAAACAAATACATAGCATTTTATATCAGATATCAGTAACAATTACTTACAGTTGTATGCAGTAAACTTTACGAGCTGTTATTGTCCCTGCTAGATAAAGCCTCTTGAGGTCAGTGTGGCTGGAAAATCCAAAGCGTGACTCAAACGTGGCTCCTGCAATTGTTAAAATTTGCGATGAGAATAAATATGGCACATTGCCGTGTTTAGACTTTAACGGTTTTCTGAGGTACCACGGTTTACTTACCGAGGTAAACATTTTACGTGTGTAAACGCTGACTGATACTTTGGTTAAAGACGTGGATAATTATAAATATGCAGCATACTCCCTGGTGGGAAAATACATTGACCATTATTACACAACGAAGGATCGAAGTTTGTCTAGGGAAAGTTGTAAATAATACTGAAAATAAAATATACAATGCCTTCTTTTAACTGACGGATATTTCGCCGTACGCAGATCAAACCAATCGTTCTCTGACTTCTCAGTTATCTGCCATTATAGAAACGCTTGGTTGAAAACGTGACAATCGAATGATCTGCTTACCGCGGGAAGTGAAATATTACGCCGCCACAAGCGCATATGGGGAGGCGCGGTGGCCTCATGGTTAGTGCGCTCGACTTCGGAGCGAGCGCTCCGGGTTCGAGCCCTGGCCGGGGACATTGTGTTGTGTTCTTAGGCAAGACACTTTACTCTCACGGTGCCTCTCTCCACCCAGGTGTATAAATGGGTACCGGCGAATTTAATGCTGGGGGTAACCCTGCGATGGACTGGCATCCCATCCAGGGGGGAGTAGAAATATTCCTAGTCGCTTCATGCTAGGGAAACCGGGATAAGCTCCGGCCTGATGGGCCACTTGGCTCGTATGCAGACTTTACCTACCTTACAAGCGCATATATCTGTCATCTTGACCTTGGTTACCAACTGTAACCATAGCCTGCGTAGCTTGGCGGTTTAAGCAATGCGAGCGGGCTAAAAAGAGCGGCCAAGCCGCGAGGAGCCTGGGGGAGAGCTCGTTATAACGCGCTCGAATTGGTAACCGCCAAGCTACGCAGGCTACTGTAACCATGCCTGATCACAGGGTAATTACAACTTTTACCTTGATCAAATTTCTTTTGTCTTTTGCGTTTCTACGCGGCATACAACCATGCGTACTCGGTGTACGCGTATGGAATGAGGTCGTCGCCTATGCACATGATGGTACCTCAGTTTGCTGTTAATTCACTGTGGTCGGATCTTCCTATAAGTTCCACTAGTGAAGATGTATCAAATGTTGCGCAGAAGAAGAAAACCAGTCGCCAGTTCAGTCGGACTGAAACTGAAGAAAAAATCCTCGAGTTGTTCGGTGAGAGCGAAGAGAAGCTTCACTATAAAGCATAGAATTCGCCAGAATGGGAATCTATTGCAAAGCAACTGCACCAGAAGTGCAGGCGAAAACATGTTTCAAGCGCCAAGACAGCGCAGCAATGCAAACGGAAATAAAATGCGAATCTGGCATAATATTCAAAACAACCAAAGACAAACTCCTGACCACTGAATATGGAAAAGGGAGAGATGTTGAGGGTGACAACGAAGCAGAAGGCGACCTTGAGCTCAGTGGCTAAGCATTATCGGGGCATGGACGAAATTCTCGGCAAGTGAGAAGCCATCAATCCTCGACACGTGTTGGAGAGTAGTTCTCCAATCGAAGCCCAGAGTTCCCCACAAATTGATCAGGGCATCCGCGATAAAGACATTTTGAATGAGGAAGTTTGCGCTGCTGTGTCTACTCAAAAGAAGAAATTAAACTTATCCAATCCGATGATCTACCTGGCCCGTCTGGTGAAGTAGGCACTTCTGACTCAGAAGAAGACGAGTCATTGGCCTTTGCGAAGTCCTTCTTCAGCAGGGAACAAAGGCAAAAAGGGAAACTGTGCACAAGTACACCAAAGAGTACTCCAAAGAATACACCAAAGAGTCGAAAGGATGGAAAGAAAGCAGCCAGAAAGAAGGCGAAAGTAGCCAGAAAGAAGACCAAGGCAACAGCAGTAGCAGATGAGCCTACAGTGCTGTCGTTTATGCGGGAAAGAGCGCAAGAGAGAGACGAGGCGTTTGTGGAGCAAATGGCAGAAGAGAACAACAAAAGTTTTCAATGGATGCTTTAAAGATGCTTGGAAACATTTTGCCAATGGGAAAGAATAAAGTGCAAACCTTAACTTGTTTTAGAAAACAAGTAGAGCATGTGCTCCACAAACTAGTGGCTCTCAAATGGCAGTCAACCGAGACACGAAACATGAATATCACCGTTTCTTTGTACCACACTCTTCATCAGCTACATATTTGTAGTTATTCCGGCTATCATTCTATCAATATCCCACAAAATTACTGAGTTATTATCACGGCTTGTTAGAATTATATCAGTCAGGGCTTACTGCTATTTGTCCAAGATAACGTTTTCTCTGTTCAATAGTGATGCTGTACATGACTCAAATCTTGATCATACAAATGGCAAATATGCACGGGGAACTGAGGCAAGTTTTTTAACTAATCGATAAACTGACACCTCCATATAAAAGATCACGTTGAGATGTGTCATTTTAGGGTGAACAGAGACCAAGTTATGGACCTTGCTGAAACATGGTTCAAAATCGTTCCACTAAAACTAGCTAGATAAACTTTGTGATAATTTTTGAAACACGTCATGTAACCACTATTTAAAAGAAGCTGAGGTGAAAATCAATTTGTTTTTACATTTATGAGAGTATCACAGGAAAACACACAGACCTATTTGCATGTCTTGATTGCAGTAAAACAAAAGAAAAATTAATGCTAGCGCGTATCAATGGACCAGACAGATGCAAATTACAACGATTGTAAAAGAACATAACTAAAAAGGCATAAAGTGATGATCTTCGTATCGCGGATTATATATGTTTGGCTACAAGTATGTTGCAATATAGATGAGTGATATTGTATCTATCGTATAAGAATGGAAATAAACTGGTTTGGACTTTTTCTTTCATTCTGTTCACTTTAAAACCAATGAGCCGTTTAAAAATTATTTGCCCCCTGGATTTTGCTGCTGTTACTTGCTTTTCAGCCATTGCAAAAACAAACATAGCATTTTACATAAGACATCTTTTACATCTCACAATCAGTAGCAATTTATACTTACAGTTGTATTCAGTTAACTCTACGAGCTGTCATTGTCCCTACTAGATAAGTCCTCTTGAAGTCGAGGTGACCGGAAAACCCAAAGTGTAACCACAGGCAGCCCAGACGTTGAATATGATTAATATGTGACATAATGCGGGTGATGCTCGATATACCAAGTCAATATATGCACTATTGTCTCGTTCTTTTGTGTGAAGTATATTGTGTTATTGTGTAAGGGATAAGAATCATTGTTGTGTTCTTTGTGACGTAACTCGAGACTTCCTATTCACTTGGTATATCGTGCACCAGCCCATAATGCTGTTGGCGATTACGTTACAATTTTAGCCGTTTATAAGACAATGTATGAGAATGCTTCGAAAATTGCTCTAAGTGATACATGTAGAAAATAGTTTAATAAAAGTGGCTTACCTTATGTTTGCATTGCGTTTTTTTTATGTCTCTGAATTAATTATTAAACGTCTGGGTCGCCTGCTGTGTAACGCAAAATGTAGGCTCGATTGCCAGCCGCTGCTCGGGAAGGGAGCCCGCGCTCCTCCCTCGAACTCTCTTCTCGAGAAGGAACGTATTGCGGACTTGAGAGAGCGGCGGAAATCGAGCCTAACGCAAATGTGGATCCTACAATATGCAATTATGAGAATGACTACTGATAAGCATAGTCAACCTTAATGGGTTCAAGAAGCAGAAAGCTCTAAACGTAGGAATGACTTATTTAAGGCGGGGGTACACATGAATTTAAGTGAAATTTTGGTAAGTTTAAAGAGAGGTTGAAAGGGAAAAAAAGGGTTATGGAACACCACCAGACAGTTGCCCGACCGCACAATGGCACCCCAGGTTGTTGGGCAACTGTTTGGAGTGTGTCTACCAATTTTTTTCATTTCAAACTCTATTTTAAAACAACAACAAATCTTCAAAATTTCCTATTTCCATCAATTTTACTAATCCTTTGAGAAAAACTATTTCTCTCCAAATATACCTAAAAATCACCAAAAAATTTCCAAAACAACCCAAAACATAGATATGTGAGATGAGCAGAGAGATTCTTGATTGCTTGAAACGTAAACAAGATATTTGCATAAAAAACATAAAACCCAGCCAAAATACGACTTTCATGTGTACCCCGGCCTTAAGGTAATTCCTTAGTATTGCATTGCGTATCCCTGCTGCGCACGATTTTCGCGTCATTAGCGCGCGCACATGAGCGCATGCGCGTACAAAACCTTAGAGATTTCCCTCAAACTAAGCTCGATAGCGAAATAAGTGCTCCTTGAACCCCGATTTCTTGTTTTTGGTATTTGCTAAGAACAGTCCAATAAAGAGCATATTTGAAGAAGGAAAAAAGTTTGATAGTAGAACATGATTTTTTTTTGCAAAATAGTTCCATACGGGGTTTATTTTGACCAACGCGAGGACTTCAGGCTAACCACGGAACTGTCCGAAAAAGTGCAATATTCCCGCAACAAGGCAATCAAAAATGGCTTAAATGAAGCAATGCTACTTATGTAAATATAAGAAGCTTCACTTTCAAGATAAAAGTTTGTGTCTTTCAAGTAATCAAGACTTAATTCTGTATGAAGATGATTCGAATTTTAAACGCGCAACCAATAAAAATACCAAATTTTAAGAGCCTGCTGACGCGTCAATAAGCACGGTAACCCCATGTTTTTATTGCATTTTTTGAATGGCCATATCATGAATGTTATTTATGCCATGTTTCAAAAAAAGTTTGATAGTGGAAAAATTTCAAGGGAATTACCTTAAGGAGATGAAGACAGAACATGCTGGCAATCTTCAAGCGTCTTCATAAACAACATTATATGGTAAAATCTGTTACGGCTGTAACTCAGACTGAAAATACAAACTTTAAAACAAGCAGAAAAAAGTGGGATGGAAACCAGGCTTTTAATTGAAACAAACCTACTGACAAATAGCAAGTTTGTCAAGTGTAAAGTGGTAATTGTCTGTATTTACATTTACGTCATCCAAAAAACGGACGGTGATGATAGCTAAAGATCTTGAAATTTTTTTTCTGCTAAGCGTCTTCCAGTCATATAAGAGAACTATTGCAATTGTTCTGGGATTAACGCTTAGTTTTGTCGTGGACCGGATTTGAAATTGGGTTTATATTTAAAACTATCAGATCAGTTTCTCTAAATACACTACTGAGACGAACTGTACAAAACAGGAAAATAGTAAATAAAAACAAGACACTCTCGAATGTCAGTCAACTGAAACACTGTGCTGAACATCGCTGTTTCTGTGTACTATTCTCGGTTTTCATCAGTCACGTGATCAAAACTAAAAATCGTAACCGTTCAATAAATAAATTCAAGAATCTGGGATATGATAGATGATTGCAATATAAACAACCTCGCCAAGAATCAGGTCTCTGCTGTTTTTAATTCGCGCGCTATTCGCAGAAGTGTGTCATCCAAATTTATAGAGATTTGTATGGGACGCCATGTTGGTGCCCATCTAGATGGGCACCAACATGGCGGCGGGAAACCAACAGAAACATCTGTCACTGAGTTTTATTACAAAAGCGTAAATTTATCTCTCGAGGAACTCAGAAACATTAAAATAATACTTTTCCTAATACAAGAACCCGTTCAGATAGCCACATTTCCCGAAATAAGTCCCGAAATAAGTCACTTTTTAAACAACCCGGCCGTCATGTAAATGCAGCGTCACGCAAAAGCTTAGAAATTCAAGCATAACCTATCGCAAAACCAAGAACCCATTCGGGACAAAAAATCGTCTAAATATTAATTTTCAGCTGCTCTTATACCTCGTTAAAGTAAAATATCAATAGGATCAATAGTTTTGTAGTTTGAATTTTAGTGACGTCATGTGAAAACCGGCAATTCAAATACAAAGATATCCAGTTCTCTAGATATGACTACGGGCTTTTTTATATATATCAAGCTGTCATTCCATCGATATCCCACAAAATTACTGACTCTTCGACCAAGATAGTCATCGGTTTCATTTGCATACGGCCTTTCCTAGAATCAAATATAACATTTTTTTGCAGTTGACGCCCGGCCGGCGAACAAAGATATCGGGAGAGACTGGGAAGGACTGATCGTTTCCAGTACATTGGGTTGTTTGAAGACCGAAATGATCCTGGGAAAAAACTTGATGGCAAATGAGTCTTTTTCTATTTCAATCGTCGATTAGCGTGAAACAAGTGACAAAGTTCAGCATAAGTTTTATATTCCGTCGTTGTTTGAGGAAAATGGAAGGACTTGAAATCTCCGAGATGCGAGTTGAACCTTGTGTGGACTCGCGCTTCATTCTGCCGTCACGAGTTGTCTTCAAACAGGTCAGTATTATATTCATAGTCCTTCACTCCTTGGTCAAACGAATCGGGTTGTATACTTTTTCTGATGTAAGTCTTGACCTTCTAGCAGCTTTATTCCTTTCCTGTTTGTATTCCTTTTTGGTTCTAACGTTCATGATTTTATTATTTTCTCGTACAAATTCGCAGCCCCTGTTTTTAATCCAAAACTTGTGTCTCCTTCATCGTACATGTACTGTAACAACCAAAATAGCGACTGCAAGACTTCAGCCAAATGAATGCATTTTTCATTGATTTATTCTTTGTGTTTTTATTGCAAAAAAGAATGGCTTGCTCCGAGAATGGGACTATGTCAAGGAACACGATGAGTATGTCCTTTGACATTCTTTCATTTTACATCTACCTGCGATCAGGCTAATTATCCTCGGATACCTAGGGGGGGTTAGTGGGGCGGGGGAAAGTCAAAGCAACAAAAAAATCTACAGAGTGTTTTTTTTCCTTGCCAGCTCAGTTGGTTTTCCCATCGTTCAACTTTCTCTCGCCCCTGCCGACTGCTCCTTAAGCCTCAGGGCTTCCAAGGATGGCTAATATTCAAATTATTTACTTTTGTCATAGCAGGTTACACAGCCCCCTAAAGAGGATTTAAACATACAAACAAACTAGCCTTATCGCAGGTTATCTTTCATTACACTTGTAAGAAGACATGTAAGGTGTCTGTTGTGCTAGCAGCAAAGGATTAGCCTCTCAGCTACCACCCTCTGGACAGATTTAACTGACAGTTCTTGATAGAGCTTAATGCGAGTAAAGTGTACGGATGGGTGCGAGGTTGGGGCAAATAAATCTTGGCCATTACTGACAGATGGTCTTCAAGATAAGTTTCATGGTATTATTACAGACACTAGACAAAAGTGTAAACAAGATGATGTCTCTGGTGTAATTGATCAATTCTTCCCCTGAAGATCAAGCAATGCCTGAGATCTGAGCCAAAATATCACTTCCTGATTGTGTACAATACTCAAGCTCCATGCGGGGTGGCCTCATGGTTAGTGTGCTCGACTCCAGAACTAACGCTCTGGGTTCGGTCCCTGGCCGGGGACATTGTGTTGTGTTCTTGGGCAAGACATCCAATCCAGGGGGAAGTAGAAATATTCCTAGCTGCTTGATCATGCTCATGCTCATTGATCAGGATAAGCTCCAGCCTAATGAGCCACTTGGCTCGTATGAAGACTTTACCTTTACCATTTACTCAAGCTCTACAGTGATCAGTGCATTGTCTCTGTAGTGTACAAATGTACTCGTAGTAAATCACACAAAAATTCAAAACTGAGGAACATCTGAGAAGATCATCAGCAGCGCAACACAAGCCAATCTTTATAGAGCTTTGTCATCACTTCGGTTGTACGGGTTGAATTTCAGATGCTTGACTTTTCAGTGTGACTAAGTCTAAACTTGCAAGAGAGTTATTTGTTTACTCAGGCTGTTAATTACAAGTACATACTTGTATAGCACTACTTATCCTACATGTAAGTTAAGATTCAAGTTCTCCTTGACTGGCATGCTCCATACATTTTACAAATTTGAAACCTTTCTTATAGAAGGACTCGCTGAAAAATTAAAACATTTTGTCTGTGATGCATCTTAAGTTGTCAAGCTCTTTTCTCATGATGATGTATGGATACTATAAGGAGAAAATTGATGCAACAAGCCTAGACCAGCTGAAAGGACTATATGTTATGTAATTCTTCACGAGAGATAGGATCCTTCTGAGACTACCGAGGGACTGACACAATTATATATATTACAAAAAAACCCAATCATATCTGTCCACAATATGGGAAAAATTAAATGAGCACCACCCTTGATTAAGTGCCTCCCTTGAATAAGCAGCAACTGTCTTTTTTCCTTGACTGGCATGATCTGTACACTTTACAAATATGAACATTTCTTATAGAAGAACTTGCTGAAAAATTATCAAAACATTTTCTCTGTAATGCATCCTAAATTCTCATGCCCTTTTGTAACGATGATGTATGGATTCTATACGAGAAAATTGATGTTGATCACTGTTTAGTCATTAGATTTTATTATTTGCAATGATATCTTTTTATGCATAGAATGGTCGGGAAAGAAAATGGGACTATCTAAAAGTTCATGATAGGTACGTGAGTAATTTAGTGTCCTTTCAATACAAACAAAAGAAACAATACACAAGAGCAGAGTCTTCTTAGAACATGCATTCACTAATACACTGTAAATAGCAGCTATTACTTAAAAAAATCAATTAACAATTATATTATTGAGATTGATTGTAAATAATTCAGATTTACTGAAGTCCAGACATGTCAAATCAGGCTTGAAAAAAGAAATTTGCAAGCGTTATAAGAACTTACATGTATTAAATACATGTACATGTATGTATTTACACAAGATAAAAATGGGCAAGTTTACTGCATAACTGAATACTAAATTTGAATTTTTTTTCTCACAGTGTGTGCGCCCTCCTGTTCAATACTACAAGGAAGGCTTTCATCCTTGTGAAACAGTTTAGACCAGGTAATCAATTATTAACAAAGTCTTATCCTAAGGGTGTTCCTTTACGATGATCCGAACGACAATTAATGATCCAAGATTACTCAGAGCATGGGTGCATAAAAGAAATTAAGTCGTCCTGGATCATACATGTATATACCAAAGGCATCTGCGGTCAAGTATCGATCAATACCCTCAACTGACACTCTATCAACATCTCGATCAATACTCAGTCGACACTAGATTGACACTTGAGCAGCATCTCAATTGACGTACTCAATCGACATTCAATTGACACTCGAGAACCACTGTCGGTAGATACATGTAGTAGGCAGAGTGTCGACCGACTCATATGTATCAATTGACACTTGATGGCATGTCTGCAAAAATTAGTCTCTGCGAACTGTCAAAGGAGGTGTCGATTGAGGGCCGAGACTAAGACCTTTATTGGGATGATGCAGCATTAAAGATATGGATAGGTTGTTACTGGGGCAATAGGCATTCTAGGCATCCTAGCCACTTTTTGGGAAAATGAGCCTGCATCAAATATCTCGAGCCTGAGAGCAACTTTCCAAGGTCGCAGGGATGTAGCTAAGAGCTGGTTGCCAGCTTATTTCACAGATTTCTGTCACTTGAGAGCTTATAAGTAGCTGAAACTTCACAAGGAGACAAAGATGTGAAGACGCTCTAAAGGTGCTTAGTGTTTCTTGCATCCTCCCGCGAAAACGTATTTTCCTTTGTGCTAAATAATCTTTCTTTTTATTTCCTTCAGCTGTTTACATGCACATTAACAGAAACCTCCATGAGAAAGTGTCAACTGATGGCAGTGCTGTTTCCATGAAAGCTGAAGATGTGTCACTCCCTATCACTGCTCCTTTCAGTGAAGGAGTTACCTATGAACTCTGTGCGGGAATCATTGATAAAAACATGAGCCTTGCAGGTTTAATGAGACAAGAAATTCTTGAAGAATGTGGTTATGATGTTCCAGAAGAGAACCTCCAAAAAATTGTGTCATTTCGTGGAGGAGTGGGAAGCACAGGAGCACTGCAGAACTTCTTCTTTGCCGAGGTCACAGATGAGATGTGCGTCAACAAGGGTGGAGGAAATCTTCACGAGGGAGAGAGGATCGAAGTGTTTTATCTGCCACTAGAGAAGAGTAGAGAGTTTTTGTTTGACCAAACTAAGCAGAAACCTGCTGGGCTTATGTTTGCATTCATGTGGTACTTTAACAAATTTAAAGTATCTATATAGAAAAACAACACCCTGTAGTAATGTAAGCCTTTGAACAATCATCAGGGAAAATGGAAATGTGACATTGCATTATTTAATGTGTTTGTAAGTGATATTATTGTATGGCTACATGTAGCTCTGAGCGGGCAAGATGAATCAAATCTTGCGCTGTGATTGGCTACCCGTCAGCAGGCAAGATGGAGCTATCTTGCCCGCTTAGGACTTACCTGCTGTGTCCCGCAAGAAAAATTTCCCTGAAAGCCATATAATAAAGATGGCTTGATATTGGCCTCATTCTTTTTTTTTTTGCTAGTTTATGGACCTTGACTCTGTCTCAGTCCATAAACACGCAAAAAAAAGAACGGCCAATATCCAGCCATCTTGACCTCACACTTGGTCAATAACCCATATAGTCTGACAAGAATATCACATATCAGGTTGTAAGCAAAGCAAAATAATGATACGCAGGGCCGTAGCCAGAAAATAATTCTGACTGAGGCAACGTGCATGGATAAATTCTCTTTCTAGGTATTTAGGGTGTTTAATGATCACTATGAACAACAAAAAGAGAAAAAAATGAATGGCGCAAGTTCCTTCGTTTGTGTGTTCCTGGCTACAGCCTTGATATGCTAAGAAATCTGTTTAAACCATAAACTTAATTAATAGCTTCTCTCAATCTTAGAACTTTGGAGAATTTTAATATGTAAAGGATGTGCACTTTGCATTTCCATGGCAACTAAAGTAGTTAACTAACTATAAAAAAGACACACATCAGTCATACAGGGCTGTGTTTGGGAACTGACATTTTTTAATGGCAACTGTTGCAAACAGTAACTGGCAATTTCATCTTTGAAAATGATCAGAAAGCAGCACCTTCATGTTGGTGCAGAGACCATCTTGAAATAATTCATAACCACTTACTTTTCCTACACTGTATACAGTTTGCTTTTATAGCGATTGGTGACAGTCCTGGGACAGTCAAAACCAGTAAAAAACCTTCCTGACTTCGTCATCAATAATTCTTTGAAAACTTAATGTAAGAGTATTCATGTAAGAATATTCAAAATAACCTGTCATTTTTAGTGATCATAAACTTAAACAAGTTCCACAACTTCTCTCAAAGCTTTCAAATATTAGATTAGCAGTGCAAACCACACTTGGGTGAATGATGATTAAGTGAGCAATGAAATATTTTCAAATAAATTCTTGTTTGTACTCAAATGCAAAATACAACCTTCCTGCTAGTCATATCTACCATTCTGAAATACTTTTTATTTATAATTATTTTCAAAGTTATTTTTTGTTGCAAAGATATTTTTCAACTATTGGCCTTGACATTTTAGAATGTTTTATGGCTCCTTGCTGATAAATGCTAGGGCTATGAGATTCTCACGGCTGTGATGTGTGGTATTTTTTTTTTTTGACCCTCGAATTGTAGAGTAGCTTTATCGTAGCTAATATCTCCGAGCATTTCCCACCCCAACCCTCAGTGTAAGAACAAAGGTCAGACCACAACACTGGGAACTTCATGCCCTACTCTTTTCGATAAGCATTTGGGTTCTTTTACGTCCCCTTCTAACAATAATATCGAAGATGCAGGCATGTGATACTCCCAGAGATTTGCTTCATAGTGCTAATCATGAAGGAGGCTTTTAATTAAGAGTTTTCCAGTGACTCAGAAAATGTTTGTGCTTTTAGCTGGGTCATCAGGGAGAATACTAACAGAGTCAGCTGCTGTGCCACACAAAAGACAAGTCATCATGTATTCCTGTGTAACAAATCAAGAAGAGAAAAAAGCATCAGCGTTTCTGGGAGCTTCATTACTACAGAGCCTGCGTGTCTCTGGCGTATAAATTTATTTATTGGTTATTGTCAAATTGTGAAGGTTCTGGCAATAATTAATAATTATAATTATTATTTTGATTACAATTTTCTCAAACTCTGACTCACCAAAGGAAGACTGCATGAGTGCTCAGTAAGTGAATGGAAGCAAAATTATTGTTTTACACAACACTTCGTAGTTTCTGTGAGTTGTGGAATTATTGTGAAAGTGTTGGAGAATACAGACAACTGTACCACAATTATTATTTTACACAACACTTCTTAGTTTCTGTGAGTTGTGGAATTATTGTGAAAGTGTTGAAGAATACAGAGAACTGTACCAGCATAAGCTGTTATAAGCATTAGCTGTTCCACAGCTTTTCTTGTTATTTCAAACCTTAAAACAGTCTTAAGAAAGAAAGACAAATGAAACTGACTAGATTTATATTTTCACGGCGTTTCGAAGTCATTGTAACTCCATTATCAAGTGATAAATACTTACAAGTGCTAGAGTTTAAATAGATGGAAAGCATAATTTGCATACTGGGTGTTGTAAAAAATGTTATACAAATAATTTTGCCTTGATCGAGTCGCTTTGGACATTAAGAGAGGGTGACAATTCCCAGTATGCAAATTATGCTTTCCATCTATTTGAACACTTGTATCACTTGATAATGGAGTTACGATGACTTCGAAACGTCGTGAAAATATAAATCTAGTCAGTTTCATTTGTCTTTCTTTCTTAGTTATAAGTTTTTCTAAGCAACTGCTTATAAAACAGTCTTGTTGCCACAAAACTTTATGCAGGTACGTTCTGTTTGACGTATTGCACTTATCTCCTCAACTCCAAAAATTGAAGTCATATACAATGTAACAAGTACTAGATTTGGTACCCGGTTATCAAATCAGGATCTTCCTACTCTGACAGCTTACAGGGATTTCATTAACATTTTCAGGAGGGCAACTGGTTTTCATAGTTGGGCAAGACTATTTGAAATGAACTTCTTTCAAATATTAACTATAAGAAAATCTTTCTGCAAAATGGTCAAAACAGGTGTGCAAAATCGTTCTCACAGCCGGTCAATTTGCCCGGTGCAAGGCCCTCAATAAAACCCCTGCAGCTATTGAGCTGAGTATTTTTTTTTTAATTTCTGTAGAAACTAAGATTAGCTCCTGTTACCTGGTACTGGCCTTCAACCCTAAAAGTGTATTCATGCTCTGCCACAAGATGGCCACAGCTTGGACAGACATCTGTATAAACAAGTAATTGTTTGAAAAAGTGCAAATTATGTTTGTTTCAGTAATAATTTACCTCTTGAAAATATTAATTGTGCATAATAAACTGCTCCATAGTAGCAGTCAGTGGCTATCAACAAATAATTATCATCCATCAAATATTTTGCTCGCACGCGATTGGTCTAAACGCATCGCATGACTGAATATGCCACAGCTAAAACTGGGAAATATCCAAGTGATATTCCCCCTGGATATTTCCCAATTTTTTGCAAAAAATTGTGGAAGGATAATAAACACAAAAGCCGCTATTTGGTGCAAAATATGCTCGGATATCAGTCTGCCCTTGGACATCACCTGTTCCTCAAAGCTCACAGTTTTCCTTGAGCTATGCTCTTGGACAACTGTGCACTTCTCAGAACAGAATTTGTTCCGAGAAGTTCACAGTTTTCTGATAATGTCCGTGGACAAAATAATATCCAAGCATATTTTCACACTAAACAGAGGCTATTGTTTATTTATTATTATGTTCTTACTGATGAGTACCGTGTTAGTAAGTTCTGGCCATAAAAGTAATTTATTGTTCTTAACCAGCTTAATTCCCCAGTGCAAGGTGAGGTTGTTCTTCACACTTGCGATTACCCACTGAGCCCCTGTTATATCATAGTCATCAAGATGGCTGGATATATATTGGCCTTGATCTTATTTTAACTTTTTTTGCATCAGGTTTATAGACCTTGGCCGCATCCATAAACATGCAATTTCAGCAAATATCTAAACCTCATGCTGAACATTAAACTCAAATATAACACCTACGTTTATAGGTTACCAGTTCCTCTCCTTCATTGTCCTCCTGACTGGACTTTTCTGTAATTTTCAGTGGTTCTTTCTTTCCGCATACCATACAGCAAGCAAAGTTTAATAAATAGGAACCACTCTCCAGACAGATGGTACCCTACAAAAACAATCACCTGGTTCAGAAGCTGGTTGTTTTTGTAAGCCTGTGATGCTTGTCTCCAGAGAAGTATGGCAATGGTACTACCAAAATATAAGTTTATATAGCTGGAAAGCAAGCCTACTATTTCACGACTGGTTTGTAACATGCAGGTCGGATGTGCTTTATTAGTTGAAGATCTTTATGTAAAATAATTTAAATTTTGGGATACAAATGCTTTGCACTATTGGATCAGATGTCCCAGGGGTATCAAATCTAATCTGTACCCACGATTTGTCCCAGGAAAGTTTTTCATCATCCACAAAATAATATGCGATACAGCGCGGGCTCATCTTCCTGGCTCGTTCTACAATAGAGCCCAACACAATTTTCATGTATGCAAATCTATTGTAAGAATTTCTATCGCCTACCCTTTCAGGGTGCTGCACTTTTACACAATCGTGGCACATGTTCTAAGCTCTGCCTAACGATTTTATAGCTTCAAATTCAGCTCTGACTTCTACACTGTTCTTGAATGTCGGGAAGCGGTTTTCTTGTTTAGAGATATTACGTTGTTTCCTACATGACGTACTAACTTGAGCGATGATCCCTGTGAATGAAAACGAGGCTGTTCAGCTCCGAGGAAACTCTCAGGTCTTGAAAAGAATTTCGTAAAGTGTCAGAGGATCTTTTACAATGATCGCACCAAGGCCAGAATACATTAGGTGGCGATTTCTATATGTAGAGTATACTTTGCATATTCCTCTTAAAATCTGGTGTCGAATACGGCCGCAATCAAGTCGCTCTATAACAAAAACAATGAACGCAACATGAACAGTTCTCAAAATGGACTTCTTAACTGGTTTTCAACCAAAAAGTCGTACATCGGGTAAGTGGATTAAGTTTTTTCCTTCTGAATAATTTATCATGTTTCGTTTTCTTCTATAGCAATTAAAGCACTCGGTTTTGTAGGAAGCTTTGCGTGTTATTGAATTTTATCGTTGCTGTCGACGTTTGCCGACGAAATGATTACAACAGGACAATAACTTTATTCATCTTAATCTAATCCTTATTCACCTAATCGACGATAAGTTTAAATTGCTTTGGAAAATGATTTTTCATCGTATATGACTGGTACCTTGAATGTCATTGACCATATTAAATCGCGTTTTATTATAATCGCAGGGGTTTTCATTTTATAAACATGCAACTATTAAAAATGTGTTAAATGCGTTTGTGCAATGCTTAGTTTATCTGGTTTTACACCACTTAAAAACATTCGTGTTTAACATGCACACTTACTTTGTTGAAGATTAAGCTTAATTGCAATAAGTGTACGCCTTTCTGAGAACATATTAATCAAGAAGAGAGTTTCGTAAACGCAGATACATATGAGACAAACAAGTTTCCAGCAGCCAAACGATCTCAAAACTACAAGGTAAATTTTTATGGCATTCACACCTAGCCCCAGAGGTTTTGTTTCTTCTTCCTCTGAGGTGAAAATATCGTCAAGGCAGTCAAAGGAACGAGAGAACTCTTTGGCTCATCACAGATTCACAGCTCAAAATGTGATTCAGAGAACTAAAGAACGAAAACCTCAGAGTTCGAGGTGTAAACCACTCAGCCTCTATTGCTAGCACTTTAAAACAGCAGGTATAATGTCCTGCATTTACATGTACTCTGATATCTGTCCACTAGATTTTGGGTTGTTAATAGAAAATGTCAGTGTATTACTTAAATATTCCGTGTTTTGAATGGGGAAGAAGAAACAAGCTAATTATTCAAAGTATAATTCATGTCGTAATACTGCCATGTACACTTACGAATATTCCGTTAAGATTCAAAAAAACAAAAAAAAAATGAATTCTTACCTGGAACAAGAAATGCTTACCTCAGGTTTATTGAGTTCTCCCAAAGTTTTACTAATGTTTCTTGAACCCAATAACAACCTGAATAAAAATGTTTCCAATCTTTTTTTAGAAAACAGCTGAAGCAAAATATCAAACAACATGACTACAACAATTTTTCTGTGTTTCTACCAAATTAAGAGATTACCGTACATGTAGGATTTAAAGCCAGTCAGCGCACTTTCTTTGGGCCATTTTCTAATAAACGGTAGCTAAAGGTACATTGTCCTTTTCGTTTTTAGGTATGGCAACCCAGGTGGTGTTCTAGTATTGTCTGTACTTGGACTGATCGTCTGGATTCTAGGATACAGGCTCGTAAAGGTGAGCTATAGGACATTATATGAGGGAGACATGTTGGATTAAGATTAGCTCTTTGAGCTTTGGATAGAATCGTCCATATAGTCTGAATACTAGCCAGAGTCATCGCGTTGTGATTTTGGTGACAGTTAAAGGTATTTAGCTTGCATGGAGCACAGACAGGAGCAATAAACCAGCTGGACTAAAGCCAGGGGCATGGTACAAGACAGAGCTGGTTAGAGTACGAGATTTGTAGCGTTACGTGTCTCCTGGCATGAAAAAGAACTAACTGAACTTGCACAGTTTATCTCTTGAATATAGCATATGAATGAGTACCGGCAAACTGATTGGTCAACCCGGTGAAATACGCTGTTGTGCCCAGGGTTAGCCTGTGGTAGATGTGTCAGGAACTTTAAAGATAATCTAGTTGTTTTTCCACATAGTTTTTTTTCGCTGCGATTTAAGATTACATAACCTTCAGTTTTGTTTTCAGCCAGCGGTTTTTCCCTTCACGCCCATCATCCCTTGTGGGGAGAAAAAAAGCATGTGCTCTTGTAAAATGGCGCCATTGTGTTTTGGCGCTTGTATTTCTGTTCGGGTTCTTGTTTAAGTTAGTCAAAGTTTTCACAGGACGGTGTTGACGCTCCAAATTGCAAAAAGTGAGCAACAACGTTTTACCTAGGCCAACTAGACCAGCTACACTTGCTGTATTCTAGCTAAATTCTAGCCACGAATAAACTGGAGTTGAAACGTTTGTTATGTGCACCTTGGATCGATGCCATTACAGTAGACTACCATCCCATTCAAAAGTAGTATGAAACTGGCTCTAATTTCTGGTAGTCTGGGCATCTTTACATGTAACCTGAGTGTGGGCTAAATGTAGATTTCAATTTGGAATTGAAAATTGTGCAATAAATACACTGCAGTCTAAAGTAATTGATGTTTAAAATTATACCCTAAACTTTAATGTGCTGGTATATTTTTGCCTTTTTGACAATGGAAATGCTAAATTTTAAAGTCGCATAGCTTTATAAATGTATGTATGACATTAATGTTTTTTTTGCTGATTATTACAGCCCATAGTTATTGTGGCAGCATTTGTGTTTGCTGGAGTTGGTTTTTACTCGCTAAGCCCTGGTGTCCTTGACACAGAGTTCTGTTGTGATGGAAACCACAGCTTTGAAGGTGAGATGTCTGGGGCAGAAACAGGATTTTAGAGGAGGGGGTTCTAGATACAGACTGCTGAAGGTGGTCCAGTGTGGGGTATCCGAACAAACTGAGGTCTACAGAAATGCAATTTCCAGCAATCTGAGGCCAAATCACTGTGTTATTAATAATATCCCCTCTCCCCAAGATCCACCCCAGGATGTGTGTTTTAATGGGGGTACCTGTTACCTACATGTATCTTGTCCACACCAAAGTGGTGAATAAGGCCTGCACATTCTTATGACAGTTCCAGTTTACTATGGCAAGTCATGCCCCTAAACTATGCCCCGCCCACATCAACCAGACCTCTCTCTTTCCATTTAAATAATTCATTTCAATAATTCATCTACACATCCTTTTTTTTCCTCATAAATCCATAAAATTATGCCCAATCTCTTATTTTTATTTGTACCATAATGATGATTAGTTTTAAAATTGGTGGCAAAATAACTAAATAAATAAATTTCCATTACTGTGTAGTGTCTGCTCTTTCTGACTCTTGCACACCACATCTGAGTCCCTAATTACTAGAGCTGTGATCCAATCTTTTTGCATGTTCTCAATTCAACCCATTAAATGTGAATTGTTCCACTGGTCAGGTGACACTCCTAACTGTAACAGTTACTAGGGTACGTAAATTGATTGGCTGTGAGCTTTGGACCTACATGTAAATAATTTAGGTTATAAATTATTATTCTTATTATTAATTTAGGTCATAATTATTATTTATGGCACAGCCTCCTGGATTCAATTACATTGTAGATCCTCAGCAAACTATAAAGCATTTAAAAATGCACTAAGTGACATGCCATATAAATTTATTTTCACATTTTTTTCATTTTCTTATCTTACTTATGCATAGTTTTGATCTGTACAATTTATATACATTTTTATATCACTTATAAATTATTAGATATTTTATAGTATTTATACATTCTTACTACTCAGTAGATAGTTTAAATACTTAAATATTTATAACCATTATTGTGCATATACATTTATACTTTGTTATTTTGTTTTCTTGGCGCACCTGTAAACTAGCTGGTGTGTCCCATAAACTTTGCTCATTAAGTCTATGGGATGTACCGTTACCATAGCTAAGTGTGTTGTCCAAGTATTAAATTAAACTGTCTATAGATGTCTAGATGTCTATGTGACGATGATTTTACCTGTCTAGTTTCACCATCTGGAGGAAGTTTAATTTTCTTACAAGAAATTCAGTTCAAAATGTTTTGCCTGCCTGTGAAAACCAGTTGCCATCTTACTGAAAATGTCAATGAAACCCCTGTAGTTGTTTAATGAATGCTGTCACAAAATGTTAGGGCCTGTTGGTCACATGTCATGTATGTTATGCCTGGATATACTGAAATGCAATAGTTGAAAAAACGTTTTTGGGAACTGTGAATGATTATGTCTCATTATTTCCATCTTGTAGACGCAAAGGAACATGATCACTAATGACATGTTTTGTTTGTTTTTAAACAGTGCGCATCTCCATAAGCATAATATGTGGGCTTCTGGCAGGAGCACTGGCTTGTTACGTTTACAAGATTGGCGTGTTCTGTATGGGTTGTATTGTTGGATGGGTAAGTTAATTGAAATTATAATATAGATAGGACCCTGTAAGCAGTCCGATTGGTCAAAAACCCATGTTTTATCAGAGTATAAAACATAGAAAAAGTGTGTTTTATTGTTTGTTTTTTTTTTGCTTCCTTACCTCTATATCATAAAGCAAATGAAGAAGCCTAATCCGTGTATTACACTGTGATAAAACACACCTGGCATTTGAGAACACGAGGGAAATGTAGAAAACACTCACCTGTGGCTCATGTTTTCTACATTTCCCTCATGTTCTCAAATGCCCATCGTGTTTTATCACAGTGTAATACACGGCTTAGGCTTCTTTATTTGTTAACTATGAAACATAAGTTACCTGTCTCTGTACTTTTCTGTGATGGCATTCAAGATGGCATTCATATTTTGAGTGGTTTTAATTTATCTTTTGTTTAATTTTTTTTCAACCAGTGGGATTACCACTGATTGAACAAAGGGAAACAAAAATCAAACTGGTTTAAAACATTTCAAACTGAAAGTGAATTTGAACCACTAAATATTTAGTTGATGAACCAAAACATTCAATTTACGAAATTCTACTGTACTGTACACTGATGAGGCAAAGATATGTATCCCGACAATGACGAACATTTTTAAAAAGAAGATCTGGCATGTAAAACTTTATTTTTTATTTGACATATGTGTTCATTCCTAAGTAAGTATTAACCATTGAGGAACTATGTAGTATGTAGTGATATTAATAAACTACAGTATGTACATGTATAATCATGCTACACTGTGTTCTATAGCTTGCAGAACACTTAAGTTATTTCTTCTGTTGTTCTTTGACATTTCTACAGGCATTTTCCATTGTAATAGCAACTTTCTTTGTGTCCAAATACTTGCAGAGGTAGGTACACATGTAAACTGTCACAGAGAACTTGCATGCAACAAAGTTTAATTTAATTTCAATTAACCTGGTATTGTGTAATGTATACTTGTATACATAAATCAGTGTAGGACACCCCATACAGATGTTTTAAGTGTGCCTATTTCGTTGGCTATCTATCATCTTATACCCAACGTTCGCTGGTGGAATATTATTATTGTTAAATAGCTATTTTTGTTTCAGTGACCTAGCATATTATGGAATTTATGGTGCAACTGGCCTTTTGTTTGGAATCCTCGCTGTCTGGCTTGAGAAGGTGTTTATTATCATTGCTACATCTCTCATAGGGTCACTCATGTTTCTTCTTGGTAAGTAGTAATGTTTGTAATGTACCCTTCACATCTGAATGGTACCAGAACTTTGTACATCCTTAGCCTCGTACTTACGTTTCCAGACAAAGGATTTTTCACATGAATGTGAGGCTTACATGTAGGATGTACAAATATCGGCGCCATGCATGCAAAGGGTCTATATGAACTGACTAAAGCTTGCTTTCCAAGAATTGAAATGTGTGGATTTTTTTTCATTGGTCCCAGCTACATGCAAAGGGTCCAAAGATATTTTTAAGTATTAAAAAAACACACAGGGCTCACCTTGATACATGTAGCAGTTTTATAGTTGATGGGATATCTAGTATTATTTTTTTCTTCTAGCTTCTCAGCGGTCCGGAATCCTAAATCCTTGAATCTGATTGGCTAATCACGCGCACTTCAGCGGTCCGGATTTTCCAATCCGGAGCCCGGCTACTGACCGCTCCAAAATTTTTATCACCGTTTTCTAGTTACTCAACCTTTATTTTAAGCCGTGCATTCAGTTTTTCGTGTCACATGTAAATTAGCCCAACAAATTCCGCTAATGGTATCGCTTTTTGTGCCAGAAACTTACGCCAGATTTGAACTGAAAGGCTTAAATAAAGGTTCAACACCAACGTTGCTTTCAAAGCAATACTGTAGAGAGAGAAAATAAACACGTTATTTGCTGGCCTTGGTCAGTCAGTATTGGGAAAAACTCTGCCCTTGGTCTTGAGTACAGCCGAGACCTCGGGTTTTTCCCAATACGGACCTCCCGGTCGAAAAATAACGTATATATTACGGTTGCAATGTAAAGGATGAACAAAACCGAGAGAAATTGTTATCCTGGTTGATGCGTGACACTTGTATCAATGTACGTTAAAACGAAAAAAATATAAAAAATAACTGATAGCACGGTGTCATATTGCAGGGAAACATATCATAATCAAACGTTTCGGGCATAGCCCTTCTTCAGTGTGAAAACCTTCATATTGCAGGGAAACATATCAAACGTTTCGGGCATAGCCCTTCTTCACTGTGAAAACCGGTTACTACTGTTACATAATAAATCGTGCCTTTCGCAGCGAAAGGTAAATGATTTGGTTTTTCACTGATGTTGATATAATAAATAGAACATTTCGTGGCCGGTTGGAAATACGAAATTTCTCTCCTCGTCTTGAAAAATATTTCATTCGTTCCCTTTGCTACTCCTAGTAGTAATATCCTCTATAGGGTTAGGCACCAGTTGGTTGTTTTTTCTATAACTTAACTTTTCTTCCTGGCCAGGTCTGGATCACTACTGTAGAACTGCCTTCACTATTTTGATCAAGCAAATACTGTTTAAGACAAAGGATGCCTTTAGTCAAGCTGCCAACCATCCTGCTCGAGTGAAACTGGAGTTTCATGAAGCCCACAAGATTTTCACTGACCAAGGTAATATCTCACTCTTCTCTAACCATTTTGGCCCCGTCTACGCCGGAGAATTTGAAAACGCAGCTTTATTTCTACGGTTGGGTCTACCGTCCATACTAATCCGACACGAAAACGGAGCTTTTCGAAAACGCTCTTCAAACCGGAGCAATTTGAAAACGGCAACTTTTCGTTTTAGTTTGGATAAAGAACTTTTTGAAAACCACGACGTCACGATAATCATGTGACTTCCTTGTCCGAGCTTTTCTCAAACGCAAATCCAAAATGACCGGTAATTGTGGTGTTTTCAAATCTCCCCGGCGTAGTTTGGACGGCGTGAACCCAAGGATAAAGAAAGACACCGCGACGGATTTGTTGAATAACACAACATTTTGTACCCTGGCCAGGGCTGGAATCCTGACCGCAAACTCTTGACCATAAGGCCAGCCTGCCTCGCATCGTGCATGAAGCTATTATTAAATTATTAGTTTACTATAAGAAATGAACAATTAACAATTATTGGACGAGGTTGAGCAAAATATCGTGATTTGTCAGTGGCGAGCCGATCAATTATTTGCCGAAGCCGAAGGCTGAGGCAAATAATTGATCTGCGAGACACTGACAAATCACGATATTTTGCGATACCCGAGTTCAATAATTGTTTTATCATTCGATCACCAATTTTGTTTTCATATTTTAATCACTTCCTTGAAGCTCAGGGAAGCGGTCTGCCATTTTTCTTTCGAGAACGTGGTTCCAACTACGCATGAGCAGAATGTTATTCGCAGCAAAACGCGTTTAGACGGTACTACGCATGATCAGACCATTATTTGTAGGCAGTTATTTGCAGGTCACGTGGTGGGCTCTCGGCCAATGTAAAGAAAGGAAAAAATGCATCGAATGATAATTAACAATTATTCCATGAGCCCGAGTTGGATATGAAGTGATAAAATAACCAACGAGCGCGTAACGCGAGTTGGTTATAATCACTTCATATCCAACAAGGGCGAATGGAATAATTGTTTTAGTAAATTCTCAAACCGGGTTTTGCCGCTGATTTTTATTTCGGCCATTATAGAGAGCTGAAGTTGAAAACTTCGTGCGGAAAATTTTTAAACTTGGCGCACTATTTTCCATATGACGTAAAACTCCGACTATTGGCTCATAGTAGGAGTTTTTTAGCCAATCAGAAAGCTAGAAATGCAATAGTCGGAGCTGAGAATTTACTAATACACGGATATTCCCCAGTTTTAGCTGGGGAAATATTCAGTCACGTGACGCCAGACGCGTTTTGACCAATCGCGGTGAGCAAAAATATTTGATGGATTATAATAATTGACGTCATTGTTTCCACCTTTTTAGCTCTCGCAATGTTCCTGGGATGGGTGTTAATGTCAGCGGTTGGGGCCATACTACAGTTCATGTACACGGCACAAGAAATCGACACAGAGCTGTGCATCAAAAGCTGTGGTTGCCGCTCCCGGGACAGTGCAGTACCTGATGATAAAGGAGTGAGGTACGTGGTTCTGCCGCCACCCAAGCTCAGAGCTCTCTTGCTACATCAGAATAACTCAAGGGAGTACATGAAAGACTCCTGGGATGACATCACAGAAGTGGGAATGAATACCGGTGGAAGAAAAAGCCGCAAAGCATTGCGGTAAACATTCTCTGATGTCCTGAACCGTTCACTGGTGTAAATAGCTGTTTAGGTGCGTGCGATTTGTTAAATGTTCGATGCTACATTTAGCTGTTTTTTAGAGGAATAGTTTTCTCTTTAAAATGGACAGGGACAACTCACTTGGGGAGGGAATTACAAGCTTGGAAAGTTGTTACATAAGTCAATAAAAAGATATTCAACAAGGATATGGAGTGTTCTTTTAAGATTTTCTCACTAGAAGTACTCTAGTAAATTCTGACACTTATATTCTGAATATATTCCAGTATATTGTAGCACTTATATAAAAGTCATTCATTGATTGATGTAGTCTTGTCAGGCACCATTTCACCTTATGAAAACACCATTTTCCAGGATGCGGGTACATGTGTAGTAACGTCTCAGAGCCCAAATTTTTAAATTTTCCGGGAAGTATTCTCCAGGCCCTTGTTTCTGAATTTCCAGGATCCGCCCTGACTGCAAAGAACCCTTTAATGATACGATCTGCGTTCCTGTTCAGCGTGAACGGAAAAGTTTGGCAAACCAACGGGTATATCGTTAAGTCTGTCTTTTTGCCTGCATCGTAGCTGTTAAAACACTATAACGCCTATTGAGTCAGGTTACCATGAACATGACAAGATCAGCAAAAATAGCGTATGACTAATGCACTAAACGCGATCCATGTCGGCTGTTTGCTCTCGCTGATCAGCTCCAATTTCAAATATTCCATTGTATGGAATCACTGTGCGAATAGCGAGAAGCAATGGATTTAAATGCAACTTGAGTTATCCTGCCGGAGGAGAACGAATGAGCAGTCTTTAAAGATGGATTTTGACGAAGGTCTTAATCTTACCAAAGAAGCTACACAGAAAATCTTGGACAAGTTGATCTATAACAAGTAAGTCGATCGACAAGTTAAGGTTATAGTTCCTTCACATGCTTGGTTATAGATTCCGTATCAGATGAAAATAAGCAGTTGCCTTGTATTCCCTGGCGAGGCACCGGTTAAATCTGGTGCGTTGTAAATGTGGCACCTGTTATGTTGTACTTGTAGTGATTTGTATAATTCAAGATAATACTCTAAAGTCCTTGTCGCGCCGTGGGACGCATAAGGCCTTGAGATTAAAATACTTACGTGCAAGAGAAGACTGTGGTCGAGAACAGTGTTGAGTTGTGTTTTCGGTGTTGTTTGTTTGATTTCGTTTGTACGCTTACTTGATGGAATGGGCTGTTTATATTTAGAGTTAATTCTCGATATCAGTAAAAGTATTATCAATCGTGGAGTCCCCGTTACATATGGTAACTGATGTCAGGAGAATACGTTGAACGGAATCTGAAACTTGTACAGAAGAAAAGTTACATAGGATGCATGATCGATGGACGAACTACCGGCCAGTTTGTAACCAATAAGAGTGAAACTTTCTCTAGGGAATTCATGTCCTTCAAGTCTCGACTAGCAGCTCCCGTTAAAGGTCTCACTGAATGAATCGCTTGATACCCTTTGAGAGAACAATGGAACAAAGAACAGAAACAGTGCCCCTAGCTCTAAAACAATATAACAGCTGCCACACCGTGACGACAAGCAAGAGAATTACATACTTACGAGAGCTGCTACGTACACTTCTGCATTCCATGCCAAGGATAACTTTTCTAAATGTTTAGTATCCTGAGTGAGCAGAACGAGTGGGTTTAGAGTAAACTTTGCGCAAACAGGAGCTAGGCCTTCTGGTGACTGCATGGAAGCAATGGTATTTGGTGTGTTAAGTTGCTAATCTTTTCGGCGTAAAATCATTTGTTTGGTCGCAGACATCCAGCCATTGTAACTGTGATAGAGATCGTAGCAGTGATTGGTGTTGTGGTGTGGGCCGCTGGATATCGGCTTATTAGGGTAAGAATGAGAACTCAACTGCATAAGCTGTGCTATAAAAATAAAAGACTGATACACCGTACTTATAGCTGAGAAGAAGAATTCATGCTGCTACCATTTAACGTGAAATCCCCCAATGTCTTTGTTAATTTATCTGTTTGTTTGTTTGTTCGTTTTCTCTTCGAAGACGAAGCGAAACCGAGGTTGTTTACAATTTACTCGGAGAAAGCGGTTGGTAGACAGTTGTAGTAAACTGTGAGACCCGTCAAATCCCGAATAGAAATTTCCAAGGGGATGCGCTCGTTCCACTACCAGGATCAAAGGCGATCCAGGCCAAAAGGTCTGGAACTAGTAAAAATTAGCAAATGGAACGCACATTTATTCGGATATTCTGATTGGGAATTTTGGTCTACTTTCAAGAAATCTCTTCTCGAGAAAATTTCCGTTCGGGGAGACAAAATCAATCTTTCCATTTACATTCCATCCGGAATATTCCGGATTTTTCACCGTCCGTTACACCTAAGTTGTCCACAGCGAACAAACGTTTCTTCGCGCGCTTTTCTTTTCGCGCTCGGGGGATTGGGATATACTGATATGATGACGTAGCTCTGGAAAGATCCTTGATTGGCAGTTTACTCGTTTTTGAATTCTGCGTGCAAGTCAGTAACAACTGAGCAGAGACGCTACCCGGATCTCGGTAAATCTACGTCATCAGTAGACTTTCTCAAAGTCCCTCACGGTTTTAGGTAGTCTTTCTTCTCCTTTGTGCTCTTCGCACTCGGGTTTTGAGAATCGCAGAAATTTTTCTCACTTCCAGCTCTGCTTTTGCGATTCAATTTGTAGGCAAATCTACGTAATCAGTATGAAAGCTTCTTTCGGGTTGAATCTCAGATGTCCATTGAGTGAGAGAAGAGCTGTACGCGAACAGAGAGTAGTTCTGTTTCCTCAGTCAACGCTTGAAAGGGCCGGTTCACCGTATTGTAAATGTGCTTCAATGCTGCAAAGTCCCAACTGACCTTTTTCATGTTTTTTCCAGTTTTCTTTTGTCAACATAAATAATAACCCTCTTTTCATTTTCCACAGCCGTGTATGTTCCTTGCTGGTTTCGTTTTGGGTTTTCTTATTTTCTATGTATTTAGTCCATTGATTTTTAAGACGCAACTCTGCTGTGGACCCAACGGCAAGGAAATAGGTCAGTAGCTGTTTTAATTTTCACTTGACTGAAAAGGCGAATACTAATGACCTGCAACGGGTAAAAGCTCTGTTAAAAGCTCTGTCCCAAGTTAAATAAAGATTAAATAAATAAATAAAAAAATAAAAAAAAATAGGCGCTCTCCCTCCCTGCATAGGGGGCTTATTTTGGTCACGATCTTTCAAGGGGGAAGGATGGATAATAAAGACTATTATTAGGGTGGCGCTTATTTTCATCCATAAATCAAGAACTCGGGGAGGACTTTGTCTATTGTGGTTTTAATTTAAATTGCACATCGTTCAACCAATAAAAACCAAATTCGGCAGATGAATAACGTTAGAAATATAAAGGTTATCTTTAAACATTTTTTTCTTGGTCTTCAAAAATTCTTGTGCATGCTTTGTCATATAGGGAGGGAGAAGTGAGAGGTGAGGCCTATTGAAAATCTAGAGTTTCGGTGGGGCCTTTTTAGAGATGGAGATTAATTAACAGGAAGGCATTTTAGAGCCAACGTTTCTTAGAACTTCCTTGCATAAGAAAGCTTTGTTTATAACATCTTATTTTTCTTAGTGTGTTCATTTTCCTTTTAGACCTCGAAGTTGTGAACTGGATTTGTTTATTGTCGTTTCAGAGCCTTTTTGAATGCTCGTCAATACGAATGTCTCTTCTTTTTCTAGCACATGTTCTTTTCAGTGCTTTAGTCGGAGTATTTGGTGGTTTCTTAGGATGTCGTTTATACAGACTTGGTGTGTTCACAATAGGAGAGTGTTTGGGGCTGGTAAGTAGTACCCAGTCTTTTGCGGGAAGTAAGTTGTAAGTTGATGTAATGTAAAAATTGTTTTTCGGGATTCTTCCGAGGTTTAAACTGATTGAATTAAGATCGACGTTTTGACAAGTTTAACAGGCTTTCTTACAGTAAGTATTTTTTTCTTAATTTCAGAAGAAGTCGAAGAGGGCTAGTTAAACTTTTCGAAACTGTTTTATGAGAAATGTTAAGCTTGGAAGAATCCTGAAAACCAGAGAGCAAGATGAGAGGTTTAAGTTTCGATCAGGGATACTTTTGTTTTGATGTAGGAATATCAAGAACTGATGTAAAAAAAAAGATAAACAATCAACAACAAACATCACCCATAGCAAACATCAATGATTGATGGTGGTTCCGGAACGACAAAGAGTCCAAAAAAGTCACCACAGGTTATTCAAAGAAGGCATTCAAATCATAGGAGCTGAGTTTAATTTTAACCAATAACTTCACGTTCTTCTAAAATATAGAGATCTCTTCAAGTTGGTTTCGTGAGCACTTGTTACCGGTAGTTTTTATGCGGTTTAAGCTGGGTAACCGACTAATGATTGGATATGTTTTTTTTATTTTCAGATTGTTGGCCTGACTATACTCAGCACTCCACTTTACAAGTACTTTCACAGGTAAATGTACACACCAGAAAAATGTTGAGCAGTTATGTCTCGGAAAACAAGTGCAGTGTTTGTTTTGGTAAATCTTCAGTCGCTGAAGCACTCGGAGAGTTTCCGACTCTTATCATCCAATGATAAAATATCGCGAGTACTCACGAGAATTTTCGGAAAATGTGACGCCAGCATGACGTAATGGGGACAAGTCATAGTTTGCTAAGATAACCGCTGCTTCACTCTATTGTCAGACTCAGGTTTCCTTCTGAGCTGATACCCACTGGACTCACTGACAAATTATTGATACACCTTGTTTTCTCCTTCAGTAATATTGCCTACGCTGCTCTGATGGCATCAGTATCACTTATGTTCGGATCGCTGGCTCACTTTTATGAGAAACCAGTTGTCGTCATAGCAACAGCTAGCGCTGGTTCGTTAGCTGTACTTTATGGTAAGTATGACTAAACAAGAGGCCATTTGTCTCAAAACGAGTATTCGTGCGAAACCATTGATATGAAAATGAGTTCCACCCACATGCAAATCGAACTCATTTTCACATGAATGGTTTTGCACAAGACTCGTTTTGAACCAGAGGCACAAGGTAACTCGGAAATGGCCTATTTCACTTTGTTTTAAAGGCGAATTATTTGCGTTTCAAACTTGATCTTTCAAAATGTTTTCAGTCAAGAAAATAAGTTTAATTTCTAATACCTTTTCAGGGGCAGATTATTTTCTGCGGACAAGTTTTTCTGTTACAATAGAGAGCTTTCTGTTGCGAATCCGGGACGTTCTTTGGGATGGCCTGAGATCAGAGCTCTCAAATTGGACCTACAGGGCTAAAATTCCGGACCATTTGGCCGTCCGTTTTACCAGTAACTGTGAGTACCAGAAACCATCCTAGGGTGGGGGAGTTGTAACCCGGGTATACATGTATATAATTCGTAAGAAATCTGCCTAAGAAGTCTTTGTTGCATCCTTTTATTTCGGAGAAAAACTCGCTCGGTCGTTTACTCAATTTATGCAACTAGATTCATTCAGGTACATACAGATGTCTCTAGTTGTCGTGCGTCAGTGAGCTCTATCTCGGCTCCTTAGGGACAGACCATCATTTATTTGAGGGGGCGGTTGGGCAATTTCCAAACAAAATTCCTGCGCAGCAAAAACGGCTGAAAAAAAATCGCGCAAGGGGAGCCATTACGAAAATAAATCGAGCGAGTGCTTTCTACTGTTTCACTAAAAGAATGAGGATAAAATTTCATGCCCCATAAAACTGCTCAAATCCCCCCATCCCCCTTCCCCCCAATTAAAAAAATGATCCCTTCCTTTCCTTGCTCCTCTAAACTTTGGGGGACGAGTTAATATGAAAAAAAAGCAAATACATTAACAAATTAAAAAATAGGGCCTGTTTCTTCTGCCTTTTTTCCTCTTTAGCCATCCCAGTGTTTGTGTGTTGGGGTGTTAGTACAGCTGTAGGAGTCGCAATACAGTACAAGATAACAGCTACCAACTTAAACAGTGGATCCAGTCTCCTACAGTTCTGCAACTGCTGTGATAGACCCAGACCAGACAGATGACATATCACTAGTTCGTCACGTGCCACTCAAACTGGCCAATCATCAGAAAACATTAATGGCACATGATTAACTTGTCACGTGCAACTCAATTGGCCCATAGTCACGCACGACTAGTTGGCTATCACGGGCTTTTCAAATGCAGCTAAATTGGCCAATCGTGAGACTGTAAATAAATCCCGAGCTCGTCACGTGTACCCTAACCAGCCCTTATCACACACCACTGTAAATCATGAGCTTGTCACATGCATTACAAACTAACCAATCATCATACACAAATGGAGATCAGTTTGTCAGGCCAAATTCTAACCGGGCAATGACAGGTTTGGGTATGAATTTCAGTTGCGTTACACAGCGTAAATGAAAGAGTTTGTACGACTGTAAAGATCGGATATAACAGTTCGAAAAATGGAACAGAAATTCAATAAAAACGACTTACTTCGACTCTTCTGTGTGCTACTTGCGTTTCCATGGAGTTTTTGGGCCCTTTCAAAGCGATTTCAGCGAGTGTTAGTATCGCTCAGTGTTAACCTCTCTTAAAACTCGATGAAATCGCTTTGAAACGGCTCCAAAAGCCCACGGAAACACAGGTGCGTGATAACAAGAACGAATGTAACGTTTGTTTTCTCGATAATGGACTGAAATAAGCTTGCAACCGAGCCTCAAACGGGGAGTCTTTTCAAATGCAAATGACATTAATCTCTTTCTAATAGCAATTCCCCGCATGAGCCTCCATTTCAAGCTAATTCCAATCCAATTCCGAGAATACCAA
The DNA here is from genome assembly GCA_964020085.1 of Micromussa lordhowensis. NCBI lineage: Eukaryota > Metazoa > Cnidaria > Anthozoa > Scleractinia > Lobophylliidae > Micromussa > Micromussa lordhowensis. Next base: position 32,760,278 of record OZ026600.1, read on the forward strand.
CATGGTAAAGAGTTTTGGAGGCGCGGTGGCCTCATGGTTAGTTGGCGCTCGCCTCAAGATCGAGAGATCATCGTGTTGTGTTCTTGTGCAAGACACTTCACTCTCACAGTGCCTCTCTCCACCCAGGTGGATAAATGGGTACCGGCGAACTTGCTGGCGGTAACCCTGCGATGGACTGGCATCCCATCCAGGGGGGAGTAGAAATACTCCTAGTCGCTTCACGCTACAGAGCTCCGGCCTGATGGGCCACTGGCTCGTAAGCAGACTTTACTTTTACCTCTAAAAGACTCAAAAATGTTACTACTAAGCACTTCATACAACTCTGATAAAAAGACAAGCCAACTCGTGTAATGCAAACGTTTAATAAATCGGATATTATTTAAACATCCATTCAAGCAGTATTTTTTTGTAAGCCACTACTCCACAAAAGAAGCAATGTAAATTTCCCGGCACAGAAAAAGATAAAAATGTAAATTGTCATATTATATACCCTGTTGCAGCAATTTCGTTAGTACACCTGTTTTGCAAAACCATAGTCCACTATTTACAATTACTAGCCTGACTAACAAAAATTGACCACTCCTCAATGGGGCAATGGAAACAAAGAGTGAACCAAATATTATAAATGAACATAACATGGTTAAAAATCCTCCAGTACCGCACTTGAACCCGGTACCTTCCGAACTTCAAGTCCGACGCTCTAACAACTCGGCATCGCTGCCTTTCTTTCCTCGCTAGAGACTGGACCCGAAAAATTCCATACTGATGACGTAGTTAAGAGACACTTACGTCATCAGAACGGAATTCCAGTGGAATCTTGCACGTCTCTCGAACAGGGAAATAATTGACTGCGTCGAGAAAGACAACTGTTGAAATTGCAGGCTTTTTTAATGAGCGACTAATTTACAATAGCTTGCAAGCAGCCACTCTGTTTGCATGTACTAAGTTCGCTGAGCGTGACGCGAAAGAAAGCTCGCGAAAAAAAAGGACCGCACAAAATCTGCGGACGAGAAAGCGTGCTTTTTAGCCATCGTGCGAGCAGCCATGTTTCCTAACGCGCTTTGTTTTCCATCGCTCAAAGAACAAAGAAAAAAGAGGGACTGCTAGCAGTATACGTTTACATCGTTTCTTACTGCTGTCCCCAGCACTCTCTCGCATTCCTCAAGCTGCAACCCAACAGTTCATCTCCGACCTTCCAAGCGATTGTAATACCGTAGTCATTCTTTTCATAAATGCCGCAGTACATTAAAACAGAAGGAAACTTATATAGATAATTTAAGTAGAAAAACACCCAAGGTATGATAATGAACAAAAAAGGACCACATCTGATCAACATAAGGAAAGGACTTAGACGGATTGCGATAATTACGCTAAATTCTTCAAGATTGCGTGACGCAGCTCCGTTACAGATTCGTCCAGTCAATTGACAACAAGTTTCTATTAGATTCCAGGCAGTGGGCGACTTCTTCAGCCACTGAGTGATTCAACCACAGCTTCTCCAGCTTGCGATATCGATCAGGGCAAAGGTAGAGGGGATTGCCCCGCCTGTCAAGAAATAAAATCGAGCGAAGTTGTTAACAACAGAACAAATTTTACGTAAAATCCTCTCTGAGATTTTCGTGTTTGCTGAAAGGGTTTACGTTAAACTTTAGAGTCATTCTTTTCCCAGACTTTTCGATTTGGACCAATCTGTAGTTTCTCTTTCTCTTGGACTATTATATCTGTTTTCTATAATCACAAGTAAGAGGAGGATCAAACGAGAAGAGTCGAGGAGAGTCGACCATTCTTTAGACCTCTTTCTGACTCCCGTGCGTTCTCACCGAATTGGCACTGCGTGACAACCCAATAGACGGTTTGACCGCGCGTTGACGAAAGTCAATAAGACTTGCCCTCTCTCTCCGGCATCCATCTTTCTCTACAGATGTGTTCTCTTTATCAATCCAGGTAGTGACGCATAAAGGGACTGTGTCGCGGCTGAGTTTAGTCTATTTTATTAAATTTTGAAAAATACTCGCTATGAAACTTAATGTTAGCGAAGAAATTATTCCCGTGTCTTTAAATGACAAAACCATTGCTTCATTACAAACAAGTAGGTCTCCCGGGCCTTATAAATAAAGGTGGCAAACAAACGAGATTAACTTTGAAAACTGTTCAGCCTAACCGTTCTTCAAAAAACCATATCGCAATCCGTTTTAATCTCCTTCAATGTTTGTCCATCCGTACCTCGTTTTGCAATTGTCGTGTTCTTGAAATGTCCCTTCGCAGTTTTTTGAGGTTATTTTTTATATTTCACTCAATTTGTTTGCCATTTTCTTATGTCTAAATTTCGAAACTTGTTACCTCAGTCCCTGGTCGGTCTCTCCATATGCATCTAGATACGGAGGAGAATAAAAGCATCCTTTGTTCTTGTTGGTCATCAGCAGGATCTGACATTCACGCACGCGCAGAAACACACCCACCCCTGCACCACACTTCAGAGCATGCGCAGCACAGGCGCCGACTTTGTCTCCTTCAACTTCCGTTTGGCAGCAGTAGCTTTGAGAGCAGAGCATTTCACCGCAGATAAGACAGAGCGCTGGTGCACGGCTATCGTCACCGTCAGAATTTGGGCACCTGGATAACAAGAATATTGGCGTTCTGAAATTCCTTAACATACCTGGGTAGGGGGTACTTAAAGGTTTTTGTAAAGGACAGCTTTTTTCAAATCAAACAATACGGCGAGTTTTATGTTTCCTTCGTTTTAATCTCCGTTTTAATGTATCATTTAGCAATCAACATGACAATCATAGCCAAGTAAATCAAGCAAGTAAATATCAAGAAAGCTCCATGCAAAGGTTCAATGGGTTTTCCTTCGAGATCACAAGGATACAGCCAGATAAACGATTACACTTGGGAAATCCGTAATTAGAGAAATCAATACAAAATTAATACTTTAAAACGTGCTCAGTAACCCTTTCTCATGAAAAGTAAAGTAAAAAAATCACAGTAAAATGAAGAACTGCACAAACCACTTTCCTAAAACAGAAAAAGCACGCAAATATCAAAGAACTTACGTAAACATTGAAGCTTTATTGATAAGCTCGCTATAGTCCACAGGAATCTTCAACAAATGATTGGGTTCAATAGAATATCTGAAGAAAACACGTCCAGGTCATTAGTAACTGAACCTTAACCAGCTGAGAAACTGCTACTAGCTAACCCAGAAGGGTGCAATGGCTGTGCTCGTTTCACGTTTTATGAAGAAAGCGAACTAAAGGCGGATTTTTCTTGTTTCTACTTGGAATTAAAAGCTGATTACCTGAAGATAGGTTCTTAGACCAACAAAACAAGAAGTTTATCTAGCTAGTGTTAAGTAAATGCATTTCGTTGTTTTGTAGAGAAATTTATGTTAAGTGCCAGGCGTTCACGCCGCAGAGGACCAGACATCTTGGTTGACGTCACACAAAAAAACATTTGCGAGAGCCAGAATCGAGCGACACGGGTAGTAAAGTTGTAACATTCTTTAGGTGTAATCTGTGAAGAATACACGTGGAAAATTTCAAAACCGCGTGGAAATTCTGTGTAATTTAAGTGAGAAGACTCCTAGGTAAAATAACAATTCATATAACAAGTCAACTTTGAACTAGGCATTTGTCGACGCCCCTTCCAAGTCTCTCGAATGTCAACTCTGCCAGCAGACAAATAGAATAAGATGCGATTGTCTTTTCACTCACCCTAGAGATTCCACCCCTGCAGTAGCCAAGGTTTTCTTGACTTGTTCGTGACTACACCATCTGTTTAAAGAGCAAACTGTGTAAATACAACTAAAAGCTTGTACAAGTCGACTTCTGAGGCCAAACGTTTTTGAAGAACCATTTATTCAGTTTTATTCAAAAGCGGCCCTTTCGGTTCGCAAAGGTTCGTAAAGGTAAATTTATTGCGGAAAGTAGAACTCGAGTCTACTTCGCACTACGTGTTGCCTCAACTTGCAACACTGTATTTTACTGCGAGACAAATTGGTCGCTAACGTGGTAATACGGGCAACAATGGGTTTCAATTTGCAACAACTTGTTGCGAAAGGAAAATGTTGCCCGAATTACCGGACCTTAAGAACGCTAACCTTTTGATGGTGGTAGAGATAGTGGACGAGCTTATGCACGCACTGTCTTGATTCCACTGCAATAAGCACGTCATGTCTGTAGGCACTGAAAGGTATCGGCTCAAGATCTCCAACTCCTCGGTCAGTGACGGACGACTGGAATCTGGGTAAAGAGAGATACAAGATTACATGGGGAAAAAAAGATCTCTAGCTTTCATAACACGCTATGCCAAACTTAGAATGTACTTTGATCGACTCAAAGTACCATATGAAGTGTCAAAAAGTCCACTCAAATGTGAAGCATTGGAGAAACTGGGTAGTCCATCTGGGCCGGTGATTAACTTCGATTTATGCAGCATAAAATGACAACAGCTTTGTTACTCTCCCTTGATGGAATGCTGGGCCATCACCTATTAACTTAGCAGTTTGCCCCGTAATTCACCGGTACTCATTTATACATCTGAGTGGAGAGAGGCACTGTAAGGGTAAAGTGTCTTGGCCAAGAACACAACACAAAGTCCCCGGCAAGGACTCGAACCCAGACCGCTCGTTCTGGAGTCCAGTGCGCTTACCCGCCATTACATCACCCCTCTTCCCGTGGCAGGTACAGTTTATTCACTACAAGCCTGTCCGACATACTGCCAATCCATTCACCGCTTACCTTTCAAGAGTTCTGGTCCTGGAATCTCGGTCAGGAAATGGAAGAACAAAGCTGAACAGCGGAGGAATGGTAACAACTGTGTTTTCACGTGACCAAGAAGCTCCAGTGGCATGGGGTGTGGAGTAAGGGACTGGGAACTAGAAAAATAGCCATAAATATTTCATGTAGGTGACATGATTTTTAAATTAGCATTTTAAGTCAAAAAATTGATTTTTCTCTAGCGTTTTCCTTCCACTTTGTAAAAGGTGTGTTATGAGACAGATATGAGCATGGTCATCTATCTATGATTGTGTGCACTGTTTATTTTCTGATTTAAGGACGTTCGCGCGAAAATGTTCTACTCGACAGAGTTTCTTCAAACTTCTACTGCGGACAGAAAATGAATTACTTGTTTCCGAAATGAAAAAAAATTGGGGATCACGGACTTCGTTTCAGAGGCAAAGTATGTGGAATGCTAGTCTGATTGGCGCGCGTCAATCGGCATGGTCACCGGGGTTTTTAGCTTAAAAGATCAAAGATGAATCAACGGAGACAAACTATCCTGGCAGTATTTTGAATAAGTGAATCCGTTTCGTTAAGAATTCCAAATATTGCCGACGCTTTCACAAAACTTCACCCTTTAAGAGACATTTGAAACCGCCACTCAGATAAACGAAGAGCTAAAAAGAACGTAATTTAATGGTGCATTTTGCAAAAAATTCAAACTTCAAATCGATAGACTAATTTTTTTGGCTAAACGTAGAATATCAGTAGAAAAAATGATCCATCAAAAGAAAAATAGGGGTCACTGAGCGTCCTAAATCGTTAAATCAGGACAAAGCTACAGCAATGCCATCTGCCCTATCATTGTTCATTTTATTACTTAGCGCGCGCGCTCGATACATGACGTGGCGTGTAAATTTCAGTGCGCAGTAACGAAGCGCAGAAACAATTAGCGCGAAACTCCTTGAGGAGATCCCTTCTCTCATAATCCCTCCCCTAACCACTCCCCTACACTTGATGAAGTCTTGAAAAGAAGAAAAACCTCGAGAAACGTGGAATGAGCTTGGAGGCTTTGAAGTTTTGGGGGTAGCAACATCAACTACAAAGGAACAAATTTAGCAGACAGACAGATCTGATTCTCACTCACCCGGCCCAGTGCCTCACTTTACCCCACAGGGCAGCCAAATTAGCAGCCTCGTTCTGATGAGGCTCTTCTTGGTCCATTGATTCATCCTCGTTTTCAGCACCTACCATATAATGAGCCGTGAAGTGAAATAAATTACCGCGTCATAAAGCAATACCACTATGATAGTTTTCTACATTATGTTTTATTATAAATAATAATAATAATAATAATAATAATAATAATAATTATAGCATTTATATAGCGCCATATACACTAGCTGCTCTATGGCGCTTCACAATTCTACAATTAAAAATTTTGAAAAAAAAAATTATAAATAATATTTCTTAAAAAGAAAAGTCTTTAATTTACATTTAAAAAGAGTGATCGATCCGCTATTTCTAATGTCAAGGGGCAAGGAATTCCAGAGCTTTGGTGCTGCAACTAAAAATGCCCTGTCCCCATAGGTCCTTTGATTGGATTATTTAAAAGCAGTTTGAAAAAAGGCTACGTTTTATCAAAGTATATAGTACAAGGTTAGTACTGTAATCAACAGATTCGCATCCTGCACAATATGTCATCACATTTCTCCACTGAAAACCACGTTTTATTGTTTCACGCGCGTATCCTGTAAATGTGTTTTACAAAGTGCCGAAGCCGTGTATTATACTACATATATCTTGCCAATGGAAACTAAAACTAAGGAGTATCGGAGAAAGATCGCAAAAAAACATCGCATCTATGCCGATTAAGGTCAGATTTCCAAACCACTGTCCCAATGACATCAGAAAGTACTCAGTTCTTACTTGGCAGATCAGGAGACGTACTGAGAAGTATTTGAACAACACGCGCCATTAGTGTCAGCTGAAAAACACACTGATCCATTGTTACCGGAGAATTCAGACCCACAATGCTCTTCAAGACAGGTGACGCGCCCCCGTCACCAGACTCCTGATATAACATGCTCGGTAGCGCCAGGCGGAGCTTTACCTGGAAACAAATTAGAAATGACAAGCAATGAACTAAAACAGATCCGATATTTGACTGTGCCATTAATGTCAAGCGCTTATAAACATTTCAAAGAACAAGTGCTATAAAGCAAAATTTGGCAACCAAAGAGATGAAAATGTATAATTTTGTGGCTCGAAAAGGGTTGGGTTGAAATTTTGATTGCAAAGAAAGGTATGTGGTTAGCCATAAAATAAAAATCAGCAGTCCTTGAACAAGTCACTATAAACAGAAGGCGAGCTTTGCAGTACACAAATTAAACACTGAAATGTTTGGACAGACTATACAAAACACAGTACAATAGAAGTACAATGCACAGTACAATCACAGAACAAAAACTCCCCACCCTCCCCCCCCCCCCAGTTTCTTAAAGAGCACGCTACCTCTAAATGACAGTCTATGGGTCATTTCCAGAGGGGAAGAAGAGCTTCAACAACGGCGAATGAACAATGTTCTAGTCAATAAAGAAAGTTGCTAACCATTAAACTGAACAAATCCAACTCCAGAAGAGAGGGCCCCTCATCACCTGGAACCGCGTCAGGAGTTAGGACTGGAACCAAGAATTGAAAAGTTAGCATAATATAACATCGGGAAGACAAATACAGTCTTGAAGATTATACAGCGTTTTCATTTACGTGACCAGCACACATGCAAATTTATTGGAACAAAATAAAGTGTTTGCATAACAAAAGAGTTCAACTCCAAATGGATTGGTTTAGTAAACCAACATGTCAGCAGTTTTGTTGTTTCGGGACGCCAATATGGCTGCCGTGACGTTATGTGAAAACGTTCTATATTGAACTTTTTTCTTGTGAAAAAGGTTGACATCAACTCTTACAGTAAGTGCAGTACGTGTTATAATAATAATGTAAGAACATTTCATGTTACTGCCTATTATCTTGTCAGGTTTTCTAATCATAGCTTTCTTCAGATTTAAGGCAGACACCAGCCCGTTTATTTCACCAAGACGACTTCGTGCATTCTATCCGGGATAAAAGAATATCCACTTGAAATCTACCTGATCTTTTAAATGTGGCTTGAGCAGCTGACACGTCCCCTGTTTGGGGTTCCGGGGGCAACCTCCCCTGGAAAATTTTTAAATTTGAGGTCCTCGGAAATGGTGCATTCTGAGGTCACGTCAGGGTGTTATAACGGCTCATTTATTATACTTTAGACGCCCCCCCCCCCCCCCAGATCCACCTAGAGGCCTATTCACCGGTTATTTATTCTTGAGAGGGAGGGGTTTTTTCTTTTATTAGTTTTTTTTCTCTCAACAGCACAACGCAATGACACTGGCTAAGGCTTGAAACCAGACCTCTCGATCCTAGGTCCAACCTGTCGCGTTAACCAGTGGTCTGGGCAAGGAAATGCACGTCGACCTTGAAGTAAGGTTACAAGCTGTGATTTGATTGGTGAACTTACCAGACAGCAATCGAAGGCAGTGGCGTTGAACGACTTTGCTGGGGAATATCCCCGACACAACTGAAGCAAGACGAGTTAAGGCCGCCATACACTGAGACTGCAAAAATAAAAAAAATAACACTGACATTTATGTCACTGCAATGGTTGGACGAAATATCTGTATTTTAGAAATGTTACCTGGCGAGTTGTGAGTCCTGAAAAAAGAGCTTGGCAATTTGTTCTTAAAGCACTCTCTGGCAACAGAAAAGGAAACAAATTAGTCCACGCCATGTAAACACACAGGAAATGTACCACATACCAAAACCATACGTGCACAATCAGCAAATGTAGATATGTCAATAAACGCGAGAAAAACGCAGTCAGTCCAAATGAAATGAAGATGTGAAGGTGTTTCATTTGCATGTCCGCAGTTCACATCTTTCAATCTATGCCAAAAACGAACGAATCTATGCCAGGAACGAAACTTTCTTTCTCAATATTTCTCTTTCTCAATATATGGGTCTTTGTAGCTCAGCTGGTAGAGCAATGCTGCGCTAAGGCAGAGCATATGGGTTCAAATTCCGTTGAAGCCCCAAAATTATTTTTCGGGTTTCATTGGCAATTGCTTAAATTGCGATTATAGCTGCGATGGTCACGTCTTCATTTCATTTGTATTCCAGCAGTTTTGCATGATTCATTCTAAGCAGTCACTACTACTCTAAAACTGGTTCAGTAGGAACGCAAAACGTTTTCAGCGCGAACGCAAAACGAGTTCAATAAACGCAAAACGCGTACGTACCTCCACTTTGTATAGTATAAGTACACGCTTCCAACACCAGCAAAGGAACGCGTTTGTCTTCATCATAAGGGTCAACACCCAAACCGACCTAACAGAAACATTCAGTAGGCTCAGGCCAGATACAAAGGAACAAAGTCTTTCCCTTACCCATTACGAGTGTAGTTGGTAACATGTCAAATATACTACAGGAACTTTAGGTGTTCTTAACTGAATGCTCTTTTAGAAGTCTCTGCCGAGTACTTCTCCCACTACCTACTGAGTTTCTCCCGTGGGTACCCTCCTGAGTCGTCCCACTTGGACCTTTCCTACAGGTTTTCTACGTATCTGTCTCAGAGTTTCTACCATGCAATAAATGAATACGCCTAAAAACTTTGGAATGGAGAAAGGTATCTTAACAAACCAATTCACTGTGTTGATGATGACAAAAGCCGTTCCAACTTGACTTCATTGCTTACATTTAGTTCTTTACCAACTGAGGGGAATGACAACCAATGTTTCTTGGCCCATATAGAAAATAACACCAAAATCATGGCCACATAAATTATCCTGAGTAATACAATTTCAGCGGGTAAAGTGTCCACTCACCGTGAAACAAGACTGCGAGAAAACCTTCATCATTTCCTTCAGATCGTCAGAAAACTTTGTTCTGGACAAAAGCAATAACAGTTGTATCTTAGCAAACAAGGGACCTATCTACAAAAGGAAGGCTATTTACGGTCACAGCTTACCCAGTTTTGAACAGATTTTGAAATACTGCTTGGAACCTTTGGGAAACTGGAGATAACACTGGAAAATAAACATAACACAATATGTTGGTTTGGTAGAAAGTCAATTGGAGCTTTGATTTGAGAAATAATACTTCCTGCACCTGGCCTTCGATATTTAGCAAGTGATATTTTTCGCTGAGATCATAGTCAATTCAATTTCAAGATCATGTACATACAAAAGGGCTTTAAAAATTAATCACTTTTCGTTTTTTCTTGTACGATAGATAATAAAGGGCAACAGAGACTTCTTTGCCATGGCTTACACGCAAAATTCCCTCCCTCTAATCCCAGCATTGTTCCTTTCTGGTTTGTTACCACCAATGTAAAAAAAAATTCCTAATTTATCCGTTATTGAGAAGCTACCTTCTCAAATCGCTTTCTTCATTTAAGCTTTTTATTAAATCCCACCTTTTCAGCATTATATAAACTAAGTTTTTGATTTAAGTACATGTCTGATATTTTCCTAGCTTTCTAAATTTCATTATTTATTTGTTTAGATATATGTTTTTATATTTGTTCTTTTGGCTAAATAAGGTTTTGTTTACTACGACCTTAGTTTGGAAGGTCAGACATTTTGTGCACCGCAAAAAGTGACAAAAACATCTTGACAGAGGAACTATCTGGATGGTTGAAATCAAATATTTTTGTAGGTAACGGAGAAGGTTTACCTACTATAAACTTACCCTTCTTTCCTTTCTTTTTATCTTCTTCGGATAACAAACTGAGATTTGAAGACACCAAATCCTGTATACTGCTTAGAAATTCGGGAATCGTTACTTCCTCGACACTGCAGTGAAATAAAAAAATACACACTTTATGGACAAATAGAGAGCGTGACGTAACCCCGAAAAAACCTTTTTTCAGTCTATCAGTGTCGAAGAAGAAGTTCTGGCATAAAAAGGAACCCAGTCATTCTGACGCTTAGTTGTCTATCGACCATGAAAGCAAAACACAGCTGACAGTCAACCAGCGTAATTTTTTATGACGGTTCCTTATAAAACGTGTTCAAATTTTGCTGGGAATAATCCGCTTACAAATTAGCAAGGTACACAATATTTTTTTGTGTGGTATTTGTTGGTTAAGGTGGCCCAAAAACGTTTCCAGCTGTTAGATTCTGATGGGTCATTATATAACCACTCTTTATCACTTGATGCTACAGCCCAATCATTGGCGAACATTGTCGTGACACAATAGGCTACCATAGCAACAGTATGACCTGCTAAGAACACCCTTAATTACAGATCTATGGGCCTATAATTAAAACGATTGTAGCATCAAGTGATTAAGGGTTGTTATAACGACCCATCAAAATCTGAGTGCTGGAAACTGTTTTGAGCCACCTTAAATGAGACTTTGAAGCACGTACAGTTTGCTGTAAGCTTGACTAGATACAAAATGCCACGACTGTTAATCTGTATTTCGCACACGAGAATGATGGAAGTGTAAGAGGTACCATTCCTTCTATAGCAGACGTGAATATTCATTCCTTACCCCTCTCCCCGTCCGCTAAACAGTGAAGGTAACACAGGCAGAACAGTATTGCTGATACACCCACACAGTGGACACAGATACTCTCGTCTTGTAACATCCACACTAAAATGCTGGCCAAGACGCAAAGCTCTTCGTTCCTTCACCACGACAGACGTGTAAAATCCCTGCCAACAGTCACTGTGCATCATGTGACCACAGCTGCTCACATGAACGCCCCAGTACTGGTCCCCTGGGGTGTACAGCGGGTCCAACTCGTCACCGTTGTCGAACATCTTCCCGCGGGATCGGGACAACACGGTCGAACGCTGGACGAAAGATGCCATAACAATGGCTCGTCCATCACTGTTGACCTACCAAAAAACTCAACTCAGCATTTGTATCACGGTAGCCTATATACATCTTTTTATGGATCGTTTTCGCTGTCGCGCAACAAAAAATAAATCGAAAAACATTCAGTGGATAAAGTCAACAAATTTTGCTGTTATAGAAGATAAATTAAGAAGGCACTTCTCCAAGTTTTAAGTCTGGGCGTTTTCCCATACTTCAGAGATTTGCACAAATTTACAAAGGCCAGTCTGGAGCCGCCATGCTGGTGTACCTCCGTGGAATACCAGTATGGCGGCCGAAAAATAGTGTAAATATCTGGAACTTACTTTGGTTATCTAGTCGACTGAACCAACAAACATTTACACAAGCACTTTTCCTACTACTTTAACTCCTAACAAGGCTAAAAATCACGAGATAAGTGTTTATTTTTCAACAAACGCGATTGTCGCTTTATATCACGCACCGCCATATAACTCCGAAATTCAAAATGCGCTAGTTTCCAAAGGAAGCTCGCTATTGAGCGGAAAAGATGTAAACAGATATAAATTTAGATCCCGCCGTGCCTGATGAGGATAAAAACTTTGGTGGTTCTTTAGCTTTGAATTCTGAAATTAAATGACTTCACGTGAAAACGATCCGATCTATTGGTGTTTCCAAACAATCAAGTTTTCTTTCTTGTCTCGCAAAGAATTTTCCAATTCTTGGGAACACAATTATTGCCACCGTGACAACACAGGTCTCCCAAGCTCATTGCGTGACATGTGATCGTTTAGAGAGAACGTAACGAACGTATTCAGCCACTACTTTACTACTGGCAGAAGCTGTAGGCTAAATATCACAGGGGCTCGTTTCTCCCACCTCCTGCTGTTCTTGGCACAAAATGCAAGGCTCGGTTGCATAGCGCGGAGAACGCATTTCTTTACGGCACCGCTGGACGCCAAGTACTACAGGCTCTTCTTGTGAGGTGTTTTCACTGCTCTCCGAAACAGTCGGCTCCACCGTGTTAGGGCTACAGCAAATGAGGTACATAAAGTGTAAGTATAAACATCGTCAGGGCTGATTTATGCCAAACTACGAGCGAAACGCGACAGGCTGAGTAAACAACCCTCGAATCTCTCTTTCGTGTGGTAAGTAACAACCATTCAAAGACAGTATACAGATCTCCTTAGATCATGTCATCAGTATGAAGATTTTTCGGACGTATCTTCTCAAGCGAGGGAAAAACAGCTCTTATTGCAGTTGAGCCTACATTGTAGATTCTCTCTTTACGAAGGGGTACCAGCTGAGCGACGCCAACACATTCAGTACAATGCAACCCTTACGCCCGTTCGAGTGTCGAACCGCTGAGAACTGTAATAAACGCTATTTAGCGACTGCAGAGAGATACCCGTTGACAAACGCTAAGCTAGAAAAAGAAAAATGGCCAAATTTCCGTTTCATCTGTCCACTTGCGTGAGCCCGAGCTCTGCGTTTCTTGTGAAACGCAACGTTATTGGTAAGGCAAGGGTTTCATCAACGTTTTCAACAAGAGGGCAACTGGTTTTCACAGGTGGGCAAAACTATTAGAACTGAACTTATTTGTAAGAAAAACTTCCCGCTAGATGGTCAAACCAGCCGGGCAAAATTGTCGTCACAGCCAGTCAATTTGCACGGTGCCCGGTCCTTTATGAAACCGACTCTCAAAGAGCAGTCAGAATGGAATATAGATTCAGAATATACCCTTCAGTTTCCATTGTTGCCAGTAATTCAGCATTTTCCTTGATGAATGCTTTCTGTAAGGCAGACATCTGTGCCATGATCTTGGCTCTCCTCTCCTGAGCAAGCTTCGCCCTTCTTGCTTTCTCCTCTTCCTGTGAAGTGCTCCTCTCCAGTGGGGTTCGCTGTACAGTACCCACCCCCTGGGGCTTTTGTTCACGCGCAACGAGCTCCTCGTGGAAAGTCTAGGACAAGCGAAAAAATCATAAAAACAAGAACTACTGTACTTGCCATTTCAGATACAGTTATTACAGACGAGAAATATTTTATCTTAAATATGAAATCCTTGACTGTTGTCGTTACTAATCTTGTCAGTAGCATCAATTTCGCCTTTTCCCCAATTAGTCATATTATCTAAATTTTAATTACCACCATTATCGACATATCGTCATCGTTATCACCAATCATCGCCATCGTATTCGTCATCATCGTCCTCGCTTTTGTCGCCGTCGTTATCATCATCATCATCATTGCCCTCATTATCATCGATCACCATTGTCGTCATTATAAGTAATAGTAATTGAACCAATCACGATCGAGCATTTTATTATAGATACGATTAATAATAAAATTTCAACCATTAATCTCCACATGCATGCAATTGCATACTGAAGCACAGATTTATAGCAAAGATATAGGTATGAAAGAAAACGGAGGCAAAATTTGGAGACTATAACCAATCACTCATAAAGCCATTAAATGGCGTGATGACACAGCAACAAAGCAGTCTTGTTTTGATACTCAGTTCAAGTGAACAAGTTACCTTAACAATCCAGTCGAGCTGCGCAGAGTGTTCCTCTATCACTTCACTACTTTGAAGACTCTCCAGTGACGCTAGAAGAGACTGAGGATGATCTACAAACACAGAACACAACAAAAACACTGTCAGGAACACGAACACAATGAACCAAACAATGAAAACTTATTTAATCGTTGGATGTTGTCCTTCACATTTGATCGGAAAGGTAAAATAACCCTGTTAGCGGATGTGGAAAATCGTTCCAGTGTTAACCCTTCCTAGGGACAAGACCAAAACATTCAAAACCACAGCTATGTTTAGTAGGTCGACCGGCAAAAAGCTGCAGATTTAACCTAACAATCTTTGTGATTGCCAACGATCAGAAGTAAAAGGTCAGAGCTGCGCATGCGTCTTCAGGATGTTACGTTGGTGCAAAATTCGAACTATTGGGTTTGACTCTCGGAGTCGAATCCTAAATACCTTGTTTTGAAGTTGCCATGGAGATAAAGTTAAATTCATTATTCTTTTGAGCCATCCTGTGTCTTTTTTCTTCGTGAAGAGCAAGGCAAATCAAATGAAGAACCTACAGAGGAGAAACAAGGAATGGTGTGTTCACTGGGTGCTCACTTCCCTTACGTAAATCAGTCTAAAAAAATCAAATAATCTTTATTTTTACCCTGGGTCAGTGTTAAAGTCAAAGGCTACTGGGACCGAGCAATAGGTAACATTCGTATTCTCGGTATTGGACTGGAACTAGCTTGCAATTGAGGCTAATACGGAGAGTCGTTTCAAATGCAAATGATATTTATCTTTTTTTAATGATATTTCCCCGCATGAGCCTCCATTGCAAACTAGCTCCAGTCCAATATCGATATAGGAATATGGCCTATGAAATGTCAGAAATTAAGAATTCAAATCAAACGTCAGGTTAAAAACTCCAACTGGTAGGAGGCAAACCAGTTGTCTATTTACAAACTTAGTATCACCTAACTAGTGGACTAATGCAAATCCTGCATTTTAATTGGCTACGCTACTCGAGGACTATTAGCAATAGTCCTCAAACGCCATCGAGCGTGACACTTTCTTTCGTTTTAGTCCCAAATAAATATTTCTTCAACTTACATTTGCTAACATTCTTGTTGCCATTTCTGTCCGACTAGTTGGGTGATACTAAAACAATTAGACCCTTCGCCTTCAAGGGCCACGGGTCAATAGACCCGTCTATTGACCCGAGGAATCGAACTCGGGACTACCGAGAAAAAGCAACAAATAGTGGTCGGAACGGGACTCGAACCCGCGACCTCCGGATTTCAAGGCCAGCGCCCTAACCACTCGGTCACGCTGCCGCAGTGATAAAGATTATTCATAACTAACTACTTACCTGTTGTACCAGCAGATCTGTAACAGCTCTGGGCTGTGCAGTGGTTGCCCTTCTGATCAGTGAGTTCATGAGTCCAACAAGTGTTTTACAGCACAACACATTCAACACCTTACTGAACGGTGTACAAAACTCAGGTGGGATGGGTGGTGGATCGCCTGGAAAACATGCACAATCACAAAAAAGAGTTGAACTAATCTATAACAACGTGGTAAAGAGGCATAATTACAATAAATATACAAGACTTGCTCTACCTTTAGCTTCGTTTTCCTTCTTCACCCTTTTTCTTTGCTGTTCCTCAGCCTGGTGGAGAAAATCCGTGAGGTCTAAATTTAATACAATACAATACTTTATTAATCCTCCCCAAGGGGTTTTCCAGAATCATAGTTAATAGAGGGAATGGATGAAACCTGGCAAAGTTCTTTGTTGTATGTCTTTGCTTGTTATTTTGGGGAGTTCACCCTGCGCAAAACCTGGCAAAATACAAAACGTCGTTATGTGTGCTCATACAACTAACCAATAGAAGAAGTACGATTATGTAATTCATGTATAGTCTATGAGAAAAAAAAACAAGATGTGCAGGGTCAAGAATCTTCCAACATAAATCTTAGCCTGTTTGTTTGCTTACAAAAATCATTCCATTACTATGAACAATCAGCTCAAGATTTCTTTAAAATAACTGGAACCATTTACAACCATTTGCAGTCACAGATGGAAAGATGAATGTACCTTAGACTGTTCAATACGTGTGTAATGATAGAAGAATGGATTGTAGTGTTTGAGATATTCTTCTTTCAGTTCATACAATCCTCGCCCTGTAACTCCAGGTTTCCTGCAATAAAATAACATAACAACAATCAAATAACAGCGACAATCAAAACTGACCATTACATTCTTTTTAGTGCCCTCTGACTGGCTTCTTCAACTCTGTGTAATCCTTGTCAGCAGAAATCTTTTTTATCCTGGTTACTGAATGGTTTGGTAATAAACAAAGCTCTTATTGTCCTGGAATAGCTACGATTACACTTCAGTGAAAATATGTAATATTCAACCAAGCGTCTACAAGCAATAGCCGCTCAGCTGTGTTCTACTTGACAACCACGAATCTGATTGTTTCTCTCAATCGGATTCATAGACTGATTGTAGTAGAACCAGATGAGTGAACTATTTCCCAAACTGTGATTAAATGGACGATACCATTGAGACCTTGTGCTACTGTATTTCTTTTTATTCCAAGCTTTCCCCGATCAAAGGTATCGCCAGGGAATGAAAAGGAAATATTTCCCCTGTGCGTGATGTAAAAAGAAATACTGTAGCACAAGACCTCAATCGAATCTTCCATTTAATCACCCAACATCCTACTGAAGGTCAACTTCAAATATTCTCAAACTTTTTCTTAATCATTTCATGCTAGGAAAAATCGTTGCAAACATTAACATGAAGATTATACAAGATGTGGTGCCTTACTTGAAGATTGACACAGATTCAATGATTCCATCGACGCCTTCCTCGTCCTCTAACTCATTGTCAAGCAGTGGAAGAGCCTTGATAAGCTCGCTGTGGGTCATGGGACGGAGGCACAACCTGTGGATAATCTCACGTCTCATGAAGTCATCCGCTGACACACGGCCAACGCCAGGCATGTACCGCTCACCTGTTGACAAAAGGAAAGTATTTGGGGCTTTCTTTGATATACGTCGTGAAGCGCAAGATAAGGGAAATAACTCACGGCACTAGTGCATTCACAGATGCTGATAGCGCCATGTAAAGCCTTGTTCACACTAGCGACATAAGACATCAGAAGGATGTTATGTTTCCAGTGTGAACATCCTCACGTAAGGACATAATACCAACATAACAGCATGAACGATATTTTCGTTGTCTTTTTGTCGATGTTCGCATTACTGACATAAGCGACTATGTCATTATGTCGTTATGTCCCGAGTGTGAACTAGGCGTAACTGCTACGATAGACACGTTGTTCATATAGGACTTGACAACCTCGATCTGTTGCCTTGACAATCGTCAATGCTTTTACAGACCTACACGTGTTATAAACGTGAATTGATGTACCTGAAGCAGTCACGAGTCGTGCTTACCTACAATGGCTATAAGCAAGGAAAAGAACGATTCTGCAATCGTCAACCTTTGGTTAAGTCTCTCCTAAAACAAAACCAGACAAACAAACATCATTAACCCTTTCACTGCCAAGACCCACTTATAGATTTTACTCTGTCTAACGCCAGACGATTTTACTCGTCAAAGGGAGACCCCTCGGTAGTGAAGGGGTTAAAAAACTATCTCCTTTAACCCTTTCACTGCCAAGACCCACTTATAGATTTTACTCTGTCTAACGCCAGACGATTTTACTCGTCAAAGGCCCCCCCTTGGTAGTGAAGGGGTTAAACGCCAGGTAACCAGTTAAATGAAAAGATATTTTACATGTTTAGGCCAGAGACACAACAAACAAACATAAACACACAAAAAATATAGAAGTAAGCAAAGTTAAACTAGTAGACTAAGTTCTTACATTGTTAAACAGTATTTTTATACAGGAAGAGCGATGTACAGCTATCTAAAAATCTTTAATATAGTTGCAGAGGCGGATCCAGGGGAGGGGTTGAGGGGGTTGCAACCCCCCCTTTGAGAATTTTTTTCTTTGTTATTTTGCCTGATTCTTCGCAAAATAATAATAGAATAAAATTGTTTTTGTGAAGTTATTTCACTTTCACCATTCGACTGTTTGTCAAGTTATGAAAAGATAATGTACATTTCGCAAAGGTCGTATCAGGTTCAGGTATAACAAGCGACATGAACAGGTGACATTCATTGATAGTGTACAACCCCCCCTTTCCGAAATTCCTGGATCCGCCCCTGAGTTGTGTTTCATTTTCTTTTTAAACAAAGACAATGAAGCGTCACCAGTTACCATCTCTCTCGGACAAATAAATATAGTTCACTGTCAATATCGTCATCAACAACTTGTGACAATGATCAGATTTCTAAAGCAGCTTTCCATTCGAGCAAAAAAAAACCGGAATTTTGGGAACGGGAACAAATGGTTGGACATTTTGGGGGATTTCTTTGAGCAAACCATTCAACCGAGAATTCTGAAAATTCAGGGAGCAAAATCAATGCAACAATAACAACACGTGAAGACATGATTGATCATCGCAGATATATACACAACGGGATTCGAACCCATGACCTCTGTAATACCGGTGCAGTGCTCTACCAACTGAGCTATCAAGCCAGCTGGGAGCTGATCATGTTGTGAGTTCGTAATATGCCCGTAGAAGGTGAAGAATACATATATCCTATTGGACGTTTTGGTGTGTAGTATCGCTGTATATTTTTACGAGTTGTGCCGTATTTTGACGAGCCCGTAGGGCGAGTCAAAATACAAACAACACACCAAAACGCCTAATACCAAAACGTCTAATAAGAGATTTATTATCCAACGATTTCTTTTCCCAAAATTCTGACTTGCCAAGATTTTGAACTTCACGCGGCCGGGAGGAATGAGGCGAGTACAAATATCTTTTATTTGTACTCGTTTCGCGCGTTATTTGTACTCCAAGAAGCAGAGTTGGATAATATGAAATGAATATATGAAACATCATTCCCCGCAGTTCAATATATTTTTTGGAAACAATTTACAGTCTAGTACACTGAACGGGAAATGATGTTCAAACTGGGATGTTTAGTCGAATGAAAAGCACAAAGCAGTCAGGTGGAAGGAAATATTTCACATCAAATTACCTGCTCATATTTTGTATCATCAAAATCATGTCTGCGTACAAATAATGAAAGGAAATGTTAACAAATTTAGACAAGAATGATGAAAGCATTATTAGACTGTTTAATGGACAAAAGACTTCAATCGAAGCAGACCACAGATGTGGCTCCTTCAAGCAAATCAGTGTTTGCTTAAAAAACGTGTAATAATAATAATAATAATAACAATCTTTATACAGGGAGCTCACTTCACAAAGAGTGATATTCAGTGAGGCCCTGTAAAACAATAGAAAAACAATAGAAAAAATAAAAGATCTTAAATAAATGAACGCGTGATAGCAATAAAAATACAATAAGGTTAAAAATGTCAAAATGTAAGATAGATTAATCAAATAGTGTCAATTAATCAAATAGTATCTTCCTAACACACAGCAAAATAAAGGTGACAGAAATCTCGGGGGACACTAAATTGTTACAAATTAGATATTTGCGACTTTAGTTTCGGATTGAGAAGATAACACATCAAAACTCTCAAGACAGTGTTTTCTTCACATTTCTAACACCGCAAAGTTCGTCAAAGATACGCCGCTGCGCGTCGTATTTTCAACTATCTTACTCTTTTTGGAACTGTTATGAAACACTATCTCTCGCCTTTCATGTATGATACGAAGGGAAGTAAGAATTAAATACTTCCTTATGCGGCATCATTTTAAAGAGATTAGCGCTATCCTGTATAAATAGGACCGCGCTTCTACGACACGTACAGTAATTCACGAATTTCCGTCGCAAATTGAATTTCTTTTCTGGTCTGTTTTCTTGATGATAAAAAGATTGTAAGAACAACAACTAGACATACCTGGACCAATCCACAAGATCAAACTTGTCCAGCATGGCTAGCATGAAGTAATCACTCTCCAAAAAGGACGCCACAACCTTCGGTGGAAATAAGACAACAACCATCAGACGAGTCACTCCAAAACCTGAGGCTTGACAAGTCAACTTTCCAAGCTCGCCGCTACAGTTAATCTGCAGCTAAACTGTATCAACTTCAAGACAATAATTTCGTAACCGGTTCTCCAACAATTTCAAGTAACTAAAAACAGTATTGCACTTATGTTTGGATTTATCAGCGAAAACTGTGTCAATGGAATTTCACCTTGGTGTTACCGATTTTTTTTTTCTCGCCAGAGAAATCAGGCCCCAGTTGTTCGAAGGCTGGATACCGCTATCCACCGGATAAATCTCTATCCAGTGAATAAGTGTTCATAAAACAAACTACTCTATCCACTGGATAGTGATTTATCCGGTGGATAGCGTTATCGACCTTTCGAACAAACCGGGCCGGATCTCCAAAGTGGGGGATATAACAATTCAAAAGAATGTCAGTTTTTTTCCTTCCACTTTCTTATCTTCCTCATCCCAGTTTCGTGCTACTTATGTTTTTGTTTGGAGTGATTTTAAGGCCTTTAGGAGTCATGAAATCAAAGGGTGAAGCTCACTTGGTGTATTTTCATAAATTAGTTATAATCAGTACTGTAATAATTATAACATGCAATTTACCTGTAGCATCATGACATCCTTATCAAACATGTCTGCCCGACATCTCACATTCAAATAATTAAACACCTGAAAAAACAAGCATAATAACGAGGAAAATGAGTACTTCAAATTCTATAGAGCTAAGTTTAGGCCCTGCTTTGAAGGCGAACGCTGTGTCTTAAGTTTTCAATTTTGAATTGGGGTTTCCAATTTGGCGATTTCAACTCAACTTGTCAATAATCGACAATAACCTCTCACAGTCCGTTGATTCAGTCGAATATAACACGATAGACCACTTTGTTGACACCAAAGTGGTATTATTTCAATTTGTATGGGGGAAAAAGAGAACCAGAACTTTTCAAAGTTAAAACAGATCTTGACAACTTACACGAACAAATTTGAATCGACAGTTACATAGTTGCAACGACCAAACTGTAAATCAACATTAAAATACTGTGCTGCAGCATTGCCGTAAAGGGAACATCCAATTAGAATGTAACAAGGTCCCTTCACACTACACCATAGAAATTTGAAAACGCTGCTTTATTCCTACGGTTGGGCCTCGCATCCGCACTAGTCAGTCACGAGAACGAAGCTTTTGGAAAACCTTCTTAAAACCGAAGGAATTCGAAAAAACGTTTTGAACAACCTTTTGAAAATGGAGCTTTTCGAAAATGATAACGTAACGACAATAACCATGTGATTTCCCTGCCCGAGTTCTCCTCAAACACAAATCCAAAATAGCCGGTAATTGTTGTTGTTGTTAAAAATTTCTACGGCGGAGTGTGGGCGCAGCCTAAGACACAGGTACATGTACGTACCTGATTAATCACAGAGTAACCGTTCCTCCGCCACATTCCAGCTTGAACTTGGGCGACCATGACCAAGGTGCGAAGCGGGTACTCCATTAAGAACAACTTCAGTCGGTCATCCTACAAAACGCGTACACAGCGCCATCAATAAATATCGACAATAAGGAAGTACGTACACAAACATGATTCCGGCGTTCTTTGTTCAGGACTAGAGTGCCAGAGGACGGAGCCCATTGACAGAACCAACTATTAGCGTAACTGTTACATTGTGTCAAGGCAAACTTGGAGATGGCTGTGAGGGAAAGTGAGAGACTGGCGCTAAAATTGCTAAAAAGCCTGCAGAAAGAGACTTCTACCAGCCCAAATGGAAAACACATTTTAGAGGCTTCAGGCCTTAATTATGCCATATTTTAAAGCATCACACATAACACATAACAGTCTGGTAAAGCAGAGTTTGGGAACATTAAGGGTGCCTTGGAGCTTGCTCCAAGGCTAACATTAAGGATAAAGAAATGACACTGCATACATGTAAGATTATTGGACACAGGACTGCCTTCTCAGACATGTGAAGGTCTTGGTAAGTTGGAATGTTACCTACGGCGTAATTTAAACAACTGAAACTAAAATAGTTAATTTTACCCGAGTTTCAAATCCAAAGAGATCCCAGAAGGACAGTTGAAACTTGTCGCAGAACAGAAGAAGACCTGAAAGGGAGAATGTTACACAAAGTTCCTCAAAAGATTTACAACGTTTTACATATAAGATAATTATCGTATGGATAACACCATTCTTGAATGTGATTGGTTCTTACCCACGTGTTATTTATTTGACAATGCATTGCACAACAGCGATTGTGCAATAGAGCGCCTTTACTGTTATTAAGCATTGTCTATCGGAGGATGATCCTTCTTCGAGACCTTTGATTATATCGAATTTCCTGAATCTCGATCGTAAATAAATTCTTACAGAAAATCAAAATTTATTTAGGCAAAGTAACTGATAGAGATCTGAATTCTGGTGATGGTGGAAAGCATAAAAGGATAACGTTAAATATTGATGGATGTGTCCCTTGAAAACCATTAAATACATGTATGGAGAACTTTGCTTGAAGCTGAATGTATGGTCACGATAACCGGGGGTGGGGTGGTGGTGGTTATAAACGGCATTTGACAGTGTCCTCTTTGAAGAAATGGCATTCATCCTTATTCAATATTTTTAATCGGGTAAATTTCGAAATTTGGAATGCTAACAATGACGTCATCAAATCCATACCTGCGAGGAATCTTGAGACCGGCAAATGAACAGAGATGGGTGCAGACGACACATCATACTTAAACAACCTCAAAGAACGCCCAGACACTGAAAACGAAAACCAAAACAGCTCTTCATTAGCCAAAAAATAATAATTGCTATGATCCACAAAACTGAAAAACATACTTCACAGAATTTCAACCTCACAATCTATACGTGGAATCAGAATATCCAATACAGAGCTCGTCGCAGGTAACTTTGCAATTCGTTTGCAAAGTCTGAAGTTATTGCCTTTCGTAAGCATTGGTTCGTCAGATTGTCCGTGTCCATTCTGACCGACCAAAGCGATTACTTTGGCTTTGCCACGCTTCTGGTTTTACGAAACTCAATGGCCAATTCCCTCTGTCACGTGCCTGCAGGCAATCATGGAAATCAAAACCAAATATCCAGTCACAACGGCCATAACTCCCTGACAGGCACGTCTCATAGCATAGAGGGAACTGGCCATTGAAAACCAGTCCATACTACACGAATCTCTCTAAAACTGCTTCATTAGAATCTCAGTTCGGATCGAATAGAAAGAGAATAGAAATGAAGATGAAAGATGATGATAAAGGACGTTCAAAAGAAGACGTTCAAATGTTGTTGTTTATAGTGGTCAATGCTCTTAGCTACACCTACAACCTTGGTCACAAGGTTTGGAAATTTCATTTATACGCATTTTGCCCCTCCCCACCCCTGTGCAATGTTGACAAAACACTTTGATCTAATGCAAGTTTGCATTTGACTATTTTCCAACATTGAATGGGGGAATGGGGGTGCTGGCACTTATTCAATAGGTATTACGGTTATGAGTTCATGTTTTTGCCATTTTCCAACACAATTTGTGCACGGTTGTAGCTAGTTCACAGGCATGCCACTTAAACTGAAAGAAACAAAGATATCAACTAAACATAATGGGCTTAAAAATCCCAACTGGTGGGACGCAAGACCAGTTGGCTATTTACAAGCATGACCCAGGAGTTGAACTAGGATCTACCGAGAAACAACTCCAGCTAAGTGATCAGAGCGGGACGTAAACCCGTGACCACCAGATTTCAAGTCCAGCGCCCTAAGCACTCGGCCACGCTGCCTCCACGATGAAGATGAAGATGAAATCTCTGAGATGACCTCAGTAGCTCACCTTGCAAGGTTTTCATAACAACTTCCTCTTGCTTTTTCCTTGCTTCAAGAAGTGTTTTGATAGATTCAAGGATGGCTGTTCTGAAGATCAGTACCTGTAGTGCAATGATACATTAACATTAACACTAACATCAACTTGACCTTTGTTTAGTCACGGTAAAATCATCATCAGCAAAGCTCAGTCAGAACAAATCCACTCTGTTCTTGCAAGAGATTTGTCTAACCTTACAGTTGTATTAATACTAAAGTGGAACCTCGGTATAGCGAACGGTATTCTTCGCTCCAGTAATAGTAAATAGATGGAAAAGAACCTCGATATAACGAAACCTAGTTATAGCGAACTCGTTTCACCAGTCCCCTGTGGTCTTTCGTGATATCGAGGTTCCACTGTACAGTGTAGTTGTACAATATCAAGAAGACTGACTACCAATTAAGAAATAGAAAACATGTGCCGTGTTTCTATCGAGTTATAGAAACACGAGTGAAAGTTTGGGAGAACGAGAAATGCTGTGGGAACACGAGCCGCAGTTTCCACAGCTTTTTCGAGTTCTCCCAAACTTTCATTCGTGTTTCTATAACTCGGTAGGAACACGGAGAACATGTTTTCTATTTCTTTTAGAAAATACCGCAACGAAGAAAAAGAAAAACAACTTGTTTTCTTCGATCATCAAAATGTAAATTCTCTTTGTTCGCGCCATCATTACGTCAACAGCTCGTGCTAGTTCTGTGTTTCTATCGAGTCATAGAAACACGGTTTTTAACCAATCAGCGTGCGTATTTGCTTTGGGTTATTTTCTAACATTATTTAAAAAACCTAGTCGATTCATGCTATAAAATCCGGAGACAAGCTCCGGCCTGATGGGCCACTTAGCTCGTGTGTAGACTTTACCTTACACGAAGCTAAACAAATAAAATTAAGTTAGACATGCAGTGTTTGACTGACATCTTCCACAGGTCAGATTCTGATTAGAACTGTAACTGTCATTATAACATAGATAGGACCCTGCGCGCGCTCTGATTGGTCAAAAACCCATGTTTTATCAGAGTATAAAACATCGAAAAAGCTCGTTTTATTGTTTTGCGCGCGTAAAATCTATATCATAAAGCAAATGAAGAAGCCTAATCCGTGTATTACACTGTGATAAAACACTCCGGACATTTGAGAACACTCGGGAAATGTAGAAAACACGAGCCGCAGGTGAGTGTTTTCTACATTTCTTGAGTGTTCTCAAATGCCAGTTGTGTTTTATCACAGTGTAATACACGGCGCTTCCTCATTTGTTAACTAAAGTTTCTCTAGCATCAGTTGTATTACTGGCATACAGTTTACTCACATCACTAAAGCACCAATCATAAACCAGCGCGTACACTGGCATCATTCTAATTTGTAAAGTGAACGCTCCTTCATAGTCAGGCTCTGTTTCGATATGACGACCTGTTTTACGGGTTATCATGTCCATTCCCTGTGGGAACAAATGTTTATGATAAATTACCTGTAAGCACCACAATGCATATAATAAATAAACATTAAAGGAATATGTCACGGTTTGCACATCTTGAAAAGTTCAGCCTAAATTCTTCAAGTTCGTCAATTGTAATCTGTGTTAATCTTCTCCATCCTTAACCATCCTTGTTCCTTCATGGTTTATTATTATCTCTTTGGTGTTTTTCCATCTTATTAAACTATTATTTTCAGGTTTCCTTCAATTTAAATGTAATTTTGTACGTACAGTAATTTTCTCCTGCTAGGAAGGCTTTGGGGGGGGGGGGGGAGGGGGTGGCGAGTAGCACATTAAAGGGGCGGGGTTACTCGTCGGAAATTTTGAATTAAACCTCTTATGGAAACCGATCTGTGCGTGGACCAAGCTTTTTTGACCCCTAAAAAAGACCGTGTTAAAACACAGACAAATGAAAGTATACAACGAAGAGCATCAAGAATTGCCCTTGGGCAAAAACGACGCGAGATGTCATATATGAAGAAAGATGCGAATTACTGGGCTGGAGCACGCTTGAGCGTCGAAGAGAATACTTTTCTTTAGTAGAATGTTATAAGACAGTGTTTGAGTTCAACGGGCTAGAATGCCGTGACTATTTTGAGTTCTGTAACAACAATACAAGATCCAACAATTTATTTAAAATTCGCATGAAATCTGCAAAAGTGAACGCTTTTAAATATTCTTTTTTCACGAGAACCATTAAGGAATGGAACAACTTACCCCACCACCTTTTTGGAAAATGACATTAATATTAACAAATTTAAATTTAATTTGAAAAAATGGATGAATATTACTTAAAGAATGAATTCACTGCTTCTAATCCTTCTTTAAATATTTTATATTATATTATTTGCATGCTCTTTCTTTTTAGTAGCAAAGTTTTTAATAATTTTATTAGTTGTAAATAGCATTTAAATGTAGTTAGGTAGGAGGCCCTGTAATAGGGATAACCTCTGGGTCCTCCGTTTCAGGATTGATTTCTGATTTCTGATTTCTGAATACAGTGACTTTTAAGGATGGCAAAGACATCATCATCAAATACCTTTTCAAAAGCATCGTCATAAATTAAATACATATTTTTATATTTCTTCCCGTGTAACCCTAAACGAGACCTTCATGTCTAAATATAAAGACGTTTTGCCCAAAACACCCTAAGTGAGACCAAAATCCGAACATTACACCCCTAAGCGAGGCAACGAGCATCCCAGCTCCTTTCACATGTGAGTCCCCCCTGGGCTGCTCTCCAGATCATTAGCCTGTGCCCCCCTCATCTCTACGTTCAAAGCCGGTGGATTTCAGGTCCCTTTTGCACGCATGCTTGTTATGAAGTTTTGGTCACATGTTTACTTGAATTTTCTCTTGTGCACCCACCTGCATACATTTAAGCAACCCAAAGAACTTGTCCAAAAACTTGATGAATTTCCCTCGCAGTTCCTCTGTCCATTCTGCGGGCTTGTGCAGCAGAATATACCTAAAAATATTTACTAACAATTAGTAAGCAATAATAATTCAAATAAACCTTGCTGTAAGTATGCCATAAGGTTCATTGTTTACTTACTTGAGGTCTATCATCATGAAATGAGCTCTTCTTAGTTTTTGGGATTGCTTCTGAAACTCAAAGGTTCCCTGATCTAAAATAAACAGAAGGAAATGAGGCAGATCAAAAAATAATGAGACCAAGGAGGGTGTTATTTTTGAGACTTGACAGTATAGAGACTCTGAGAGCCGGGTATAGATCTAGGATAAACAGTGACCAATTCCCAAAACAACAAGTGCAAAAGGCGCAAGTTTCTGGAGGGGTCCGGAGGCATGCTCCCCCAGGAAACATTTGAATTTTAACTTTCTTAAGTCCTCTCTCCCGGGTTTCTGACAGAGTAATTCTGAAAAATCTGACCATTTTCATAATAATTATGATAGAAGCCAGTATAGATTCGCACCTGATGCCATGCAATGATTTTATTTTGCTTCTTTTTATCAGTCAGGCCCTCTATTGTTCAAAGAAAAGATACCACTATCCACCAAATCAATATTGGCATTTTGTGGATAAGTATTAACAGGACAAACTACAGTGTACATTCTATCCACCTAAAAGTATTTCGTCGAGGGGATAGAGAGGAAAGTATAAACAAGGCAGTTACTTGGGTTTTGGTGTTGGTTTACCTACTGTTTGACATTGGCTGAGCAGTCTGATTGGTAAGTGACTGGTTTGGTTTTGGTTTTACGATACTCAATTAAAAACCGCTCTTCCGTCATCTACCCTTTGAATAACTAAGTGCACAAAGGGTCCACAGTCCAAACGTACCATTTAGAAAAGGCCGCAGTTGGTCCATAAATGCCAAAAGAATCACTTCTAATACATTATGTTCTAGTATTAACATTCGGGCCTAAAATGAGAACACATACACTGTAAGTATCAGGCTGTCAGGTTTCAAGTAGGGATATTGTGATTGGCTACCTGCACAGGCGAGATAGCCCCATCTTTCACACTCGGTAGCCAATCACAATGCAGACGGTTGACCTTGCCCACTGGCAGAGTTAGCCATATAATAAACTCCATTGTCATTTGATGCATTTTTCCTTCCCTTTTCATTGGCCAAGAGCCCACAACGCGACCTGCAAATGTTCTACTGGACTGCTCATGCGTAAAACCACGTCTAAATGTGTTTTGCTGCAAATAATCTTCAGCTCATACATAACTGCAACCACAATGGCAGATTTATTCCCTGACCTGTCATAGAGTGATTAAATTAAGAAACAAACTTGGTGATTGAATGCTGAAACAAAATTATTGAACTCGGTTATCATAATAATTATTACATGATTTGTCAGTGTCTTGCAGATGAATTAGTTGACAAAACACAATATTTTGCTCAACCTTGTCCAATAATTGTTAATTATTAATTACCCTCTATAATTACCGGTACTATCATGAAAATGACATCTTACTATTGTGGGGACAGTATACAGCTGAACTGATAAAGATGTCACCTGTTGAAAAATAAACAGGAAGTACTTTAGATGGAAACAAATATTCAAATATATAGTTAAACCATGAAAATGTACCATTTTACACACATTAACATAGCACAAAAAATAATGACCAGTAATATTTAATTTATTTTGTCTGCAGACATTACATTATCTGTTCAAAGAAAAAACATCTTTCCAAGTTACAACAAAAATCAGTGAATACTGGACCACTTACATTGTACACCCCACCATATTTCTGAAGCAAGATGGAGGATGTTGGTATTGTTATCCTTCAAATAATTTCACATAAAGGATGATGCCTTACTGATTAAGCCAAACTGTCAAATATCAAATTGAAAATCATTCTGTTCAAAACATTCAACTCTACATGTAGGTCCAATAGCCTGCTTAGCTTGTGGGATTGGTGAGCAAGTGGCTTTTGGCTGTGGAGGCGCCATTTTATTCTGCTGTGGGCAAAGCCCACGAGCGAATTCATGAGTGGTGAAGTCACGAGTGAACTTGATCATCACCAATCCTCTCGCAGCTTCACCAATCGTATTCACAGCTTCACCACCAAGACAAAAGAACTTACGCGCAAAATTGCACTAGCTACACAGGCTATAGGTCCCACAGTTTTGGCTTATTGTGATTTGTTTAGACCAATCAAGTGCTAGGAGAAACATTTGGCTTTGAATCACATGTGCACATTGATCACTACTCACCGATACACTGTGTTCATGATCATCCTCGACAAAGTCCTTTTGAATCTGACTGTAGTGCTGTCAATTAAAAATCAAACAACTTCAGTCACCTTACCACATGTGCGACAGAGGCAGCGCGGCCGAGTGGTCAGCGAGTCAGACTTGCCATCCAGCGGTCCTGGGTTCAAGTTCTGCTCTGACCACTACCTGGAATTGTTTTATGGTAGCCCCGAGTTGAAATCCTCAGCCATGCTTGTAAATAGCCAGCTGGTTGCCTCCAGCCAGTTGAGATTCTTAACAATGTTACGTTCAATTTGAATTATTTGTTTCAGTTCTTTACTCGGGCCCACTAGCCTTTGTGCTATACATGTAAACAATGCTGAGGGCAAAAATTATACAACTATTATAGTAGTAGTGAATTTGTTGATATAATTGATGTGCATGAAGGAAAATTTTAAAGAAAAGAAATTTTGTGCATGTAATACATGTACTTGTGTTGTCTTGAGTTCAATAGCATTAATTTTATTACATCAAATTTCAGGTTTCTTCCAAATGCCCGCACTACATAAATCATTATTAATAATTATTAATAATATTACTCTACCTTGGTGAAATGAATAGCAAATGCTTTCTTTCCCACAGGATCCATCAGCATTCTACAGAAAGAGTGGACAGTGAATGTCTGATCAATCATTCTTTGAGCTTTTTTAGTTTTAAGCTTTTAACATGTTTTAAAAACATAGCAAGTTACAAAAAGCACAAAATCACACTTGATCTATTTATAATGTACTTACGTGTTCATAAATAACTTGTGGGTATGTGCTCGGGCAACTAATAAAAGTGAGAACATTACCATTAATCACGTACAGGGTTTTATGATTTTTTTTTTATACATACAATGTATTAAATAAATTATTTAGGTACAGTCGAATGTCGATTATCTGGACTCATTGGGACTAGATGAAATAGTCCAGATAATCGAGGGTCTGGATAATCGAAAATATGAATATTAATGAAGAACAATGTTACGATGAAACAACAACAACAACAATGATATTAAATATTAGGAGAAATGTAGACTCGGAAAAAATCCGAGTCCCAGATGGGATTTGAACCCACGACCCTCCGTGATCTAGTCGGATGCTCTAACCACTGAGCTACTGGAGACTCTATGGTGAGCAAGGGTCAATTTGTGGGTCTTGACTGGAACCGCATCGCGCGGCTACACAGCCAAGTTTTGACTAGCACATGTGAAACTCACTAACAGCATCACGCTGTCACATTAAAGCATATCAAGATGCAGCCAACCAACCTCCAAAGTGAGTATGTTACGATGAAACAACAACAACAACAATGATATTAAATATTAGGAGAAATGTAGACTCGGAAAAAATCCGAGTCCCAGATGGGATTTGAACCCACGACCCTCCGTGATCTAGTCGGATGCTCTAACCACTGAGCTACTGGAGACTCTATGGTGAGCAAGGGTCAATTTGTGGGCAATTTGTGACAGCGTGATGCTGTTAGTGCTGACTCAAAAATGTCCAGGATGTTGCAGTCTGGAGTCCTTTAATTATAGAATATGGATTCTTGAGGTTAACTTTAGGTCTGGAGTAATGTACATTGTATACTTGTTACTTTATGGGTAAATTGTATCAACTACAGGCAAGTTCACCCTTAGCATCAAGAACCGATCAAGCGTACACAGCCGTAACAGGTATGAGCTACAGCCCTTATGGTCAGCCCTGGTGTCTGAAGAGCACTAGGTCTCCTAAGCCAAACTTCCTTTCATGTAACTTCTTTATAAAGCATGATGGGTTGGCTCCGGTACTTTGGTTGACAGCTATCACTCTTCTGCTTTTGACTGTATTGTTTACACATGCAATAGAACTGGAATGTTGCATTGTACAGTACCTTTCCACAATGTTGAGTCAGATAAAAGTACTCTGCTAAGAAGATCGGAATCATCTTTGGCTATAAGGACAGTGTTACAAAGGATGCGCCTGAGACCATCTAGCAGAACACGAAATATACATTGTCAGTTACTGGAATGATGTTCTTATCCTCACCTCTATAGGCTGGGAAACGTAAATAAAAGCCTTATATAACCCATGTAACATAACTGGTTGGGATGCAAGGCCATTGCAGGTGAAACCTCAAATTTCGCTTGGCTATAACAATTTGTCAGCACCCTTTTGTACAATGTACCATTAGCTAAGTAGTGCTCATCTCCATTTACACTGTCACATAAGCTTGTCCTCCACTGAACAGACATTTAACAATATTATTGACTGTAAGGTCTATTAAGTGTGACTTGTTGTTATCCTTCTTTATTGCATGTGGTCCAAATTAACATAATCTGATTGGTGAAATGATTGAATAAAGATTTTGTTGCAAATGAATAATTATACGAAATATCATACATTTGAACTGCAGAGAAAGATATGAAAACATGGATGATCATCGCAGTTATACACAACTTAAGCAGCTGTGAAATTAAACCTGAAAAAAATTCAGGCCTGAATGGGATTCGAACCCTTGGCCTCTACGATACCGATGCAGTGCTCTACCAATGGTACATGTAGGGCACTGCACCGGTACCACTGGTGCCGGTGGTACCACTGGTAGAGCACTGCACCGGTATCGCAGAGGTCATGGGTTACAATCCCGTTCAGGCTTGAATTTTTTCACAGCTGCTTAAGATGTGTATATAACTGAGATGATCATCTATGTTTTCATAAAGATTTTGTTTATCTCGACAGTTTGCACTTTTGTCCTGACCTTTGAACGCTGGCCATTTTTAAAGCCTTTTTCATGAAAAATCTTAATAGCCAGGCTGGGTAGTCCATAATTATGTGTAGAACAGTTGAATTTATTCAATCAGTTTGTTTTTAGTCCATGTTGGTGAAAACAGCAAAAATGTAATCCATTCAATAGTTCTACAACTCAACCAAATAAGCTTGATCATCAATGACCAACAGCTTGAAAAAAACACACATTGAGAACATCAATGATTTTTCAAATTTTTCACTGTCAGGTTTTTTCAAACGTTTCAATAGTATTTCTTTGTTGCTAACAAAAAGGTATGGACATAACAAGAACAAATATTAATTTAACAAACCTGAATAATTTGTGATCTTGTTTAACCAGCCCAGCATCTGCACAGCGCACATTTGATGAGCGATGACTTTATGGTGCATCACACGGCACTTCAGTGGTTTATGACTAGGCCCTGATGTGCCTTGCTGTATCAAAGCACAAACATACATTGAGCTGTGAAGTCATCAAGTACATGTACTAAACCGTACCGTTTCACTATACCCCTTGATTAAAACCAGTGTTTTGATTATCAAGATAATATGATAGCCCCGGGCAGGAATCAAACCCCAACCTATTCGTTCCCAACCCAACAAACCAAGCACTACCAGTACAACAATGTACCTCCCAAACCAATGACGAAAAAAGGAAAAGGGTCTGAATAGAGTAGCTTTCAGCAGCTGTATTCGCTACTTGCACATGACCCATAATCCCTTGCGTTTTGGGGGGTAACCAGTAGAAGAAATGTATGGTATCATGACAAAAATTAGTTTCTTTGAGCTCGCAAAACCAGCTACTAATGCTTAAAAATGCACCAGAATTTACCAAAATCACGATAGGAGAAATTTGTACTAGTTTATAACTAAATGTAGAGAATTTTTTTTTTTTGTCCATACATCGTCTGTAAAATTACAAGATGCAAGGGATTATGGGTCATGTGCAAGTAGCGAATTGTGGCAATAATAGTTCACCAGGGTTTTCATTAGCAGTTTCAGCAAGAGGGGAACTGGTTTTCACAGATGGGCAAAACTTTTGGAAGTTCTGAATTTTTATAAGAAAAATTTCCTCTACATGGTCAAACCAGACGGGCCAAGCCATTTGTGCAGCTACACAGCTACACTGTTTAATAATCCTTTTTTATATCTTCTGCTTACCTTGATCAATCTCCTGGAATGTTCACATTCACTATAGCTTCCTGACCTTACAATGGATCTTCCCTAATGAAGAAAATGAAAGTTTAGGATATATCTGAATAATACAATTCAAAAGGTTTGTTGGATAATCAAGTTGGTAGTACCAAGTTGTATACATGTACAGTACATCTATGATGAAATAAAACTAAGGGATAAAAATGTGAATGTGACAGTAAGCGAAACAGTAATGTGACAGTTTATGTGGCATGGGAGCTGAAGAAATGCACAAAAACAATTGAAAGGTGTACTCACCATGACACTTGCCTGGTTACATGGGTGAGCACTATAAATTACCCCCCTCCTGTACGAGCTTTGTAGGTACCGGTAGGTACATGTAGGTAGGCAGAAATAGTCTGCGTACCAGCCAATTGCCCCATCGGGCCAGAGCTTATCCCAGTTTCTGCAGCATGAAGCCACTAGGAGTATTTCATGGTTTGTGCGCTCGACTCCGGATTGAGCGATCCACATTGATGTCCTAGCTGGGGACATTGTGTTTTGTTCTTGGACAAGACTCTCACAGTACCTCTCGCCACAGGCGCATAAATGGGTACCAGTGAATTTAATGCTGGGGTTAACCCTGCGATGGACTAGCATCCCACCCAGGGGGGAGTAGAAATACTCCTAGCTGCTTCATGAGCTTTGGAGGCCAGTAGATTAATGAAGGAGGTACAGTGTACATGTTTTTACGGAGCATGAAAATCATATCACGTACAATAGTTACTACATCATGTCATGAGACAATGTCTTACCTCCCTGTCCACAATATTGGCATAAGCTAAAGCCTGGGTTTGGGTACACCTGGGAATCGCTTGCTGTAAGGTTCGTATCACCTGTCATTTTGATCAAACACAGCTCAGTTTAAAACTTTCTATTATATCTCTCAATTACTATGCGCACTGTGATTAGTCAATTTAGCATATCATATATTTCACTGTATGAAGCGTTAAAATTTAAAGCTGTTTTGTTGCCAAAATGTTTCATCATTCATTGCCATGTGTTCTTAACTTTTATACAATGTACTAGCAAGTAAAAGTTTTAAAAATTCCTTTTACTTTAAGTTGTGTATTAACAACTTAACCACAATTTCAAATTGATTTAATTTTGGTTTTGATGTGCATTAGTATGTGAATATAAATCATTCCCGACCCCGTCAGACACACATGCCATACAGTAGAGATACATGTATAATAAACATCTTACTAACCTCGTCTTCTCAGTCCATACTGTACTTTACGGATCCTATTTTTTTTCTCCTCTGATTTATAGCCTGCACGCTTTGCACTTGGGCCATAAATCAAATGGGAGAAACCTTGGTCCATATTTTACTGTACAGACCTCGAACTCAGTTAGTAAGTGGTATGCATGTGCACCTCAAATAAAAGTTCAAAATTATACACACAGCTGTACAAGAAGGGGGAGTTAATAAGCGGAGAACAAACATGAAAAACCTGTATTTGCACTTAATTTATTGAAGCAAGTGAGTTTCCGTGTGTATATGTTGCAGGTCAAAATGAAATTCAGGTTAAAATGATTTTAACCTAGTTTGATTCTCAAGTTCCTTTGTCTTCTGACCCTAGGGTCAAGAACAAAGGAATTTCATTTTAACCTAAATTTCATTTTGACCTGCAACATATCCATGTAGTACCTCCTCATAGGTATGAACTTCATCATTGAACAATACTGTTGCAAAGGTGTCTTCATTGCAACTTAAAGTGAAGGGGAAAAAAACAAATGTTAGTTACTGAAGGGCTTGCATGCATGCTAAATAGCTACAGGAATAAATCATAAATAATTTACCCCCCCCCCCCCTCCCTAACAAAAAATGAGACGACTGAATGACAAATACACTGAGCAGAACCTTTTGATTAAAATATAAAATATAGTTTTCTGTACTCAGAGCACTATAAGTTAAGGTACCAAAAATTTTAGAAAAGTGGAATGTTTCATTCATCTCAACCGCACTTCATCAGCACCATTGTACTCAAGACTCCAGTGCCTCAGTCTATAAACCCAAGAGTACATGTACTTAAGGGAAAAGAGCAAATTATTAGCTACATGTAAGTGCAACTTCACAAAGTGTTAATAGCTAACTTGCAGATGCTTTATTGATCACTCAGATTCTCTGTATGATTCAAACAGGAGTTGAGAGATTGCATGCACATGTTTCTGGCTCCTTGAACCACTATGACCACAAACTTTACCATACACAGTGCTGGAAATAATTTTTATCATGTACAGTAGCAAGACATGTGTCCTTTTAAGCCTCTGTTTCCGTGGGAATATAAAAAAAATTATTAATAAAATAATTTGTATCTGCAAATTATCTGATGATTTGCACATCTTATGCTGGAGAGGCTTTAAAAGCACAGTAAACCACTGGTCTGTATAATAATTTATTTGGGAAGTCTAACATGTTCAGCATGCAAAGAAAGTCATGTCTGTAATGTCCAGCATTGTAACAGGATAGTTAGCATGCACTACTGTGATTGTGAAGAAACAAAAACATGTAATCCTGTTCTTATCCACTGCGTAGGCACACGGTACAACTTACGTCACATCTAGGTAATTTGGGAGTTCATCCGTTTTGTCCCAGCAGATGAGATCAATGCAGTAATTTAAAACAACACTGTAAATATCAACTCCTCGTTCCAGCACATCTGGAGGCAGCTTAGCCATTGGATTCTAGAGTGAAAAGAAAATACATGTACACGCACCTGTTATAATTGAAGGGCTTCCTGCAAAAAGGGCGTATATCGCTTTTTTAGCGGATTTTCGTTTTTTCTGCAGGATCAAGCTAATTTTTGGCAGACAGACTTGTGTTGACATGAAAAACATTGTTCCGTAATTGATTTTGTTGGTTTGCGCTTCGTTTTCGAGAAATAACGGATGCACAAAACTCAGTCTTCTAAGCGCCATCTTTTGGAGATCTGGTAGCACCTATCTAGCAGACAGACTGTTGAGAGTGTGCGAAGTCAAAATCAAATCCCACAGAATCTTAGCTGCACTTTCTTTTGAGTCAAGGGAAAATAGCACACGAGCGGAAATCTGGGAACGGATTGTTTACATCGGTTATTGTGACGTGAAACACAACACGTGAATTGATCGAGCGTCAAAAGGAAATAGTGCATGCTGCCTTAGAGCTCTGTCAACTAATATTTTAAGCCCTGTTTTAAAGTACCTTGCATGCCTGCCTGGTGGTTGAGAGGCATCATAAAGCCTTGATAAACCCGTAAGTCACCAGCATGTTTTAAAGAACCAAAATGTGCTCTGATGTTCGAGCGAGGATATACTCATGTTATCGTTGCTTGAAGTCAGGTCGATCCAGGCAGCAAAGTCCAAGAGCAGTTCTTGCCCAAGAAAAAATGCTTCTCGTGAGTTGTGGCTCATTTGCCAAGCGTTGCTGGTGTCAAAGTTTTTGAAAGCGAGAACTGGTTTTAGACTTCTAAAATGTCTTGCATCAATGGGAATGTGGTTGTGTACGCACAAGGTGAAAGGAGCCTTCCCAAGCATGCATAGCGATCGCGCTTAGTGGACGTTTCATTGGTTTGGTGGCCTGGTAAACAGCAACATACCATAAGAGGAAGTGGATTTTGGAAGTTATTGACACAGGGATTCACACAGATAATGGACAACAAGTAGCAATCGATTATAACATAAATTTTATTTCAAATCGGCATGATTTGCAGTGTTTCGAACTTCTGGGATTAGGGGACAGAACCCTAACCTTGAAGGCTTCACAAAGTCAACATTTTGCTCTGCCGTAAGTCAAAAGAGCATCTCTGCGATCGCTTATTGTCGTAGACTGCGAGCGGTCCCTCTTTTGCTCGAAAATTCGTAGAGAAAAACGGAAGGAAGAACGGAAATCAACATGAGCGTGCGAGCGTGATGTGCGAAGCCGCGAGCCGTAAGTAGCGCAGGCGTCGGACACGGCTCGCGGCTTTTATGAAACAAAAGGTTTCTTTTGTTTTTCAAAGACTGAGTTTTTTGCAGCCATTATTTCTCGAAAACGAAGCGCAAACCAACAAAATCAATTACGGAACAATGTTTTTCATGTCAACACAAGTCTGTCTGCCAAAAATTAGCTTGATCCTGCAGAAAAAAATGAAAATCCGCTAAAAAAGCGAGATACGCCCTTTTTGCAGGAAACCCTTCAATTGAAAGGGTTAGTGCAAAACCATGCTAAGTTTTTCTCAATCGAATAAAAAACATTGTTATAATTCATTTTAACTGAAACTGAGGCCACCGAGGCAATGAAAACCAATCAGATGACAGAACTGAAACAATAGATTCCAACATTTTCAAATCCAGGCAATCAAATGTCTGGTAGAAAACAATGAAATCTCATTGTGATGCTCGCAACTACGATGTCTGTTAATTGTCGAGCTCAAACCATTAGAATTTTTGCATTACAAAATAATTGTGTTACTTTACTTTAGATTTTACTTTACATTTACAACTGTGATAAATTCTAGATTGACCGTTTTCACCTGTGAACGTATGGCCAAACAAAATATCATCTCCATGGCTAATAAAATACACTTAATTCATGGTCCCAAGGGAAACAGTTAGTTTTGTTTTCCCAAGAGTCCTGATGTTTCCCAAAATGAAGTAGAGGGAAACACCAAGACTTGAGGGAAAACAAAACTACATGTAACTAGTTTCCAGAGGGACCATACATTAAGTGCTTTGTTACTTATTTAGACTTTCCCTTAAACAATCATATAGCAAAAACAAACAAACAAAGATTGTTGGAATACACTTGAATTTGATCAGGAGCATGTGACCAAGAATCAACAGGCCTTCTGACAGGGTGCGATAAAAAAACAGAAATTACGCGATATTTTCGGGGCAGATTACGCGATAAGAGTGGGCTATTATGTGATAAATTATGCAAATTGTGTGATATTTTCCTCAGCTATTTTGAGCATATTTTACTAGGTTTTAGAGGAAGAAAACCACTTTGGGGCTGCCCCAAAGACAAATTGAACATCAAGGGACAAAACTTAAACATCTACGGATAAATCGCTATAAAAAAGACTTGAGGTGCTTGCCATCATGGACTTCCGGCTGCGAAAGATCATTGATCCATACCGTTGCATCTTCAGCCTATCTTCCATGTAAAAACTGTATTCTCTTGCTCTATCTTTGGCAGTTAAATCTGGCAGAAGGTGTGATTTAACCTTTTCAGTCAAAGAAATCACTTTAAACTTATTCTTGAGGAACATTTGTTTCAAATTTCACGAAAGAAATTACATTTTGCCATAAATGCAATACTGAACATCGCTTGGATCACTGCGTTGTCGATGTATACTGGCAATTCTGATTGGTCAAAGCAAAGAAATTTCACCAATAGGCAACTCTTTAAGAATGAGACTTGTACCAGGCCCCCGACATGCAAAATAACGCCTTGAATTTCGAATATTTACGAAATCGAAGGTGACAGACGTTTTTTGGGGCTTTTTTCAAGGTAAATGATCTTAAAAAAAGTGTGTTTATACGGGACTTTGTAATAAAATTGTTTATTTATGGTTGATTTTGTGAATTATGCGATTTTTGTGAATTGTGCGATCGGATGCGATCTGAGGTTGATTGTGTGAAATCGCACCATCGCGTAATATCAGAAGGCCTGAATCAACCAATCACAGTGCTCGTTTTGTTGAGTGAAAGTCTAGGTATATAACTACAATAGACTATGACACTTTTTTAACAAAATAAATTTCTGTGGGTGTTTCCATTTCTACACAGCTTTTGTTGCCATTAATGCAGCCGACCGTGAAATCCACCACGCTGTTCTCGGAAAAACTATCATGTTCACTGTCTCGACGGCAGCTGTACATTTCAGAGTTTGAGCTCCCTTTCTGGGTTATCAGTGCATTAAAATAACATCTTCATCAGAAATTCAAACAAATTGTTTTCCACATTGCACAATCATGTACTATCAAAGCCTCAGCATGTAAAATCACTCACAACAGGCAAAAACAAAATATGGCACCATAGGAACCTTCCCTTCTCAGAGACCATTTGAAGAATTTCTTTTAAACAACCTTGACAATTATTCAAACCCTACACCACACACTCTGGCAATACACATGTATACATTTATTTACAAGTGAAACTCTTATGCAGCTTTTCTTTTCCTGTATTTTCTAAACCAACCAAAGTGTAGCATATAATTCAACTGAAGCATGCAGAATGTACAGTGTACTAACGCTTTGAGCTTGACAATTCATTAAAAAGTGCACCATAGTCGTGTAAGCATCACAACAAACAAGTTAAGATTTCATAGTTTTGTACCAGACATTTGATTCGCTGGATTTGAAAATATTGGAAACTATTGTTTCAGTTCTGCCATCTGATTGGCTCTCATTGTCTGGGTGGCCCCAGTTTCAGTAAACACACTGTAATCATGTACATATTTTCATGTATGTACATGTAAGTATTGACAGGGTTAGGTTGATCAATATTACATGTAGGCCTGTGAAATATCTAGTATATAGCTTTTCCAAAGTGTATTTAATTTAAAAAAATTACTACAAAGCAGCTGACAAGTTTTTGTTATTGTATGTTCAATACGTACAGATCAGTAAATGCATCATGATTAAACAACAGAATGCTCAATTTTCAGCTTGTACTACTGTAGCTTTGATACACACACTAAGCTTGCTCAATGCAATGTAACATTTGTTATATTGTATATTAAATATATGTTCTGTACCTCTTCCATGTCAGTATGGCCAGTGTGCTGATGTGTGTCACAGGCCACGCCATCTTTCCAGGCCTCAGCATCGCCACAATCACAAAATCCTCCTCCTCCAGAGGTGTTCATCTGTAAATAAGAAATAGCAATATATTCAGTATGCCACTAAAAAATAGGTTTCTTAGGAAACCTCCACTCTTAAAGCAAAAGGATGTTAACTTGTAGGAAATACTGTCTTACATGTATGTCAAATTTTGCTTTCGGCCCAGTGATGAGGAATCAGTGTCAGCAAAACAGGGTTTGCCTATCACCTATATTTGCTTTTGGGTTTCCTGCGTGCCGCCATCTTGGATTACATGACGTCATGTGGTTGCCCAATTGTTTCACACAAAAGATGCTCTGCTTCCTAACAATAGCGGCAACCAAATGACATCACAAAATCCAAGATGGCAGTGCGTGGGAAATTTAAAAGAGAAAATAGGCAATAACCTTAACTCAATTTTTGTTACTCTTGAATATCATTTTCGCCTTGTCCAGTAAAATTTGAGTCAACTTGTTGTAAGAGTGGAGGTTCCCTATAATGCTGCTGGGATAGAAGTGGCAGGTTTAATCAACGTACATGCATTGTATTCTTTGTTTCTCTGTGTGTGTTTTTTTTTTATATTATAATTACAGATTGTCAATACTTCATGAAGAAACACAACCACAGTTTATCATACAGGACAGTCAGCAGTTACAATAACTTACATGTACAGTGGTAAATGCACATACTTGTAACAAGTATTTCAATTCATCCTACAATCTCAATTTTGTTTTGAGCGCAACAGCAAAGAAGAGAAAGAGAGTATCACAGGCTATGCTTTTACATGTACCTCTTTATAATTTATACAAGATCAGTCCAGCAGCGAAAAACATGCCAAACGACTTGACATGCAAAGCCGAGCAGTAAAATTCAGGTGCCCCTGCACAAATCCCCAGGTCAACCCATATACCACCCTAAGGAAGACTGCTGGCCAACAGTTTCATCATCATCATCATCATTTATTTGCCTTAATAATTAAATAATAATAATAATATACAGCAAGTTGTTAGGCGAGGAGACCTCAAGAAACCACAAGGCTTATAGGAGAGGCCACCTCGGCATCACAATATTAAGCAAGATAAATGCTGCGAAGGAGTGCGGCAGAAACTACAGTACCGCTCAAAAGTAAGTTACCACCCTCTCGCGAGACGAGAATCTCGTCTCGCGAGACGAGACTCTCGTCTCGCGAGACGAGAATCTTGTCTCGCGAGACGAGACTCTCGTCTCGCGAGACGAGAGTCTCGTCTCGCGAGAGCCTAAAAAAACTGTAAGTTCAACTGCTTGTATTTCTCGCGAGACTTAATAGCCTATTGTAACTTCGCACGCTCGAACGTTTGCCGAACTCTGTCGTTTGTTTGTCACGTTCATTTGAGACTGACTCTTAAACTTTTCAAATCTACTTGGCTCAAAAATCGTAGCCAAGAATATGCTGCAAAGCTTTCTATTTTACAGCTGTAAAAGCCTATTGCAATGCGAACTTGCGCGCTCGAACGAAGCGTTTGCCGAACTCTGTTGATCGTTGAGTTATCACGTTCGTTTGAGATTTGACTATTAAACTTTTCAAATCTACTTCGCTCGAAAATCGTAGCCAAGAATATGCCGTCGTTTATGGGCTTAAGAGTGCTCAAATCTGTACGATGAAAGTTTGCCGATCGATCGTAGCGTCCTCTTTTGCCAATTATATAAAGTGAAAGTC
Source organism: Micromussa lordhowensis (assembly GCA_964020085.1). Taxonomy (NCBI): domain Eukaryota; kingdom Metazoa; phylum Cnidaria; class Anthozoa; order Scleractinia; family Lobophylliidae; genus Micromussa; species Micromussa lordhowensis. Next base: position 32,801,961 of record OZ026600.1, read on the forward strand.
GTGGATATTGAAGCTATTGACTTCACTTTTACCGGTCATTTAGAAATGTTTGTAAACCAGGAAAAAAGCAGTGATGAAAACATTTAACAGTTTCATGTTCGAAAACAAATACGTACAGACTCGCATTTTTCAAGATCCGCAAAATTGAACATCATTTAGAACAGATTTACACTGTAGATCGATGATCGACGGGTATTATTACATTTGAAAGAAATTAGGAAGCGTGCATTTTACAGTATTACAGTAACCGGGTAAGTAACGCCGAGTCGAGCCCAGAATTTTTTTCTCGCAGCAGGGAGAAGGAGAAAAATATCCCCGCCAAATCATAGATCTCGGCCAAGATAAGACGCATCGAAGAAAAAATTGTTCAACAAACCCCAGTTTTAATTAAGCGTTAAGATCCCAAGATTGCATCTAAGATAAATAAAAGTTAAACGCTGATAAAAGTAAGTTTAATTCATATGGGGGGAAACTGGCAATTGAGCATTCGCAAAAAGGTAAAAAAATAACCCATATTGAGATCTATTGCGCCTTGTCACGTTGGCGCCAAGATCATACATTTATGTCAAAAATTTGCATAAGTTAACATGACGTTTGAGCGTTCAAATAAACACCAGGGTGAACCCGAAATAAACGTAACATTAACGAAAAATTTCCAAAAATAAAGGATTCAATGGATACAATTGAAGGAAAGGATAAGTGTTAGTACATTTCAGTTCTCCAACTCAGCTGTGAAGTAGACGCTAGTCTCGATTGAAACCAACAACATTCAACGCTACATTCAACGCGGTTTTGTCTGTGCTTAAATTTCTTTCGTGTAAAGAAGTTTTTTGTGAATTAAATTTACTTTTGATACGACATGAAATAATCAATTTTCTGTAGTATTGGTATTCCAAGAGGCTAACGTAGTTGCGAGAAAATTCCGAACAAAGTGTAAATATTTTCGTAATTCACGTGGGTGAAAAGTTCTGTGTATCGGCACGCCTCGGCAAGCTGGTTGGATTCTTTGTCTGAAGTGTTTCCAAGATCCTGGTCGAAAAAATGATAACTCCGGGACACAAATTATTCATTCAAATGGTAAAATACTCCTTCCTTGAGCAAAAAATGGTTTATTAAAGTTTCAATTGTGTGCCGCTCATGTTAAGTTATTTTTTTCATCAAAGAAAAGTTCCGTGTTTCGGCGCGGGTTGGGAAGTCGCTTGCTTGGACCGTGTTTACTTCATGTCGAAAAAAAAATGTTATCTTTCATTTGTTTTTGCTCCTTGAAGATGGGACTGTAGAAGCGTCTATTCCCGGTTCTCGTCGACAAAACACAGTGAATTTTTTATTCAACGGCAAAATACTTCCGTGACGTGTAATAAATATACAATCGGTTTTGTTAATTTCAGCTAGTCTGAAGGTATACGCGCGTATACTTTATACGGGTTTTCATAAAGAGAGGCCTTTTTCTCGTCTTTTCGTTTGTAATGACAACATTTAAGTTCAAGTTTAATTCATCTGGAATGAAAACAATGAGTTCCAGTTCAATGGACTTGCAGAGGCACGAAATTCAAATTCGATCTCGATGCAGCGAGGAATAACTCGGAGTAATCGGAGAAAGATTGAAACTTTACGAAGCGCTTTCCATAACGGATCAGCTTCTTCAATTCTGGCAATAGTACCGATCTTGCGAAACAAGTTTCGTTTCAGTTCATTCGCACGGACGTAATATGGCAATTAAACATGCTAAAAAACATTTCACCGACTGGTGCGATGCAATGTTCCAATAATTCGCTAACGTCTTCGCGTTCATTTCTTCATACATTTAACTTCAGTTCTTCATAACTCCAGTGCATTAAAGTTTTTGGTTTGCAATGACAGTGTTGAAACTAGCGAAGCAAGTTTCAATTCAAGGCCACTTCACGCCGTATTAGCAGGAATTTCACGAAGCATACATGTACATCGCGGCAAACCCGTCGCGAGAAATAAATCGTTTTCTTGCAAGCCAATTGCTTGAAATGTATTCCAAAATATACGCTTCAGTGGTTCTCGCGAGACGAGACTCTCGTCTCGCGAGTCGAGACTCTCGTCTCGCGAGACGAGTCTCTCGTCTCGCGAGACGAGACTCTCGTCTCGCGAGACGAGAGACGAGAGGTGGTAACTTACTTTTGAGCGGTACTGTAACTCAGAAACTATTTTAATAAAAACTCTAGCACTTTGCTTTTAAGCATAGAAAAGTTAGACAAATTGGTAATAGAGGCAGGAAGACAGTTCCAGACCCTAGGTCCTTGGTAAAGAATAGTGAATTTTTTGATGTTCGTACGACAGGGATGCACATGATAATTACCAGCTGTTCTTGTGTCATATTTATGGACTTGGCTGTTTCACATTTAACTTAGCCTAAATTACATTTAGTCAAATCTAAGGAGATTTTATTCTGCAAGAATCAGCTACCTGTGCTAAGATACATGTAAGTAAGTTACATGAAACATACCTTGTAATGGTGATTTTTATGGATGCTTTTTTGAAAACAATCAATACACAGTACACAAGTGCTATCATAACCACAGTCCCTAAAACAAAAAGCAATTGTAGTTAGTAATTAATGTAGACAGACAGCAGTCTAGACTAATGGTACATCTAATTCTCATTACATAACAAGACTATATTAAAGTGACTTTGTCACCATCAATTCAGTCATTTTTTGACAAGTATAAGCAATTAGTTACACAATGTGCCTACAAATCAAAGAAATGTTAATATAAATATAAGTTAACTGTGTGTTGTAGAAAAACATAAAAAAGGTGAAAGAAAAACGTTAAAGGGTGGCTAGGAATGATGAGGATTGACTGAAATGAATTGACAAACTTAAAACATTTAGGCTAAAATTTTCACGATGTACAAAGCATAAACAGTATCTAATGGCTGTTAAATCACAATCAACTGTGTTTGGTTGGTGGGTTTTTTACTACTAACAGCATTGTTAAAAAGAAAGTGTATTCCAGTCAGTTAAATGGTTGAATTGAACTTTTCTAACCTCATACAACTTTTAGACCTTGGTTAATTTGGATATATCAAAAGCCAAATATAATAACAGTTAGATTTATTATGCGTTATTTTGAGAAAAATAATGATATGCCTGTATACACACTGTTATACATACAGTACCACTCAGAACTAAGCAAACATTGCACACACATTCCCCTAACAGGAAAAAATGGCCTGCAGATTTTTGCCGACGCATTAGGCACACAAATTTTTGCAAACGCATTATCCTTTATTATTCATAACCAACATTTCATTTGTGATGCGTTGTTATGGCAAACAAACAAACGCATGATAATTCCACGCTAAGCGAAATCAAATCAAAACACAGCAAAGCAACAAACACAGCTGGAAATTCAACCATTCGCAATAGAGCTTTGTACCTCTTCCACTGAAATAAGGTACCCTGATGTTGGCATTGATCACATCAAACCATCACTAGCTAGCCTCAGAATTTGAACTCGTTCACCTCAATATGACAGCTGGTGTTGTGACACATCTATTATTACAAAATACGCTTTTTTCATATGTCTTGAGTATAACTGTAACTTGCTTTGATACTAAATAATGAGTCATTATTCCACATACTGCAGAAAAACAAATTTGTGTTCCAGCTTGTTTCGAACTTGGAGACATGCCTGTGCTGTTAAAAACTTGGTTGCATTGTAAAAACGTACATGTATAAGTTCTGTTCTCACACCAAGCATGGCATTCATGCTCACCAAAAATTTCTCCGTATCAGATGAAAATAATGACATAATTTGCTTCCACAAAATAAACAACAGATTGAAACCTAGACGATTTCAGTTAACCCGGAACTAAAAGTAGAGATTACGCTAATTAACAATTACTGGATGAGGTTGAGCATTAGCTTATAGCCAATCAAAATCAAGCTGGCGACACCAATGTATAATTATGATAATAATTGGCCTTAGTGACGAGATTGAAATTGACTTAGTACTACATCCCTGAAGACCGATGTATGTACATGTACATCTTCGCATTTTGCTATTGTGTATCATTTTCTTACAAAATAAACTAGTCTTACTAATTGCTGAAAATGTTGAAAACGTAACAAGCGCCCAGCCACAAATAAGCATCCACTCTAAAGGTCTAAATAAGCACCCAGGGCACTTAATTCAATAAACATGGTAACACTGTCAGTAGTTCTTAGTCATTAAGACTGCAATGTACGAATGTATTTATGTATGTATGTGTTGCAGGTCAAAATGAAATTCAGGTTAAAATGATTTTAATCTAGTTTGATTCTCAATTTCCTTTGTCCTCTAACCCTAATTATTCATGATCTATGAGTAATCAGGGTCACGAACAAAGGAATTTCATTTTGACCAGCAACATATGCATATGTATGTATGTACAAAACTACTTTTTTTGGATTATCATTGGCAACATATAATGTTGCTACTTTGTGACCAGTTAAGTTGCAAGTATCAGGTGCTTTGCCAAATGTATTAAGGCATAAAGAAAGAGAGTGGAAGAATGACTGAGCATCCCAATCAAAGTTATCATTAACATTCTATTTTCTAATTAACAATTAGATTATTTGCAGCACCAACGTCAATTATCACGCATACATGTAGAAATCAAGTGAAAAATCTAATTGTTTTAGTATACATGTAAACCTATTAGTCATTCAAAACGTTCACTAAATCCTGTTCAAAGACACTTTGAAAATGCAACAGGGAGGCCGGTAGTTTGTTAACAAGCAAAACAGTGCTTAGCTACTAACTGTCTACAACTGAATAGACGGTGAGTAGCGTAGCCAATCAGAGAACAGCATTCATGATAGAAGGTTAGTACATTATTTTATATCAGAAAATAACCCAAAGCAAATATGCGCTGATTGGTTTAAAACCGTGTTTCTATAACTCTATAGAAACACAGAACTAGCACGAGCTGTTGACATGATGATCGCATGAACAACAAGAATTTACATTTTGATGATCGAAGTAAACAAGTTGTTTTTCTTTTCCTTCGTCACGGTATTTTCTAAAAGAAATAGAAAACATGTTCTCCGTGTTCCTATCGAGTTATAGAAACACTCGTGAAAGTTTGGGAGAACTCGAAAAAGCTGTGGAAACACTCGCCTGCAGCTCATGTTCCCACAGCATTTCTCGTTCTCCCAAACTTTCACTCGTGTTTCTATAACTCGATAGAAACACGGTACATGTTTTCTATTTCTTAATTAATAAATAATTAGATTTATGAGTTCGAGATTTCTATCGCATGATTGTTGGGGAGTGTGCAGCCTGAGTCAACTATCACACATAGAAATCAAGAGCGAATAATCTAATTATTTTAGTATAAATTGACTAGTTGTTCAAAAGTTTAATCTAAATCCTCCTCAAAGACACTTTGAAAACACAAAGCAGCCCCCAGCACACACTTCTAGGCTACTCACTATCTACTTAACAATAAGATAATGCGCTCAAGATTTCTATCGCGTGATAGTTGACGAGGGCGCAGCCCGAGTCAACTATCGCGCGATAGAAATCGACTAGTCTTTCAAAACTTTATCTAAATTCTCTTCGCAGACACTTCAATGGCGCATGGAAGCGGCCGACAGTTTGTTAACAAACACTCACTGCTACGCTACTCACTACATTTTGTATCTACAACAGAATAGATAGTGAGTAGATACATGTAGAACGCTAGTAGATTTATACTAAAACAGAATAGATAGTGTAGCCAATCAGAGAATGGCATTTGAAATAGAATGCTAGTAGATGTATGCTAAATGTAGATAGATTAAGACACTAACAAACTTTTCATGTACCTAATTTAAGGTATTAGGTTCAGCTCATGAAATGTTTGGTGTCTGAACCAGGCCTGATCAACAGACTATAAACAGAAAAAATGTTTGATTACTCTGCAGTTCCTTTCATTATCCCATCTGTAAACAACAAGTTACAAACAAACATGCCGTAAGGACTCTGTAATAATAACCCTGATGCCAAATATCTCACTCGGCAGCGAATCAATTTAAGGGATCTGAAGCTTTAAAAAGATTAATGTTCCCTAGATCTAAGAAACTGTATATGATTATGTAATTAACGATTAATCGACAAACCAAAACATGAATATGTAACAGAACAAGTTTACTACAGAGTACCTTTAAATACGATTCACCATCAGCATAAAATAGCAATATCTCTAATTCTGGTAGCACCGAGAAAATACAAACGTATGCTTTATACAAACCTGCACGAATAGGTTGGTTCGCCGACCTTAAACACTCTCCCACAAAGCTGAGAAGGAGCATTCTTGCTTTGCAGTTTTTGAAATCCCATCGTTGGATCCTCGCCACAAATGAAGTATTCCAAAGGGCCAAATATTATTCTCTGGCATTTCTCTTCGCTTATCAAAACCTTTAGATTCGGCTCAGAATGCAGTTCAAAGCATTTAAATACGTATTCGGAGAGATGTTTCATGAAGATGCTTTGGAAGTCTTTTATCTGCCGCACTCGGCTTATCCATTTCTTTCCAAGATCAGCCAAGTCTAATTCTGGATTGTCCCTCATGTCGACTTCACTCATTATCTACCCAGCCATATGGAAGGAAAAATCACCCGACCGAATCCAGGAAAGAGAGCATTTCAACAAGGAAATCACCAAAAAACAATCATGGCGGACGATAGACACTGACCAATTTCGGGCCCAGAGTTTCTGCTGCTTCGCGGGCAGTTATGGCGGTGGAAATCTGGGCTTTAGATTTGACGCAAACGCAGGCATGCATCTCGTGCAAATTATTGGAATCTTCCAAGTGTCTTTCGAAGGAACGAATATATGGCGCGCAGACTTTTCTATCAGCTTCTAGGGTCATATTAATTTCTGACATATATTATGATTATTTTTTGTTATTCATTATGTACGTATTTTATTCTTAGGCTTAGTATTTACGCACGACCCCACAAGCTGCACAGCTTTTTAAACTATCGTGCTTTTTAAACTATCGTGCTTAAATATGCTTCATATGTTTATCTGTAATTTACACTGTCAATTATTTTTACGTATCTCCGGTAATATGCTACATAAAAACACGTCCCGATGCAAAATTTTCCATTGTACCTGAAGAAGGTTGGTTTGGCCAGCCGAAATATAGTACACGTCCAAAAAAACATTCTACGTTGTGTCGGTTTCTGCCTTTATATTCTTCATTTTATTTGTGAAGCCGATTAGATCGCTATTGATCTAACGTATACGAGCAGGATCATCGTTCCGGTTGCTTGCTTTTAAAACATCAAATAAAGGTTGTCTGTCTGTCTGTCTGTCTGTCTTACATAATATTCCAAGACCCTTTTTCTAGGATATTTTAAGAATCGAATCCATTTATGAAATGAACAAAACAAGAGAATGGGTTCGTTTCCATGACTCTATTGAAACGTTGACGATTTTAAATCAGCTTTTTTTTTCAAATCTTAGAATGTTTTTATGAAACGTGCTGTCGCAATTTTTTATAGTTTTTCTAAGTCACTTCTTTTACGTAACTTTGAATGTGATTGGCTTATTGAACTGTCCAACTTGGCAAGTGAATTAGTGGAAAATAGGAGTTTTTCAGTTAAACCAATCACAATCCTCCATAGGAAAAAAGATGGCGACTGGTACATTTACCCACAGTTCTTAGCGCACGAAAACTTGAACAACGTTCATAAAAAGGTAATCAAACCTCTTCAAACCTCTTCAAACCTACGATACACAATGTCCTCAGTACATGGACAAATATTGTAAAAAATTGGCTTTCCTTGTGTCTTATACGCTGTGTTAGGTTCGCAAGGTATTGTGGTAAAATGTACAGCCGCCATCTTTTTTCCTACGGTGGATTGAGGAAATTGTAATTTTTATGATAAGACGGACTATCGCGATAGCTGGTCTGGAGGGACGATCCATCTGCCTGCCCGTATTTGTACACAGACGGATTATCAGACCAGCTATCGTTCTTTGCCCGAGCTCATCCCAGCCGGATGATCCTTCTCTAGTGTAGATAGGGCTATTGCCTCCATAGAGCACTTTTTCCGTGTTTAAATAGCCTCATCTATACTCTCGGAGGATTCAGAGAATTTTCGAAAGTTATGCAAACCCTTGGGTTTTAAATGAAAGGTTCCATCGACTGTTGTAACTATGATATCACAGATTTCAATTTATCCTCTCCTTTCTACTTCGAACTTCTGCAATGGTGGTCAGAATTTCGCGATACCTTTGCTGAAGAAAAGGATTACCAGAACATTATTTGGAACAATAAAGACATAAAAATAGATAAAAAAACCGGTCTATTTCAAAAATTATCGCGAGGCAGGAATCACGTACACGCATGATCTTTTTTTTGACCGGGATATAAACTTTGCCTTCACTTACCTCTCGAACAAGATAAACAAAACTAATTTTCTTCAGTGGGCTGGTCTCCGACACTCTATACCTTCACAGCTAAGGTTCGCGAATGTACCATTATCAACCCTATCTCCCTCTTTTACATTTGAAAATAACAGTTTCGATATTAAACAGAAAAGATCAACAGATTACTATTCTCTACTTGTTTCCAGAAAGGCTCAACATCCCAATATCACCTTCAAACTGTAGAGGGATTTTGATTTCACAATCGATCAAATCAATCAAATCTTCTTATTGCCACATTCTGTTGCACTTGAATTTTACGTAAGAGCTTTCAATATAAAGTTATAAACTCTATTTTTTATACAAATACCAAATTATGTAAAATTGGTTACAGAAGCAACGATCTGTGCACGTTTTGTAAAACTGAGTCGGAACCTCAAATCATTTCTTTTACAACTGTTCCCAAACTAGACAATTCTGGACAGATTTTGCACCATACTGGCACCTACTATCAAAACATCAAATCCACCTCTCTCTAAAAGATGTTTTATTTGGGACATTTTCGGAAAAATGCCCTCTACTTGATCTATTAAATTACTTCATAATTATTGGAAAATTGTTCTTGTGGGACTGTAGAAGAAGTGAAACCCTTCCTAACATCGAGGGGCTTAAAGCCAAAACCAAAATTAAGTATGAAATAGAAAGTAAAATCACAAAAAAAGAATATTTTAATAAAAAATGGATAATTAAACCTATACGAGAAATATGTATTATTATTATTATTATTATTATTATCATTTCAAATGTTACTATTTTCAACGTTATCTTTGTGCGCGTGTAATAAATTGTAATATTAACATAGCAGTACTGAAGACTTATATTTATTAATTAATTTATTTTATTTATGTATTTATTTTTTTATTTTTTAGTTCTAAAATGTATGTAACTCTAGCTTTAATGTGCATATGACGTTCTTTTTTGTAATTGTAAAACAAATCAATAAAAAAATAAAAATAAAAAAAAGATAAATTGTTGTACATACCTGAAAGTCTATAAAATCTGTGCCAATTTGATCAAACCATAGCTAATAGAGGGAAATTGTTAAGAAACCTGGCAAATATACTTGTGGTATGTTTTGGTTGGCTATTTTTGGGGTTAACTCCGAACAAAACCTGGAAAAATATAAAAGGTGGTCATGTGTTCTCATACAACTAACCAATAGAAGCATTGCAATTATGTATTTTACGATAACTGCAGAAATTCTCGCGCGCTCATTGGCTAATTTTTATCGTCAATATGCGGACAGACACATGAATTTGAAATTCGTGCGACGCGTCAGCGAACGAGAGCGGGCAATTCGACCATTTGTTATCGTAAAAAACAAATTAAAGTCAGTTTTTAATGAGTCTGTCCTGTTATTGACAATGAATTTCGTCATCACATTGTCAAAGTAGTCAGCGGATCCACTCGGCTATCGTCTCCTAAGTACTTCATGTATCCCTTCCAGATATTATAGTGTATCTAATACACTATAATAAGGATAAATATACTATGCTACGTTCTAAATACACTATGATAAGGGATACACCAAGTACTTACCTATCGCCTCGTGGATCCACAGCTACTTTGACAATGTGATGACGAAATTTATGATCAATAACAGGACAGACGCATGAAAAACAGACGTCAATTTGTTAAATTCGTGCAAAACAAAACATGTGCAGGGTCAAGGATCTTCCAGCAGAAATCTTAACCTGTTTGTTTGCTTCTTTGGTGTTTACCTGGCTTTATTCCCTCTATAAACTATTATAAAGAAGTCAAAACCAGCTATTGTACTGTTGCTGGTGTTGTAGTCATTTTAAAACATAACGGAAGTTACGCTTTCCCGTTACAGGACTTTCATCCTCGGACAGCTCATTTTGAAAAACATCACTTAAGACTAAAAACTACTCTAAATAATGTCAAAGTCTGTTTCATTGTGTAACGAATTTCTCGACCATTTGCTCAAATTCTTGTCAGAGTTCTGGCGTTTCATCTCTAGTTCTTCTTCAAATTTACCAGCATTGAACTCTATTTTTGTTTTCTTGGCCTCATGAAGGGCCGTAAACATGCTTGATCTTCTAGATGTTTGTTTCAGCCGTCTAAATTCAAGTTCTGCATATTCGCTTTGTTCTGTTTCTTCGCTGTCTAGTGAATCGTCGCATTCGTTGCCATGGCAATGTAGCTCTGTCGCTCCCGGCAAGTGCATAATGGAGCACATTGTCTTGGTCTGTACCCAGCATTCCCCGCTGGAAGTTATCCGGGGAACTGGGTTTGTTCCATGCCAATCTTCTCCAGTAGCTTGCACTAAAGCCATTTCACGGAGAGCAGTGAACAGGCTTACCACACTGCCGTTCTCATCTGTGGAGACCCTCTTTCCACGCTTGAAACACTTTGCAAATCTTCCCATAGCGGATTTTGGCGAACTGTTTTCCTCCGTGGAAATTGACTCAAAACATTTCTCCCCCGTTACCTGGGCAACGGCGTCTTTTACCCGGGTTCGTTTAGCGCTGACTGTGAATATCAACACGCATGCCAAGATCTCACTGAAACGCGATAGTGTCTGCAACACCCACCACGGCCAGGCGTCCACGTATTGTAAGCCTGAATAAACACCAAACACGCCAAACGCCGAATAAACGACGATTCCACACAAGAAGTAGTTTGCCACGCCGGAAGCATAAATGAGATAGATGTAAATTTTGTCCGCTTTCTCTTTCGGCTTCTTATGGCTGAAAAGCTGCTCGTCCAATTTGTACCCCAGAATGAGGTTTAACGTTCCCAGAACAATGCCCCACGTGGAAAAGAACACCTGACAGAACAACAGCATCGCTTTGGCTTCAACGTGTTCAGAGACGACACAATCCGTGGTTATAACAAGCGTGAAATGCAAGCATATAACGATTAAATTGACGCTTAATTTCTGGAGCTTAGGTGGGGCAATGGAGACTTTCGCGGTTTCAATCAGAGCTAATATCATCAGGCAATCGGACGCTGTCAGGCATGGACCAGCGAGTGACCAAATTACGCGCATCATGGCAGTGTTGTGAATTATGTCCCCTTGGTGGTATGGGTCTAGGTACAAGACAAAGGCCCTTGTGAACCCAAAAATGGCCACTAAGATATTGAGGCTTACGCTCAAGTACTTTCCCTTTAGGCCGTCATAAATGTTTGCAATGACGTAATACCCCGCGTACAGGCCGATGCAGAGACAGACGGAGGCAAACAGATACACGTGTAGTTCCCAGGCCCATTTCCAAATGGCATATGCCTCTTCCCAACGAGGCGCAGGCTCTGGCCAGTTTTCAGGCGTGGGCTCAGCTTCTCCTGTGCCGTTCCATTTGTCCTCGGGTACTGAATAGGGCTCTGTGGCGGGGTAATGGCTACTCTTGGGTTCTCCCTCGGCTTTTGAGTGGCTTTCCGGTTCCGATTCAGGCTCGGCCCTCGGTTTCCTCTGAGCTCGCTCTGTCAACGAATGAGCATCTGAAACAGAAATGAAACAGTCAATTTCTAATCACAATTTGTTGCTGTGGCGCGAAGCTAAACTGTTTTGCTGCACGAGTGTCTCACACAACCTTCAAAAGTTTTTTTCTTTACTTTTGCCATATGCATGAACCTGTATTCTATGATGGTGTTTGCCTTTCTTGAATTATAAGTCATAACACGATATTCTAAAGTTTAATCTGGAATTCAAAGCGTGTTGATCATGTTCATGTTAGACTGACTGACTGACTGACTGACTGACTGACTGACCGACCGACTCACTCACTCACTCACTCACTCACTCACTCACTCACTCACTCACTCACTCACTCACTCACTCACTCACTCACTCACTCACTCACTCACTCACTCACTCACTCACTCACTCACTCACTCACTCACTCACTCACTCACTCACTCACTGACCGATTGACTGACTGACTGACCGACTGACTGACTGATCGCCCTCAGCTCTCTGCCGCTTTGTGGGCAAACATTTTGACCCGATCACTGTTACAGGAGGTAGCTGCTGCAAAAGAAACAACAAAAACTTGTAATCTGCTCCCCTGATCCGGAGCTAATGCGTCAACCAAGACATTATAAACGACGTACGTAGAATAGAACTATTCCAAAGCTACAGTTCATCAGTCGAACATACAACGGTTAAGTTTAAAAAAATAGTTAGTGTGACACAAACCTTTATCCAGTGAAGTTTGGAACCGCTCCCTGAAGCGTATAGCAGATGAAAACTGTGTGGCTCCACGTGGTCTTGATTCGACTTTCCAGCAAACAAATAAAATCTAAAGCAAGAGACCAAAATTAAAGAAAATAGAGTCTGAGCAAGCAAAGTTAAGATATATTTTAAAGGGTTTTTTTAGATCAAAAGAAATCTCTGAAGAATTAGCTCTTTTGACGGGAACACTGTACACTGCGAGGCAGAGATTCCGTTCTGATCTTTCGAACAAATTGTCAAGCTCCTTTTGAGTCCTGATAAGATTTGGTTTCGTTTTTTCCGTATAAAACTCGGTCTTTCTCTCAAAGAGGGAGAAAATAATATCCTCTTACTAGCCAAACACGAGGGCCGTATGAGGAACACTGGCACGAGGTAGTGGCACTATAGATCGAGCGCAGCGATTTCTGACAAAAGCTACCGAGGGCCAATATTTCCCAATACGGCTCGAGCAAGCTAGGTTAGGAAGTATAGTTTATTATATGCACTCGGGCTATACTTTTTTTTTGAATTTGCCGGCTTTTTGAAAGCGAAAAAATACACTGCACCGACCAAGAAAGAACCAATCAAAAGCCTTGGATTTACCTCAACCTTATCTTGTTATACAATAACAACGTTTTGTCAATTCAATTCTTTATTTAAACTACACAGGCTATTTACGTTTATAACCCACCCATTAATTTTCGCGTGATTTTATTGGCTACTTTACGTCACGTGGTCTAAATCGCCGGACAGTTATCACGCAATAACCCCCGCCCGCGTCGATATTTGTCCTCTGATTGTTTCCGTCGAGGAAAAACAGTCAGCCCAAGAATTTCAACTTTTCTTTTCTTCAGTTAAACCAAACTCGTTTTAATGAGTGTAGCGACGGTGACATTGAAAAGCTAGTGCCACTAGCTTTTTTACCATGTTTACGCGAGGTTTAATTGCAAAAAGAAAATTACTGGTATGTCGGCTGATAATGTCCTTGGCTGAGAGATTGTCCTCAAAATTTCACATTTTCCCTCGACGCTTCGCTTCTCGGCCAAATGTTCATTTTTCGGACAATCTCTCAGCCGCGGACATTATCAGCCGACATACCAGCCGCCTGAAGGGGTTTATTTACTAAACAGTTTATAAGGCAAATTGCTGAAAATAATAAAATATTAAGAAATATGAAGCCATAAAGAAAATTTAAAAAAAGTTGTTTGTTAGCGATGACCAAAGTAGAAAGAACAGAAACACAATATTCAGCTAAGTTAGACATACATGCACTACATTGCAACATACATAAATTACATTCATACTTATACAGCTACAGCCAGCAAAATAAAACATAGCAACAGCAAAATCAAGTGTGATTATTCAAAAGGTGGTATTTGTACTCTTTCGTAACGATATTGTTAGGCAAACACCTAATTCTGAGGGGTACATATTCCCAAATCTTTGAGCCAGAAAACCTATGAATTTTGTTTGACAGTTTATCAATAGATTGCGAGAAATAAGGGACATGCTTTAAGGAAACTAGGTGGGAGGGGCGGTGGCCTCATGGTTAGTGCGCTCGACTCCGGGTTCGAGCCCTGGCCGGGGACATTGTGTTGTGTCCTTAGGCAAGACACTTTACTCTCACGGTGCCTCTCTCTACCCAGGTGTGTAAATGGGTACCGGCGAATTTAATGCTGGGGGTAACCCTGCGATGGACTGGCATCCCATCCAGGGGGGAGTAGAAATACTCCTAGTCGCTTCATGGTAGGGAAACCGGGATAAGCTCCGGCCTGATGGGCCAGTTGGCTCGTACTGGAAATTTTGCTTTGAAAGTAAAATTTGCTAAACATGTTGCCAGTTACCTCAAGCAGTTTAAGGCCTGGGTCAGGAATGTAAAGTAGAATTATGGTTGGGCAGCAATATACCTTGTTATATTTGTTTCACCAAGCTGAAATTTTCCCTGATTATAAAACTCGACGTCCAGTTTTGCTTTAACACAATATTTTGATCACGTGCCTGTCACGTGATCATTTTGCTACAATTTGGTCAATCGGCGAATTTGTATTCTATTGATCAGTAAATGAGCGTTTTCGATGTTAATTTAAATTATCTACCTTGCTTCCTTGATTTCGTTTTTAGAAGATATAAATGATCAAAAGTCCAATTTTGCTGAAAAAATGACCTTTGAACCTATAACGTTTTTCTGCGAAAAGATGAACAGCCATTCCAAACGTGAGAGGATGGAAATAATTGACCTGCATCTAAAACGCGTTTTTGTTGGATGATAGCGGAGCTCTGGAGGCCCCAGGGGCCCCCAAGCGGAGCACCGTAACTATAGGAACAGAACCACATGCACGTATCGAAATAGAAACCTATCCAACTCTTTTTTGATTGTCAACATAGGTTGTGGAGTAGATCGCGGGCGCGTGTGTCCAATGATGATGTCGCGCAACTTGGCGGTCGTACTACAACTAATAGGTCGACCGAGGCATACAGCCTTGGTTTACAGTATACATATTTGATATCTGACATCCATGTTGATTGACAGCTGTCAAAACAAGGTACATGTATCCGGTTACCAGTATCACGTGACCATATTGCGGGCTGAGGTTCAGATCTCACCGGGGTCACGGTTTTTTGAAGTTGGTTGCCGACCAAGTACCGGTTTTTCGATTGGTTTGCTGGTTCGTGTCAGGTTAAACACGGAGCGAGCCTATAAATGGAGGCTGACCGGCTCAGCCCGTCCATCACAAATTAGAATACTCTGCTTTGATTGGCTTATTCACCAAGGCTTGTCGTACTCCCGCGAAATTAGCACGAAGTAATATTTCAGGCGACCGCACAAGGGAAGGTTTTTCGTTTGTTTGCTTTCTTTGTAAAAAGTCTGCATACGAGCCAAGTGGCCCACCAGGCCGGAGCTTATCCCGGTTTCCGTGGCATGAAGCGACTAGGAATATTTCTACTCCCCCCTGGATGGGATGCCAGTCCATCGCAGGGTTACCCCCAGCATTAAATTCGCCGGTACCCATTTATACACCTGGGTGGAGAGAGGCACCGTGAGAGTAAAGTGTCTTGCCTAAGAACACAACGCAATGTCCCAGGCCAGGGCTCGAACCCGGAGCGCTCGCTCCGGAGTCGAGCGCACTAACCATGAGGCCACCACGCCTCCCATAAAACTTTGTAAAAAGGTCAGCGAAAACAACAAGAATGGCTTTGAACAACCTGGCCCTGGAGCTCCGCTTTTAGGATTGGCTAAATCTATATACTATTACCAAAAACTGCCACCAATTCCTCAAATAACGGTTATATTTTCCGCTAATCGTCACGTGGCATGTCTTTAAAATGTTCCATTGCCATTTATGCCTTCAGAAATATAACTAATAAATTATTTTTAACCGTAAAAGCCTTTGACCAAGGCCGAGACATTATCATGATTTTTGTCCGGGCAAATTTGAGTCGACAGTTGCAGGTGGCTGGTCAACTGGCGTCGACTGAGCAAGCTGTCAGTCGTTATCGGAACATTGCGCTCTACGGCAAATGCACGGTTCAGGTTAAAACAACCATGATCTAGACTGTAAATGTGACATTTATGCTCAAAGGCGATTTGCCATTTCCAATGATATTTTTTCAAGGCGAAGGTGTTACACGAAGTAATTGCAAAGACCAGCTATAATGTTGCCGGTCTTTGAATGTTATATTAAAACGGTTCGACTTTTCGGTGGAGTCGTTAAAGTCATTATCAAGACGTAAAGTCAATAAAGTTGTAAAGAACAGAAAGAAATCAAAGTGCATAAAGTTAACATATGGAACTGCATTTCATTGTGCGAAAAGGTTATCATATAATAATAATATTTCCCTGAATTTGCAATTAAGGGTCATATCGCAACAAAAGACTCCGTCAAAAACTGCCGTCCAGATTCAGTTACACAAGACGATTTTTAGCACAACCATGTCGTCTTAAAATCGATTCGTAGTTTCGTGTATTAATAGACATCATCTTAAACCTGATTTCAGGCAAATGATCCTGTTATGTTAGCGATCATAAAATAATAGTCCACGCTCTGCTCAACGGAATCCAATTACATCTGAGTTGAGTAAGAGTAAAGCCCAGACTGAATTCTAATTAGTACGGGCTGAACTTTTTAAGATATTGTATTTCTGTCGGAACCATATGCTTTTCGAAGCGGTGAGAGTGGCGGGTAGCAATGGATGTTTTTCTGTCAAAGTACATTGCATTTTCCTTATTTGATGCTAGGATCCAAATTTTACCG
>OZ026600.1:32823819-32853819 GCA_964020085.1 Micromussa lordhowensis
CAATAATATAACAAAAATTATTTTAGAGTTATCCCTAGTGTATATACATGTTATTTATTTTATCGAAGAAGTTGATAACAATAAATATATGCGAGGCAGACTCAAACTGACGAGATAGATTTTCATCAAACAACGCAACGCTAACAAAGTGTAAAGAATTGATATCAAGATTTTTCAAGAAATTATAATCTCCGGGATTTTGTATTGCTAACATTCTGGGATGACATTATTTGTGCATTTCTACTAGATCACGAACGCAGGGGGAAGTCCGCCAGTGAGTCAGAGTTTCTAAACGAATAATAACTTTTCTAAATCTTGTCACAATTTGGTAACATACCTCAAATACTGGTAGTTTGCTACTGAGACTTGCGGAAGAATCAATGGTAACAGTACAGGAGCGTATGCGGTTCACTTCCGTGACTGCTTTTTATCGAAGTGTTTTAAGAGCTATTTGCAGACAAGTTATCCTCGACGAAATTATTCGCCGATCTTGTTCAATTAGTTAGCGAGAAGCAAGAAGTGTTTTTAATGGGACATTCAGCAAATGAGGCACCTAGACCTTTTGTCTAAAGTAATTATCGACAGGTTTTCAATTCGGACCGAACTCGCAAGAAAAGAGGCATTCATTTTCACAAGCTTGCCAGACGTTTTCTGATTCATTAGACACTTCGTAGCGTCTAGGAAAATGATGAACACGGCACTGATTGGAAAGTTCGAAAAGAGAATTAAATTTGATGAAAATAAATTTGCTTTATTAAGCGGCGCGACTGATGAGAATTACCAAACACAAAATGAAGGAGACTTACTGGCAAATATATCAACTGGAAGAAATTAAAATCTCTTGTCGTCTTGTAATAAAAGATTGAAAGAGTAGAAAACTCAGAGACATTTATATTTGATTCGATGTAAAGTAAAGGGTAAATTTTGAACGTTGATGATAATTTAAAATAATGAAATCGATGTTTTCATGGCGATGAAAGCAGAATTCACTAATTACCGAAAATAGGCCATTTCCGCGTGTTGCCTTTTGCGTCTGTCAAAACGAGTTTTCGTGCGAAACCATTCATATCATTCATTGAATCCATTCATTGGCGAGTCCGTTTATTTTAGCCATTGATTGGTAGCAGGCAAACGATGATCGATGAATTCCAAATTTAATTTCTTGTATGACTTTCATTGTCGTACGAGTTTTTTTGTAGGATATTTTCCGCACTGCACTGTGTAAAAGCGTAAAATGGGGTTGAAAGGCCTGCGCGACTCCCAAGCGTGTGTTTTAGCCTTTTTTATAGCTTGGATCTCACGAGCGTATCTTTGAGCGAACGCCTTCTTTTGTATGAAACAAGGGGCAGATCCCTGTAGATTTCTCTCAGTAATGGTTGGTCTTGTATTAAATGCCATTTTTTTCATGAGAATCTGCTCTAGGTTTGGCACTGATGGTTGATATGTTGTGACAAAAGCCAAGATTCGTTTGTGTTTTTTTTTGTTTAATGAGGGCTAATTTCCTCTCTTCAAATTTCACTTCTAAGAGAGTCACTTGAATTAGCTTCTCCGGGTAACCTCTCTCAAGGTGTGATTTGAAACATTTGCACCGCATATTCAGTCATTGTTACCAAGCAAAGGAAAGCGAAACATTGTTGACAAAAATTACAAATTTGCTAAAACCTGTCTCTTCGGTTCGAAGTCTGTCTAATGAAAGTTGTGGCAGGTAATAAATGGTTGCGAAACCTGCAAAATGTTTTGATTCTATTTGTTTTATTTTCTGGCCTTAGCTAACCATGCACAAAACACAAAACACCTTATTCCAAAATGGCTGCCATTTTAGTGTTCTTTTGTTTGCTTGCAAATTAGCCCTTGTTGCCTCGTTCAAGGGAAATATTCAACAAGGGCTAATTTGAAGGCAAACAAAAGACCACTAAAATAGTGGCCATTTTGGAATAAGGTGTATGGGTTATAAGACCAGTCCTTTACAAGTAGCCAACACAATTAGCGTTTACCATTACGTCAAAGTGTGATAATGCAGATCAAAAGATTATGCTCGGTCTTGGAACTTCGAAACTTTGGCTGGACTTCACAACCATTTCTCACTATAATTATGCTTAAATTCCTAAAAGCAAGCCTTGGAAAATCACACTATTATCAAATTTTTACAACTTGACTCACTTAAAGTCAGTCAATTAAACTACTTTTATGAACAAGATGCTTTAAATCAGAAAGTCGGTAAAAAGAAATAATAATCGAAAACGGTCCACGATGTCTGCACAAAATTTATGCTATTGTACAAAGTGCTAAGGTGGCCGCCAGGGCCGGGTTGTTCGAAAGCCGATTAACTCTAATCCAGGATTAAAAGTTAACTGAAGTATCAATTTTTTTGTATAAAAATGTGTTTCACTGCCTATGTTTTGTGTGGTTTTAGATTATTCAAACTCAAAACTCAACGACAAACAATACAAACAGAAAAACTCACCAAAAAGTTGCAAATCGCGCCAACCCCGGGTTTGCCTAACCGGGCTTTGAACAACCCGGCCCAGGTTAATAGTGTAGACGCAGAATTTCTCTGCAATTAAATAATCGCTTGCACGAACTTCATGACGAGCTTTTTCTTTCTCTCCTCGCTATTTATTATATTTTTTTATCCTTTCTACCCTCCAAGTAGATTTACTTTCAACACAAGCAAAAATTGGCTACAATTCAACTAACGACTTTTTCCACGATTTCTGACGTCATACGTTTTTTTTTTTGAGGTCACACCGTTGAAAAATTACACCAATGTGAATTCAACTTTACAGGACTGAGCTGAACAAAAAAGGTTTGCTTCTCTATCAGTAAGGCGAGGGTAAACATGAATAGGCGTGAAATTTGAAGTGATATAAAAAAGGAAATTGTTAGGATTAAGATGGGTTGGAAACACTACCAGACAGTTGGCCCCCGCAAAAGAGAGCCCCAGGTTGCTAGGGGACTGTTTGGTATCCGTCTACTAATTCTTCACTTCAAATTTCAATTTTCCAAATCCATCAAATCTTCAACATTTCATATTTTCCTCACTGAATTTAACCTATCCTTTGAGAAAAATATCTCTTTCTTAAAATGCCCAAAAATTACCCAAAAATTTACACAAAACCGCCAAACAGTGGTTAATGAGATAAGCAGAGAGATTTAGTGTCGCTTGAAACAAAACCGAGTTATTGGCAGAAAGGCCGTGTTAAGAACCTCAAAACAGCCTTCACGTTTACCCCCGCCTTAAATCACATACCAGAGACAACTTCTATATTCTGCAAACACCAAGCACATAACAAACTCGACGAATAAAAGATATGCAAATTACCTGGACATGTGAAATTTCAAGCAACGCCGCCTACACATATTACTTCGCAAAATAATTGCATTGAAACCTTTTATGAAAGGACATTTAGATTATTAAAGTCTAACAATATCGATTGCAGCTGTAGATTATAGACAATTGTTCTCCGTTCAGCTTTCTTTAAGTTTCAATGTCTTGGCAAGTGTCAATTAACATGAGCTGATCTAGTTTAGCAGTTATTTATCAGCTCAGAATTATTAAAATCACAGCGATGATCTTCGGAAATCTTTTTTCTTTTTTTTTTCAATGCTCATCGTTTGAGCTACAAAATCTGATTCTGATTCTGAGTCACCAAATCTGATTCTGATTCACCAAAGATCAAATCAACCACAAAGGTACAGTTAAAATCAGTTATTCGCAAGGCTTATTATGTTTTCGCTTTTAACTCCCTTTGCTCGCGAATAAATAAGCCATAGGGGTACCTAAATCATCTGCTTCCTATCGACTGCAACAGTTTGAGCCTGTATTTGAAATTTATATCGCGTTTAAGTACATTTGAGATTGAGGGTTTTCGTCCACTGTACCAATGACTTATAAACTGCTTTGCTAAGGTCTTATCTCGGCGGCACATCTAGCAGAAGTTTAATTTTGCAGTAAGATAAATCAACGTATTATAGTGTTCCATATAATCCCGAATTACACAGTAATCAAAATGGGCTCCTTGTTAATAATAAAAAAGAAAACATTGATTTGACATGGCCAAGTAAATCTTGAATTCAAATTTCCTAAGTGCACAACGCGCAAATTTGACGGCGGTACCTGCTGCAGAAAAAAGCCAGTTTTGTGTTTCGTACGGTTACCCGCATCACTAACAATTTCACTGCGTTTTTTTTCTGAAACTGATTGTTTTCATTACTCCAGTAATTTATAGTTGTCTTCTATCATTTACACCAAATGAAAAAGAAAACTACTTCTCCACACAGCTGAACTGAACTGAAACTTACCTTTCCTGCTTTTCTTTTCGCTTCAATCTTAGATGAATGCGACAGTCATAGGTCAATGTGCTTACACAATTAAGCCGGTGCAGTCTTGTCATCGAGACATCTGAACATTTTTCCGATAACAAAGGCCGTTAAAAGCTTTGTGCAAATATTTTAATTGCATGGCAGAGCAGTAAGGCTTTCATCATTAGATTTCTGCAAAAAACAATGCCACGTTTGTTTTAGGTCCGCGTTAATAGATATCCCCAATTTGTACTGTAATTCGCCGAGGTTTATAGCTGAAACTTGCTTTGAACTTTTCTTCGAAACTAAATTGAAGAACTAGAAATCAACTGTTTCTTTCAGTTACGGAGAAACTTGGAACAAACACAATGTCTTCTGTAGACAGTATTCAGTCAAGATACGTAAATAGCACTGCTAATTACATCAATTTTATATTTTACTTTTCTCCAGATCGCAAACAAAGAAAGGCTTTTAGGGCTGACAATT
Source organism: Micromussa lordhowensis (assembly GCA_964020085.1). NCBI lineage: Eukaryota > Metazoa > Cnidaria > Anthozoa > Scleractinia > Lobophylliidae > Micromussa > Micromussa lordhowensis. Next base: position 32,828,608 of record OZ026600.1, read on the forward strand.
TTCTTTTCGAAGTTGCATTGAGCCTGATTCAGCAGGGAATTTATAGGAACAATTATGCAATTATATCGCAGTAATTCTAGATATTCGAGCTAACTGTAGTAACCTGACGAAGGTGTTCGTGAAAAAACAAATCACATTAGTGAGAACAAGTAGGAGTATTTTTGAGTATTTTGACCTGTTAATTAATTGTCTCACGAGGTCTGACAGGTGCAATAACTATGAAATGTAAGAACGTGTCTACAGTTTTATAAGAATCGCACTTGATTGTATCTTGATCTGTTCTGTCACCACAAACCAGAGGTTTAAGCCTTCATAGGGCCTGAAAAACCGGACAACCCGATTGGCCAGGTTAGTTGGTTAATTGATTGGCAGGTCGACGAACCTAAATGGTAGATAAAATACCCACGCTTGGAGACCACATTTTGGAGAAAAAGTTGTACTTGTACGCAAGCATGCACACAAAATCCTGGCGTTTATTATTGAAAAACCGATAAGAAACATGTTATTAAAAATATCTTTATTTACAAGTTTGTTGTGTCCTCCGTTTAGTTTGGAGGGATTTACTTCGCCAAAGAAGTCGATGGCGTCAGTGATTCCGCCCTTAAAACCGACTCCGGTATAGAATTTATAATTTATATTTTACCAAACAAATGATGTTTCTCAACCACAACTGAGCAGATAGAACATGCGTTTATGATGAATTTCGTTTCCTGGGTTCGTCTAAGAGCTCTACTAAAAGCATAGATGGGGCATACCGCAATGAGCGACAAAATCCGGGGTAACTAAAAGTAAAAACTGGCGCCCATGTGTCAATCTGTTGTATGATTGACAGCCAGACAGCTGGTTTTAATTGCGTGTGATTGTAACTGGTTTACTTCACTAACAGGTTTCTTCTGGCAAAGAGTCAGCTACAGATTTTTCTTCACTTTCAACAGGTTCAACTTCTTCAACAATGTCCTGTTTTGATTCGATTCTGGAATCTTTAAAGGAAAGCCAGTGAGAGAGTATTCGGCGTAATCGTTCGGAGCTCCGTCTTTTCATTAGAGGCCACGGAGGTCGAGGGCGGCCCGATTCGCTTTCTCCTTCATAAACCGTGGACTCTTCCCTTATGTCTTCCATCATAGTTTGGCGATGAAGAACTTTCTCCGCTTTTATTTCTGGAAGGGTTGAGAATACGTTTGTACGTCGGCCCCTACGAGGAAGGGCCTTAGGCTCCTCGCTAGGTTCCTCTTCTGATTCGACGGACTCGCATTTCATAGGGTGATCGCTCGCTTGAGTCAACACTTGAGCAAAATTAGAGATTGCATTGTTGATGCTGGCTTCGTGCATAGCGGAAAATAAACTTTGTCTTCGTCTTCTTCCTTTGGGTGCAACAGCCGGAGCTAATTGGAGCTGTGAAATTTGATTTTCGACGGTCATCGCCTGCATGCGAGAAAACAAGCTTTGTCTTCTCCCCCTGCTCCTCTCTTGAAATGCCTCAAAGACGGGGGGGAGCGTATCATCTTCCTCGCTGGCTGTATTCGTAGTTTTCTTTTTAAAGCTACCTCTGTTACTTCCAGCAGTGGTCTCCGTCTCCTCGACACAAACGGCAATCTCAGAGACCCTGTTTCTATTCCTTAATCTGTCAAATAGTGTTTGAAGCTTTCTAAAGGCCGAGAAACCGCCTGTTGACTCAAATGTTCGCGACTGTGAATCGAATTCGGAGACTTCATCAAATGCTCGCTTAACACGTGACCTCTTGGCACTCACAGTGAAGATTAACACACACGTGATCACCTCGCCTGAGCGAAATAAAGTTTGTAAAATCCACCAATGCCAGGCATCAACAAACTCAATGTCTGCATAAACTCCAAACACCCCTACCATGGTGTACGCCATGACACCACAGATAAAGAAATTCGCCGCAGCAGAGGCATAAATGAGAAATATATATATTTTGTCGCCTTTGTCTTTGATTTGTTTATGACTGAAGAGTTTCTTGTCGAGTTTGTAAGCGAGGTTTGCGTATCCGGCACCCAAAACAGTTCCCCATAAAGAGAAAAATATTTGGCAGAGTAAAATCATGACTTTGGCTTCCATATACAAAGATACGACCGTATCTGACACAATGACAAGAACAAAATGAACTCCAATTACAATTGAAATTGTTCCAACCTTCTGGAACCTCGGCGGCGCAATGGACACTTGTGCGGTTTCCACAAGGGCCAAAATAATGAGAGAGTCCGAGGCGGTCAAGCATGGGCCACCTATGGACCATAACAGTCGCATCACAAAAAGAGCATTTATAAAGCCCCCTTGGTGATAAGGATCCAAAAACAGTACAAAGGCCCTCGTTATTCCAAACAGAAGGACCATGCCGTTTAGACATACGCTTAAATACTTGCCGCCCAAACCGTCGTAAATGTTTAGCACGACGTAATAACCAGCATAAAAACCAATGCAGAGAAATGCAGTGGCGAATAGATACACATGAATGTGCCAGGCTGCCTTCCATTGTTCAAAGGCCTTTTTCCATTGGGGGCCAGGCTCAGGCCAAGTTTCTGGCTCCGCGTAAGGCTCTGAGTCCCCTCCTGGGTCGTAAGTTGACTCTGATGTCGACTCGCCTTCTGGGTTAACCTCTCCTTCAGAACGAGGTTCAGCTTGTGCCTTGGTTATAGCCTCTGCGTCAGACCGAGGTTCACTCGAGGAAAGGGTATGTGCCTCACTTTCAGATTGAGACTGACAGCAGGCTTCGACGGTTGCCTCGCTTTGCAGTGAGGGATTGCTTGGAACGCCAAACGCCACTGGGGTTGGTACCGAGCTTGCAGTTGTTAAATGTGCGTCCGCTAAATAAGAAATGCAAATTTAACGATTACTTCTATTCGATGTTATAAACTGTTAAATAGTATGCTTTTAATAAATTAATAATAACTAAAAGTCTCAGTCGTTTGAAGCACAAAACAATAATCCACTTCCGAGTTGCTTTTCACCTCTGTTTCAACAACAACAACATTTTTTTACATTGCACCGTACGTTAGACTAATACAATTAGTATTGGTAATCATACGGTTTCGAGTTCAATTTGGAATTAATTAGCACGAGCGAGTTTTTCAAAGAGCTGAAATTGCACGAGCCGCTTCTTTATTCTATCACTTCATATCCAACTCGGGCTCGTGGAATAATTGTCATTTGGTTTTGCCAATTTTGTAATTTATTCATTTATTGATTGATTAATTGTTTCATTCATTCATTTATTTATATATAGTGTACAAAATATACTACGTTTTTGCAAGACACATTTTCCTTATCAATCTGTATTTTTGCTCGCTAGTGGCATTTGGAGACTCTGACTAGAGGGACGAATCAGTTTCTAAACGATTATTGGATGAGGTTTTTGGGATATCCAGTATAATCAAGGTCGAGGTAAGGGTTTACCCTTACCGAGACCTTGATTATTCTGGATATCACAAACACCGAATCTAATAATTGTTTTATTATACATTGAACGAACGCAAAAATTTGGAAGTCATGTTTCTACTTCTTCACTGACGGCAAGCAACACGAATCGCGCGAAGTTGACATGATTACCCTTGGAAATCATGCACTGCGGTCATACATGACATGATAACCCGTGACCTTGACATGATTACCCGTGACCTTGACATGATTACTGTATAATCTGCAGTTATGACGTCACGAGCGTTGATTTCGAAAATTCACTGTAGGCTTTCGGCCAATCAGAAAAGGGTTAGAGAGTTGAATGTATAATAATACAGATAAAAAGTTATCTTTTATGGAAACAAAATTCTTTTCCCCGCGCCCTACCAAGAAAGTCATCAAACATTTCATCACAATCATCGTCTATCATCAGTCTAATGCGTAAATGACTGATTTTAATTTTCAGATTATTTAAATCTCAGGATTTATCAGGTCGAGTTGTCAATAATATATGGTAAGTCTAGACTATCTAAAGTTCTTCTAGAACATCGCCCTCGAGCAAGGTGAGAGGGCAATGATCAAATGAAGTATTACGCGAAGGTTGACTTGTGGCAAGTCTAGCAAAGTCCTACGCTATTCCATGTTTATATCAGATCCTGTCTACTCTACGCCAGAGAAATTTGAAAAAGGTGTTTACACTCTGAAACGCATCAAATGTTTTCCGTAAACGCCGGAAAATCTGAAAACGCAACAATCTCCGTACGTTTTGGAGTATCTTGACGTCATCGTTTCAATTCGTTTCAAGTTTCGAAAAGCTTCGTTTTCGAGATTTTTTCCGATCACACTAAAATGCAAAGCCGGCGTTTTCAAATTCCTCGGAGTCGAAGAGCGTTTTTCCAAAAGCTCCGTTTTCGTGAAGGATAAGTGTGGACGACAGGCCTAACCGTAGAAATAAAGCTGCGTTTTCAAATTCCTCAAATTTCCATTTGCTGGGTGATTCCCATTTCAGATTCAACGATTTCCAATCACCTGGTAATTTCGAATAATTGTTCGCTACACTGCGGTTTCATGCCAGGAGCGCTTTCCATTTGAATGGAAAAATCGGTTTTCCCGGTGGCAAACCAGATGGAACAGGCCTTTCCACCGGAAATTTTTCGAAAAAAAGGGAATATCTTCAGAGGTATTCCTCTTTTCTCGTTTTCACCGGAATTACCGGAAAATCACTATACCATTTACTTTATCGCACTGAGTGCCATGCTTCTTGGTAAAAATACGCGATTTCGCTCGAGAAAATGGCGTCCTCCTTCATGCCAGTGTCCACCATGCGGTTGAGCGCCTTTATGGGTTATAGCTGTCACTAAAACACTAATATTCAAGGCGCAATATTTATCAACTTCAACGTTTTTCTATGCATGAGATTAATTTCGGTTTGGCTGGCGAACATGCCTGTGCTCGAAGGGAGGATCTATCGATTCTTCTCTCATTATTTTGTTGTGTAGAATTAGTTAGAATCTATATTGCTGACAAAACGATAAGTGTAAGTATTTCCTCTTCTCGTCTCTTTTACTGTAGTCCTTCTTTTACTGAACTTATTGGTTTGAGGTTTCAAAGTAGTGCTCTTGCTAGCTCCTTTATATTCTCCCAGGACAAAAACTAAACATCGTCAAATGGTACAGCTGCTTCCGTTCCACTATTTCTTGAGGAAAAATTGTACTGTTCCATCTGGCGGAAAATTCTCACCGGTTTTTTCAGTCAAAAGGAAAGCGCTCCTGCAGGACTTTAGATTCAGTTACTCGGTAAAACTCGCTGTGCAAAACCCTGGGGCTACGCTCTTAGCGCGTTTTTTTAACGTCGTTGTTCGTTCTTTCCAGCCGGCACTAATTGTTTTTGTCAGGGAATGAATTATTCAAAGCAATAAAAGTACTTTTAGAAGCAACAGCTCCTTCCAATATTTTCCAAACCAACTTAATGGCTAATCACCATATTTAATTTACTATATCTAGGAGACGAAACAATAAACATGCGTTCCAAATCATAAACACACATCCGACTTGTTTCAAATTTGATATTTTTTTCTGTCGCACGGCCATACAACTATCACTTGTTTTCTATGATTTGCCCTTTAAAACGTAATAAACTGAAATATTTTAGGTCTTTCGCTACTTGAACTTAGGTCTTTTCTTAAAAGCCAAAAAAAGACTAAGGGTAAATGCTGTCGTCTATAAGATTTTTTATTCATAAATGCTGTCCAAACCTAAACGAATTTAACTCATTCCTAACCAAAGAAGTGATAGTTTCATTGAAATGAGCTGCCCACCAAACAAAGTATTTCAATCTAAACCAAATTTTACGATTTTAAGTGAAAAACTATCGACTATTTGTAACGTTAAGTTTCTACAAAAATTGAAATTTGAAGACGTTTGTTTTTACCTAGTATCGATGGACTTGATGATGGCGCGGACAAAGATAATGATGTCCCGGATGAAGTGGACGGATACAGGCTGACCTCGCGCCTTCGGATTTGATGCACAGCGCGCGGGTTTACAGCATTTAAGTTTCCGTGCCATGTGAGAAAAATCTACAGAAACAAAAACAGGGATGAACAGTTAAGACTATTGCAATGTTAGAAGCTGAAACGTTTAAATCTAGTTCTAAAAACGATTAACCACGTCTGTGAGCAGCAGACGAGTTTCGCTTAAATTTTTCAGACGCGACCCGGAGGGCTATTTACAATAATTTAAACCTGAAAAATACGCAATTCTCGGTCGTTCATAAAAAATGTACTGCAGACAGAATTTGGAAGTGTAACATCAGGGCCACAAGTAATAGACTGCCAAAAAATTTCAGTATTGAAAAATGAAACTCCGAGATAAAGGTCGGCACAAATAAAATCGCGTTTTCATTGTAAATCTAACATACTGTAACCGAAAGATTGCCCATATTAAATAAAATATGCCTCGACTAGGACTTAAATCTAAAAACCCGGTGAATGATGGCTTTAATTAGGTGGCCTATAAAAGAGAAAACAACTTAAGTGTAAAATTAGAATAACAAGATCGGAAAGCAATGCTTGCTTGAACCATGTAAATGTTTATTTTTAATTTTATTTGATGAAGAACGCAGAATTAAAACTCCAAATGAACATCGCAAATTAAGAAGAGAATTTCCTTCTAAGCAGCTGTAACATCAAAATGTTCCTTTTCCGAACGGGTCTTAAATTTGCTGCGGTGCTGAAACGGACGAATTTCAGGATATCATTCAAACAGCTGCCCCCATGGTCAAATTGAATGCTCTTAAAGCTTAATATAGAAAATTTACCATGTCGCACAAAATGAAATAATTCCTCGGTCTTACTCAGATGGAGTCTGAACAAGGCAGTAAATTGATAATATACATCAGTAATATTTAGACCACAGAAAAGAATATCAACCGGCCTACTCACCACATAAATCCAGATTTGCATATCCTTTAGCTAAATAAACTTCAAGCTCCTGAAAATGTTCCCTTTGGACAGAAAAACAAAGTAGTGTTATTAGCAAAAATGTGATTTAACGGGAACGTATCTCATCTTGTCCATCTATCTTCAGACTTTGCAGTATTCAAATATCTACTTCTCTTTGTGACTGCATGTTAAGTAGAGTAAGGCAAAACATTTAATCTTGCTTTTGTTTGCAAAGGAAATAGGCAAATGCCAGAATTGTTTTCGTTTGCATAATAGATAACCTGCCGAGACCAAGACAAGATTGTTTTTGCTTTCGGGAGCCGCTGGTGAAACAGTATTCTACTAATCACCGGAAAACCGAGCTACTGTAGATACTTTTTGCTCGAAGGGAATTTTTCATCTACGATTAAGAAAAACAACTCTTAAAATTACACATGTGAATAGCCATATTTCTCGATCCCGTTAGTGGAAATAAACTTCTCCTCGAATCAGAGATTTGAATAGAATGCTCTTTTTTCTTACCTCGGATTCGTTTTTATAATCCTTTTCAGTGGGCGGACGGACTGAGGCTAATTTTGTTTCTTGCAAATTAAATTTGAAAGTCAGCCCTGCATTCACAAGCGTGTCATTTGTGTTTACGTGAAAATGTCAAGAGCTGGTTTTCGCTGGCAACCAATCAAATGAAAGCGCCTTTGCCGACTTGTAATCAAGATAGCAATTTACTCATCCCGAGGGAACAGAAGGGAAGATTATGTAGAAGGATCTAGGAAAGACGCCAGCAAAAGATTGACTACTTCTATTAACACAAAGCACTTGTGCAGCTTTCTCTGAGGATACAAATGAACTGAAGGGTGTCCCTAAATGGTCGACAGCTCGTCGAGGCGTGTTTTCTAATGAATGGCAAACAGACGAATGGAACTTTTTTTGCAGCTGCCAGTTATATCCAGAAAAAGAATAAAAGCGTAAAGTTTGAACTTGAGACTGACAGATGTATAAACTGGCAGATGTATAATGAAAATTATGCATTGCGAAATAAATATGAGACGAGTTGTTTGTTGTTCACAATCGTCTTTTTATACACCAAATTATTATGGCTTTCTCTCTATTCTCCAATGATAGAATAAAAGCAATAAAGGTGTGATGATAATGGCCAGTGCACTTAGCTTCGAGCTACAATGAAGCAGGCTCTTTTCCAGTTATGCCACTCAAACAGGAAAACTCCTGTTTATCTGCGTGCGATATCTTTGGCCCATAAGGCCAGAGCTTATCTTCAGTTCCTTTATTATAAGGCTACCAAGAGTATTTCTACTCCCCGCCCCGTGGATGGGATGCTAGTACCTCAGGGGCACATTTCAGCATTTAATTCCACCAGTCCAAGATATACACCTGAGTGGAGAAAGGCGGCACTATGAGAGTAGCCTTGTATACGGTAGCTGCGCCCGCAATAAGAGCGGCAGCCAAAAGCAAACCGTCCTACCGAAACGACAAAATAATAGTCTTTTTCTTCGCAGCTAACACAAATAAAGGCAACTCTAATGTTGCTTTGACCTCTTCTAATTGAGAATTCTGGGTTTAATTTGATGAGGAACTACATATTATTTCCGAATAACACAATTATTATCCCACCTGGCGACAGGCGACGAACTGCCGGCGAGTTGCAGTACGTTGGAGCCAAATTAGAAGCTTGGAGAAACAAACTGTTTCATAACTTTCGCTTTTTACAATCTGATATGGTTTTTGGAATTATAAATTCCTTTTCGTGAGTATTTGATGCCTTCTCCAGTGAGTAACGTTGCCCGAATTCAATGGTTTTCCTCTTTACATACATTGAATATTCAGGTCAGTAGAGTTTTTCCCGCCTGCTGAATCCTGATTGGTCAATTCACATTTCAGGCGTGCCCGGAAAAGGCCAGTGTCTTGCCCAAGAATACGTCAACACAATGCCCAGAGGCCAGGGCTCGAACCCAGGTCGCTCCATTTGGAGTCTAGCCTACTATCCAGTTGTCATCTTGCTTCCCCACAGACTCCCGGTGTGCCACAAAAGGTAAAATTTGAAAAACATTGAGCTAGAAAATTCTCATCAAACTAACTATTATTCTCTGTATGAACGAATGACTTGCGATGACATCGCGGCAACTTTAGTAATTTGCAGCCAAATAATCAATCAGAAGCCGATGAAAGCAAATTAACCGCCTTAGCGAGAGTAACGTGAAACTGAAGTTTCGAGCTCCAGCTTTCCGTCCAAGCAAAGTGAAAACTCAGTTGCGTTGAATTCGTTCAAACTTGACCTCACTCAACGCAACGCCCGGCCGTTTTTCCTCGGCAAACGAAGTCCGAAGAATACCGAAGATTTCGGAAGATAACCTAAGATATCAGAGGGAGATCCGATGATGTTTCGCTCACACAGCAACACATCTAAGTTCAGTTTACGTTATTATGTAACCATGGCAATGGTGATCTTTTCAATATCCTCACACGTGAAAGATAAAAATAATATCTTCACTGTGCGCGATGAAGATATTTCTTAGTAAAAGGAAAAATCCTGGTATTTCACTAGTGTTTATATAATAAATCTATTTTAGCTCCACTATCTGCTTATCAAGAATATCCGTGACATTTAAATTGATGACGTCACAAGTGGTACAAAGAGCACGATTGCTGAGGGAGACTATAATCTCCCTTAGCAGTCAAAAGGTTAAAATGCGTTTATGACGAATGAACATAGTTCTTTTACTAAAATTTTAACTGAAATTTCCTTCAAATAACCATTTCTAATCACTTCTGTACAATATATTAAAAAGAACTGAATTGTCATTTTAATTTTGCAGTTCAGTTCGCACCCTCATCAAGGTTTTCAACAATTTCGAGTTTTTTAAGTCCAGAAACCGTGCATGTCCTTCCCTGAGTCTTCTCTGGAATTAATTGATCCTTATATTTTCTATTACATTATGTTGCCCTGGAACTTCCCGTATAAAACGGCGAAAAACGGAAAAACGTCGCCACTTCGTATACGATCTACAGCTACTGTTCATTGGTGGCTGATAGTGTACGATAGCTCAACCAATCAGATTGCAGCATTTTCATTCCACTTCGCCCAGACTGTAAGTCGGTTCGCCCGGACTGTTAGCTCTGTGGTCCGGCAATAGATTAAAGAAGGAGAAATAAACATGTTTTGTGTAATTTTGTTTCATACTGCGCACAATGTTATCTTTTTCGCTCGTTGAGTTATTAAAAGAAAGAATTTAACACATCCTTCTTTAAACTTTCAGTCTGGGCGAACACACTTATATCCCGGGCGAACTCGCATCGGGTTAAGTGGCCATCGAGCGAAACGACCGGTTACCTTCTACTATACCCAGTTATAGCAAACGAATGCTGTAGTGGACATCAAAATAAAGTTCAAAGTACTGTACCTATCTCTCGCTGGAGATTTTACCTGCAGCGCACACGCTCTTTAGCTTCCTCCCCAAAACCTCCTCTCTAGTCCAAAATCTCACTGACTATCGATCACACGAGTGCGCGATAATAGACCATTTTACAGTTGTTGGCAAAGTGACCTGGCCTCTGACTGGCAGCGAGGCTGGAGTTGACCTTGTTTTGATACAGACCTCTCTGCTTTTATTGTGCAAATCAAGTTGTTTTCATGCTAACTAGTTGACATTTACATGAGAAAAGCTTGAAGGTCTGTATCAAAGCAAGGTCACCTCCAGCCTCGCTTGCATTCATGGCCAGGTAACTAAGCACACAACTGTAAAATGGCCTATTCTCTTACTTATTTTAAAAAGTTACATAAGCAAGAGTAAAGAGTGTGGAAAGGCCATGAAGTCGATAAACAAATTTGAACAACAACTTTGGCATTAACAAGGTATTCAGAATTATATATCAACTTGTGCATGTAGGTTAACAGAAAGTCAACCAAGTTTATCTTCAATGGTCAGTTCTAACTATGCTGCGAGATGCTTAATCTTGTTTACCGGTGTCTCATTATTATAATTATTATACATTCAACTCTCTAATTTTTTCTGATTGGCCGAAAGCCTACAGTGAATTTTCGAAATCAGCGCTCGTGACGTCATAACTGCAGATTACACAATAATCTTGTCAAGGTCATGTATGACCGCAGTGCATGATTTTTAAGGGTCATCATGTCAAGTTTGCGCGCTTTGTGTTGCTTGCCGTCAGTGAAGAAGCACAAACGTTTTTTTTAGTTCAATGTATAATAAAACAATTATTCTTGTTTTTCGGCCATTTCAACTTTAACAGAAAGAGAAAACAAACAGCGGTTACAAACATAACATAACTTGAAACCCGCCCTAAATGAAAACGTCGGTAGTGAAAATCTCCTTCTTTATTAATTCACACCGGATGTAGTTTCTTTTTTCCATTGTTGTCTAGCTGGTTACCAATACCTCGCTTTAGTTTTTGTCTTTTTAAATCTCGTCATATTTTGTAACCGTCACCTCTGAAGATGTATGTTGTAGCATACGAAACGTCAAGTCAGTTAAATATACCATGCGAAACCTTACTGTTATGTTTGTAACCGCTGTTTCTTTTCTCTTTCTGTTAAAACAATTATTAGATTCGGTTTTTGTGATATCCAGAATAATCAAGGTCGAGGTAAGGGTTATCAGCCGAAGCCGAAGGCTGAGGCTGATAACCCTTACCGAGACCTTGATTATTCTGGATATCACAAAAACCTCATCCATTAATTGTTTATTATCCAGTGTAACATTACGTTATATATTCAGCCCTCCCCATTTGCACACCCAGAATGTACCATACAGCAATATTTAACAAGCGCAATCCATTCACTGTGTTTGAGCCAAAGGATAACAGGGTCTAAATTAGGATCAAGCTCCAGGTATCGCTTGCAAAAGCGTTTTCAAAGCTTGAAAAAGGTCTGTCACTTTTGCCCAACGTGGAATTGATTCGTTGATTCGTTAGCAGAGAGTCGCGATACGGTAGCTAGTAAAAGGCAAACCGAAGCACTTGCCTCAATCATTTGTTTTCGTTTTTGTTGTTTATAGCCATCATAAACTTCCTGAACACCCAGGGAGATCATTTAACCATGGACATTGCCTCATAATTTTTTTCATGGACATAGCCTCAAAATTTTTTTTTTCTGGCTTCGGCCTTAAGTAATAGCTAAAAATAACTTAGGTCAATTTTTTAAATCCTCAGTTGCCTAGCCCCATGATCGGACGGAAAGGAAAGAAAAATGGTTGACAGCCCTGTCACTTAGCGGTAATTTAACAACAAGCGAATGGTTTATTTTGGACTAAATACGAACGTAATCAATAAAATAGGGCAAATTTGATTGGAAAAGATCTCAATAACGAAGGCATTTTATTAAGGAGGAGAAATTAGTTTTAGGCACGTTCAAGATGTTCGATCAGTAATTTTATTCAATCAAAATTTATCTTGCGAGGCCGATTTGCGCATTGCTTTATTGTCAAAATTTGATCTTTTAGGACAAAATTAATTCATGAATCGATTGATGATCGAAGCCTCATACAGCCAGTCACAAAATTCATATCAATGTTACATCTTTCTCCACCCTCCTACTTCTGTTCTAGGGTGTTTGTTTGCATACACGGGTTATATGTACTTGTGATTTAGATTCTAAAAATCCAGCTTTTTTGACTTCCAAATACACAATTTCAGCCTACGCATTACGATTTCTAACTAATACATTTTTTTCTAAGGCTGATAATGAGTTTCCCAATTCTGATCGGGTTTTTTTTTTTGGAAAATGAGGAGCGAATTTTTCTAACAAGAAAAATGTTTCTTAAGTCAGTTTTGAGGCCAGCTTTCTGTGATATTTGTCTATATCTACAACAGACAGTGCATGTAACATGTTACAATACGGTAACACATAAGGAATATCGACTTATATCATTCACAGTGTTTTCACACATGCATGCATTTTCGCGCTTACCACTGAAGTGTCCCTGAACTCTTTGAAGGTCTAGCAGCCGCGGGGAAGCTTGATCCAAACAGAATCACTCCGGTTTGGTTAATCCACAAACACAACTGTTTGAAATCAACGACTAAGAAAGAAAATACGATGCATGCACGAAACTTCGAGTGGAACAAATTTTCAAATGTATTCTGCCAGTTGCAGCTGTCTGTTGTCAAAGAATTAAGGAAAGACTAGCTGAAACAAAAAGAATCGACACGTCGGTCTCTTTGGTAAGTAAGTTCTCATTTTTCCTCCTAATTGAATGCAAGAATCGCTCGAGATTTCCATAGCGACCGTGTCAAGGTGTATTATCCAAAACGTGGTTAATGTGCCTATTAAAATTTTTCATTTCAAATCTAGAACAATGATTCTTTAGATGTGTCATGCTCTCCACCAATAACACGCAGCAACTTAAAAACTCTGCCATAAATGCTCTCAACTCGTGAAAGGTGAAAAGATTTATCTGAATTTGCAATAACCTTCCAAGAAATTACGAAATTGAGACTGCAATAAAATCCGTTTCAGGGACCAGTAAGTGTCAAAACTTGGACAGTAGTGATGCTTGTAGTAGATTTTTGTCCGGGCCTCGCTAACTCCTACTTTCAACTGAAAACTGAGAGATGTTCGCTTTAAATACGCTTTAAGTTTCACCATTGCAAGCCAAACGGACCAAAGACGCAGAAAAAGCTGGCGACTTCCACTTAATTTGAATTTTTTAACAAAGTGGTCGTAAAAAGCAAAGCGTCCAAAATGCGAATTAGATTTAATGAAAATAACAGTATTTAACAAGCATTGAACTTATGCCGTTTTCACAGGAAATGAGGATTAAAACGTGAAATATAGAAAGCGTTCTTTGTTGATTTTATTGAAAAAACTAAAATAAGTTTTAACTTCAGTGGCTCAACTAGATTCTCAATATTATCGACTGATCACCTAGTAGACAAAAATACCAGGTACCAGTATAATATATCGACCCTGTCTTATTTGCTTTACGTGCAAAAAGTCTTGCGTATTGTTTACCGACTCCAAGAACTGATGCTTTTTAGTTCTTAAATTTCACAACTATATTCCATCAGCTTGGCTAATATTAACATACTCCAACGTCATTTAACGTCAAAACGGACATGACCTGGCAACCAGAAATAGTTCAAATGTTAAACATATGTATATACTGCGTGTGCCTGTCTTTATTACGTAGGTAAATTTAGTTATATCACTGAGATCCTGTTCTATATACGGCAATTTATGCGCATATTTACTTAGTTAAAAGCAAGTTTATCCGGGAGATCTTTCTGTGTGTGTTTTATTTAGAGGGTCTTGAATTGATTTTCGTCTGTACAACAATTATTCCATGAACTAATCCTATTCACAAAATGCTTTATTCAGTTCATCTCTGGAACCACTCGATTTTTGCAACCTTAGTAGCTCGTTCAGTGTAGGCCACTGACAAGTGTTTCTTAAACGTGTTAGCACTGTTAGCTAAAGTTACCTAAAACAAGAGACGATGCCTAAAATCGTTTTTAAACTCAAAAGAGTCGCTAAATCTCGGAAACTTTAATCGCTATCTAATTCATTCGCTGCTAAAAATAGCTTTAAATTAACACGCCTGCTAACGGGATAAGACAGATAGGGCGACTTTCTCGCTAGCCCACAGCAAAATGATGAGATATGAGGCGTTGTCATTATCGCTGTACGATGAACTACAACAACGATAAATAGGAATTCATCAATTCATGATTAGACTTTCTGGCGATGTATTTTTTTAGTTATCAACTAAACTAGTTTCCAGTAGGTTCGGTAAATTATTTTCTCCGGGTAGATGTTATCTCCTTGTAATTGCTTAGAAGTCTGCGCGGCCTGGCTACCAGGGCAGATAATACGCATATTTGTACGTAGATTTCCAGGAGGAGTAGATTGTTAGATAAGCGGTCAGAATACAAATTAAATAGCGTAATAATAATAAAAATAATAATAATAATAATAATAATAATAATAATAACGGTTTGTACATACATGGTATGGCTCATCGCCTGATATAAAAGTAAAATAAAGAAATTGACATTAATCTGGATTATGGATTTGTAAAAAGCTAATAAATAGTAATATGTAATTATACAATATAACATAACAACTCAGATTTTTGGGTAAAAATACGAGTTAAAAATTTTAATCAGAAAAAAAGAATTGTTGGTGTCCTATATGAGACACCGTATGTATAGGATTAAAACTATGGCGGAGCCATTACTAGGATTCATCATAATAACATTGAATAAAACGTAAAAATAATTAAAACATGAGCTTTCGACAGCCAGTCTACTGTCTTCGACGGATAAAATGTTTATTTTTCTATCCAAATATCCACAATGTTTTATCCGTCGAAGACAGTAGACTGGCTGTCGGAAACTCACGTTTTAACTATTTTTTACCAGCGAACGCTTTATTCAATTGTATAGGAGTAGGTAAAAAGAGTACCTCTTTTATAAATCTGTGATAGACTTGAAAAGCGGGTCTTAAAGCATGATCCTCGAGCCATAATAGATCCGTAGACCAGACGTGTAAGCAATCGAAATGGATTGTTGGATCATATTTTATTATATACACACGTGTGTTTTACTGGAAGATACACCACCACTTGAAAAATTAATACGAACTACATCCGGGATCCGAGTGCCGAATTATCCATCGATGTTACTGACGTCATTTCCGCTTTTTGTGCAAACAATCAGTTTGTCTATATAATAAAAATAATATTACACGGTTGCTTGAAGGTATGAATTTTATTTTCTTGTGTTAAAAACAATATTTTACACCCTCGCTGCGGTCGTTAGTAAAATATTGTTTTTACCACTCGAAAATAAAATCCATATTCTCGCGCCACCGTGTAAAATCCTCTATATATCTCTCAATTCCAACATGCGCTTAATTCTGGGTGCTGTATTCTACTGTACGGTCCGCAAAAATTAAAAGCCATGCCACGTGACTTTAGACCCGTCAGAAACAAATATCTTACTAACGTTGTCTTCTTTGGCGTAGCAATGACAAAATTCTGTGCTGTAGCTGAAGCACGACCACTTGGGTTTTGAATTTTAGTTCGCTCAAGTTGGGCATCTACGCCAATCACATGTCAATAACGCACGCTTTAATTTACTCTTGTAAAACTAGCGGGAAACACTACTGAGTTTTCTTCTAAAATTAGGTTCTCAAAACGGTGGCAACCAAGGGATTTGTTATTGATGCATTGAATTAGTGCATTGGACTACATGGCGAGGGGATTATTAAGAGAGAAGTTGAAATTATTCGCCGGCCCGGTTGATACTCTCTTGATTGCACTAAAAACCCACTCCGCATGCCTGTATAAGATCACCTGCTCGAGGAAAACTAAGGCGATCAAAAAGTAAGAAGATGTTAAAAGTCAGGAAACACTGGGTGTATGAAAATATTTTCCCTCTTTTCTTCCGTGTTCTTTCAAAATACTAGCAGGAGCTATTTAAGTTGGCCTTAAAGTACCGTGGAAGTACAAACACAAAGCCGTACAATTTATATAAATTGAAAATAGCATTCACAGCAGGTAGCATTAAAAAAATAAAAAAATAAATTGCGAATTCTGATCACGTCTCAATCTTTCCACCTGAAGGAATACCTCAAAATCAAAAAATGAATTATTTTTCTTGTTCTGATGGTCATAAGAAGATCACTTTTAAATTTCAGTAAATAATTAATGTTGTATTTGAACTTTTTCAAGACATATCAATTCGTAAATTTTGTGTTAGCCCGAGGCGCGAACAGAACATGCAGTCACGTCCTTCAGAAAAGTTCATCTGTTTTTCGTGCCCAGGAGACAAATACGAAAAATAACGTATCTCAGTATAACAGAGGATAACTCAAAACAAAAACACTTAACACAAAGGTTTGCCTGTTCTTGATTAGCTTCTTATGAACATATTTAGTACAACTGCGTGGTAAAGTGTGGCTAAAATCACGATGCGTTTATATATCAAAAACAAAATTTCAATGATTCAATTTGATTTTCTTTCTGAGCTGAAGTCGTTTCGTTGGATTTTGAAACTGAATCCATATATGTCCATAAACATTGACCAAAACTGCTCAAAGCCTTTCCTGTTTTCAGTTTTTAAGGCCTCAAATTTTTAAGCTTTAAATTAAAAAGCGCTTGGCGTTTACTGTGAGGTCAAAGGCTTCCGTATTTTAAACTCGTGTGCTATTGTTGTTCGCAAGCTGAGAAAATTTCTAGAACTTAGTTAATGAGGCTCCCGCGCATATTTTTTTACAAAATGCGTTCATCTATTTTTTAAAATTCAAATGTGTTTGTGGCTGTGCAGTTACGGCTACGTTTGCTAACCTAATTTAAGTTCTTTTTTCTGTTTTTTTTTAATAATGTGTTGTTATTTAACTAGTGGATAGATAACACGGGTGTAATTAATTCATATCGATGAATTTAATGCACAAGCTAAACAACATTACATTCTGACCTACACAATAAAATAAATGAACATTACCTAGTAGTGTTGCTTGTGGCTGTCCTGTTTCTTTTCGTAATTCTCAGTAAAATTGCCCTCCATATCCTGAAAAACAAGGAACTCTGGCTCGACTCTACGCTCGCTGCGCTAGACACTATCAGACGGTCAGACTTCCTCGAATTTTAGCGATTTTGTCACGTGATCTTGAGTCGACAAAATAGCAGTCAGCGTATTTTATCGTCGCCAGACTCGTACCTAGTCTTTTTCTCGGACAAATTACTACCAGTTTTGCGACTTGTGGCCCACCCTCAGTTATTGCTGTATGCTGCTTTGGTTTTACTGAGAGGGTTTTCAACAGACGCAGAGACGCATTAGGAACCTACCATTAATTCCTTTGGGGGAGGAGGAGGGGTTAGATGGTTAATTGTTTGGGGTATAAAATGTTTTCCCTCTTAGGTTGTGCATGAGTTGTTTTTCTTTTGGTGGGCAACAGCTTGTGCAAGATTATTTTTGTCACACTAAAAACAGGATCTGGATTCTTTCTCCCGTGGCTCCCCTTTCACGTCTTTTTTTACGTCTCTTTTTTTTGGTTTTTGTTATTGTAGCAGTTTTGGAAATTGCCCAAACCCCCTATCCTCCCCTCCCCATCCAAAAAACTAATGGGTAGAGAAAATCCTGGGCGCCGTGGGGAGAAGGAGGAAGGGATGGAAAGAATCGAGTTACCGTAGCGTGACACATTCATAACATGGGCTACTGAGCGTGACATTCGTGCTTCAGTGCCTTCAGAAAATGACGTAAATCTACATTTTCAGCACAATTAAGCCCTTCTTCATACGATAAAAGAGTACACGCAAATTTAGGTAAACAGGGGCAACAAGCGTACATTGGCGACTGAGGTGTTACAAAAATGGCAGGAAGATTCCTTTTATTAACAACTGCTGTACTCCTTAGTTTTTATCTACAAGAAACCAAGCAATCGACCGTCTATCGCTTCGGAACAAAAACAGCTTACCACTTCAACAACACATCAGATTCCTACCCCGAACATTGTCAACCAGTTCACCTCAACATGGTGGTACGCCACGGATCACGATATCCCAGCGACGGAGACAGAGAAGAAATAGATGATCTTCTGAATAAACTGAACGAAATCTACACCGTACGTTCGCCATTTCATTACAAGAACCTGACACTACCGTGGAACAAACCACGCGAGTGGAATGACGCGGAGCCAAGCGAGTTATCATCTGTCGGAGAAAATGAGCAATACAATATAGCCAAGAGATTTAGATCTCGTTTTCCTGAAGTATTTGTCAAGGAGTACTGGAACAAATACTACAAATTTGAGTCAGCAGACAAGCTTCGCACCGCACAAAGTGCCATGTCGTTCGCGTACGGGCTCTTCGAAGCTCGAGGACCCGTGGTTCCATCAAAATTCCAACCTGTTGCTATAACATTTTCCGGCCGTGAAAATGATCGATTGCTGTCGTCTTACAAATGGTGTCCCCGATATGAGATTGATGTTGAAGAACATGGTGTTGAGGAGGTAGAGGATTTTGCCAAAGGACCAGAAATAAAAAACCTAACAAAGCAACTAGAGAAGCGACTTCAGATAACCGGAAAGCTGTCACTGACTTTTGACTTTGTTGAAAAGATCTTCAGGCTTTGTGCATTTGGTGTAATGAATCGCGGGGACAACAGCTGGTGTTCCCTGTTGGACGAAGAGGACATTAAGGTACTGGAATATCAAGGCGACTTGCAAAACTATTACGAGCATTCCTATGGGAACAGTCTCAACCACAAGATAGAATGCACTCTCCTCTCAGATATCACTCAACATCTGCGAGATTTCTCCATGGAAAAGAGTACATTTCGTGGCGTATTTCGCTTCACTTCTTCAGGCACGTTAGTTTCGCTGTTGACAATACTTGGGCTCTTCAAAGACTCTGTTCCATTACGAGCTGACAATTACATCCAGCAGAATAAGCGACAGTTCATGATCTCTAATATAGCGCCAATGTCCGCCAACATCGCTTTTGTTCTATACGCGTGCAACTCGACAGAAAAGGCGGGAAAATTAGAGCACAAGTTACAGGTGTTGGTGAACGAGAAACCCGTTGCTCTGTCATGTTGTCATGGAAACACAACCTGCGGTCTTGACGAGTTTCTGATGTGTTTCAAGGAGTCTGTGGATAGCTGTGATTTTGACGCGATGTGCTCCTTGCCTCCTACCGGTAATCCCAAGGCCTTGGCCTCGACCTCAAGTCCTCTTCATGTGTTTATGTCATTATCACTTATTTTTGCGCTTCTTTTCAAGATTTAATGACGGTAGCTGAGACCAGTCAACGCGAGGATTTTGCTACACTAGTGACACATTCACTTTTATTTCAATCTCTCTTCAACGGCAACGGACGCTGTATACAAATCCCATTCTTTACAATACAACACAACACAGCATAACACAACACAACACAACACAACACAACACAACACAACACAGTACAACACAACACAACACAATACAATACAATACAATACAATACAAAAAGTACTTTATTTACCCGGAGATCGTTCAGAATACGTACGTGTATCTAACATTTATTTATTTTTATTGTAAACCTTATCCGTAACGCGCGTCGTTGTTTCCGTTTGGTTTCAGTTTTACTGATATATTTTGATTGTTACGTATTTACAGGCTACAACAAACATTCAAAAAATATATAAAGTTTTTCTCTTTAAAGGCCTGTTCAAACGCACTATACACGCACTATACAACACTCGACTTTGTATGATCGACATTTATGGAACGCCAACACTGTCTTATGTCAACCTCTTTAATTATACGCGGTGCATTTTTCGTTATATGCGGTGCATTTTACCTTATACGTGGTGCATTTTGCATTATATGCGGTGCCTTTCATATTATATGCACTGCTTTTCTTATTATATGCAGTGCTTTCGTCTTTATATGCGGTGCTTTCGTCATTATATGCGGTGCTTTCGTCATTATATGCGGTCCTTTTGTAGTTATATGCAGTGCTTTTGTCCTTATATGCGGTGCTTTCGTCGTTGTATGTGGTGGTTTTGTCATTATATGAAGTAATTTCTACGTTATATGCGGTGCTTTGTTTGTCATCATTATACGAGGTGCTTTTGTCGTTATATGCGGTGCGTTCTTCATTATGATGAGGTGATGATTTCTGGGGTCTGGGTAGGAGTTTTTGAAAAATCCACAATGCAATGGGCGCCAATATTGAGGATCCGCCATTTTGGCGCGAATTTAATACGCTCTCGGACATGGATTCAGTTTTTTACACCAGTTAAGCTTGGGAACCCTCTCAGATAGCTTTTTAAATGAAAGGATAGACCCAGGAGTAGCATTGTCTATGTCAGATAGTGCTTTGGCCGACCTAGGAGTGAACACGATTGGCGATCGTATTCGACTCAGAGAACTGTGCACAAAATATGTCACCAATCAAAGGCAAACAGATGAGGATGATGGAAACGCAGCTGCTTCAGGAACCACTTTGAGTTGCAGAGATTCTGTCAGGCAAGAAAGGAGCCTTTTATTCCAACCAAGCAGCACTGCTGGGAGAAGTGGTAGCTCTGGAAGGGGGAAAAAGAGGAAGAATTCATGTCCGCAAAGCTCCTTGCAGATGACACAGAGGAAGATGTGTTGAATAAACTGACAAGTGATGCCAAGGATGAGTTTGGAAATACATTGGGCTTCCCTCAACTGCGTACATGCGGCGGGTTTGAAATGTTGCAGTGCTTGGCCAACTGCAGAGACTTATCTGTCATTGGCACCTCGTGGTCTGTTCGCTTTCGGGGGGCAAGCCAAAATTTATTTGAGGCCCATACAGAAAAATCTCAGTACCAGGTCTCAAGAGCCTAAAAGAAGTGAGTCTTCGTTGAAGGAGAAATGTCGCTGGTGCCAGAAACCATTTCTTTTGAGTGAGCTGAGGGAACATTCCTCGCACTGCACAGGGAATTTCTTTGGTGACAGTGATGATGATGCCACAGATCTCCCAGCTGTCCTGAATGGAGGGCCTGACTCCAGCAACAATAGCACTCAGTCTTCTTTGAATGTTCCAATTTCTGTTGCAGCACATCAGCCTGTAGATGTACATACAGCGTCCAGTCCACAGTATTCTCAAACAACCCATGGGCCTGGCTCCAGCAACAATAGCACTCAGTCTTCATTGAATGTTCCAATTTCTGTTGTAGCACATCAGCCTGTAGATGTACATACAGCGTCCAGTCCACAGTATCCTCAAACAACCCATGGGCCTGGCTCCAGCAACAATAACACTCAGTCTTCATTGAATGTTCCAATTTCTGTTGTAGCACATCAGCCTGTAGATGTACATACAGCATCCAGTCCACAGTATCCTCAAACAACCCAGCAGATTCCTTTACAGCAAGATTCCATGGTACATGTAGTTGCAACTCAGCCTGCCAATCATGTCACTCCCCAAAACATTCAAGCTACCAATCAGCAGCTGGGATTAGAAGTAGATGATGCCAGAAGGAGTAATTCGAATCTTGAGGATATTATAGAGCAAATTGCTATCAAATGTGGAGACAGTGGAAATCCTGTTCAGATGCTTCAGTGTTTACAAGACTCTGTTATTGTTGGAAGGGCTCTGGAAATTGTTAATGTTTCCGAAAGTTCGGAGGGAGATGTCAACTTTATTCTTGTCAACAGGTACAATCTGCTTGAAACAGCCTTTGATGAAATTCAACTGATTGAGAATCCTCGACTAACTTTACAAGTTCAGTTCTATGGTGAGGTGAGCAACGCACAGTGTCCTTTTTAGCAGATAAAGAAGAATAATCCCAACAACAACAACAAATGTGGATCTGGGTAGACGGTCCATGATAGACTATATTTTTATGTTTTCAGTTTGTTTCTAAGATGCCTTATGTAATTTCAAAAATAATCAGGCTTCTCCCTTGTGTGTTAACACAACAGGTAAAAGACCTCTTCAAACTGGTTAAGCGATATTCTGTTGTTTTTTTTACCTGTTGATTTTCCCAGAAATGGTATTACAAACTCAAATTTGACCATCTAAGGTGTATCCTTTTGCCCTTGTAGCTCACTTTGTTTGTAATGTGTACTAGTGGTAAATTCAACAGAAAGGCTGGTATTTTGATGGACCCCTGTTTAAGTAATTATTGCACAGTGTAACATTCTTAAACATAATACTTCGTGCCTAACATTTCTTTTGCAGTTATTTTCTTAGAACTGATAGAGAGTTGTTATTTTTTTGTCAGATGGCTGAGGACCTTGGTGGCTCAAGGAAAGAGTTCTTTGACCTCATATTACATGAGATAAAAGAGAAATATTTTGATCACGGCCTCCGGTGGGACTTTGAGAAAGACTATGAGACTGTGGGACTTGTAATGGGTAAGTAACAGTTAACTACTGCCTGACAATTTTCCTGATCATTTGTGAAATAATTTACATGTAAATTAAAAATTTGTTGTATTTACCTCACTGGACTTTCTTTTCAAGATACTCTGAGAAATCGAAAACAAATTAATAATCAACATTAACAATCAACAGATTCAGTACTAACAGTAATTTGAAGGCATGCTTAGGAATAAGGAGTAAAGCGATGTCTGATCAATAGCTACATTCTTCTTCCATCCTCTCTATATTATTCTCCTTCTATTGTGTCACATAAATGCCTTAACAGAGGATCTTCTTCCAAATGTAAAATGTAATTAAATTATGTTTTGGCTTCCATTTATGCAAAGTTACATTTTAGGTTTTTGAAGGTGTCCCTAAAATAGTGTGACAATGCCAAACCCTCAAATGATCTTGCTTTTATGACACATTTGCTTGCAACAGGGATGAGCATCCTTCAAAATGGAAAAATTCCAAGATTTTTGGAGGAAGGAGTTCTTCAAGGGACCTTCTCAGGTGCAGCACCACCCCCTTGCATTGCATACTTGAGGAAAGGACTATCCAAACTGGGAATATACCAGGTAGGAAAATAACCTGCTATGAGTATATGCAATTACTTTATTAAATAAAGTAATTGCTAAAATTTCTCTAAAATTTTTAGAGAAAAGAACTTCAGTTACAGTGAATCATTTTTCTTATGAAGTACTAACCTCGCCGAACAGGACTTAACTTTGTTGAACTCACGAAAAATGTCGCTGTCCTTCTGGTATAGGGACTCTATCATTTCCGTATTCCTCTAATTTTTTTCTTCTCTACTTTCCCAGCCATGCAGTATCAGATATGTTTTATCGATACCTTTTCTCATCTTAGAAATTTTAAAAAAAATGCGTTCAGTCACTATACCACAAGGGTTGGGTGGGTGACCAATTACGAATACCCCGTGTTGCAATAACATTTTTTTTCTTTTTTTCCCCTTCCTTTTCCAAGGCGATTTTAAGGACTGCAGAACTGCCATCCTTGTATAATGTCGTTTCTTCTACTTATCAACTTTTTGTTCCTTATTTCGCCATGACCGTTTTTATGTGTATTTATTTACATTGTCGTAAGTATAAATAAACAGCGGGACAAGTCTTTCGAATTCTCTCGACTGTTGATCTTTCACAACATTTATACTGCTGATCATATTACCGTGAACACCTAAAATATGTCTGGAATGTTTATTGTGTTGTAACCAATCACATGTGAGATCTTCACACCACAGAAACCACAAGGCAACGAATGGTTTCCTAACGGCCACGGAACAAATTATTTTCGTTTTGTTTTAACATTCAGTCTTTTTACAAGCAAGTAAACAATTACTTTTCCTTCCCATTTGTTTGCAGTGTGTGCTATAATTAATAGCGAAAAATACAGGTTTGAGCGATTTTGAAATAAATTGCCGGCGGACGCACGCGACGGTTTGGCGTGCGAATTTTCAAACTTTTTGTAACGATCGAAATCGGAATAATTAGTTACGCCTGATTGCAAATTTCGGCGGTCTTTCCAGTTTGCGATCTTGCGATCAAGGAACTTCTGCCGGCACAGTAGTTCGAGGGTTCAATTGTTAGCCCACACAAATCAACCCTTGTTCTACAAAAAATATTGGCAAGGATTATGCTAATCACGATTGTTGTTTTTTTTTATCTTCATGTGATGTTGTTACACGGAAAGCTGGTCCAGGTCGCCGTCGCGTCGCGTTGGCTTCTAAATTTTTTCTTTCTAAACTCAAACGATGACCTGGATGCGGTCCTCAGCACTGATCTTGGGGAACAGCGGCGTTTTAAATTCCTAATAAGACAGTTTGTATCTTAAACAAAACAAAAATAATTTGTTCCGTGGCCGATTAAGGAAACGGTTCATTTTTCTGTGGTGTGAAGATCTCGCATGTGATTGGTTACAACACAATAAACATTCCAGACATATTTTAGGTGTTCACGGTAATATAATCAGCGCTGTAATCACAGCTTGAATCATTCGAAAATCCATACAGCTTGTCAATTTTGTGACTTTCAGTGTATTCTTTTTCTTTTTCGGCAATCGATCGAGTATGGTTAAACCTGTATTCATATATGAGCGGGCTCTTTCGGGAAATGAGCATCTTCCATTTATAAAAACATTCGTGCGAGAATTTATTCAGTGTAGAACCTTTCTTTGTGTTTTATACTGAGTCCGTAATGCTTAGTCCGCGTTTTATACCTAGTCAGTGTTTTATATCCAGTCCATAGTCCGTAGTCCGTAGTCTGTAGTCCCTGTTTTATACTTGCCGTACTACAGCTGCTACAAGTCCTACAGTTAGTACAGCTCCTACGGCTACTACGGCTACTACACTTACTACAGCCGTAGGAAATTCCATGGGGCCATACACACAGGTGATAGGCGCTCAGGACTTTTCATGGGGTCATACATGAACTTTTGACAAAGTTGTCGTTGTCCTTATGCAAAGTCGTCGTTGTTCGTACAACGT
>OZ026600.1:32858819-32866319 GCA_964020085.1 Micromussa lordhowensis
ATAAGTCTCGGTTCGCACGAGAAATGCTGCAAAGTCTTTCTCGGAAAGACCATTCACTATCACCTACGAATCCACGTTATGACCAGGAAACCTTTCTTAGAAAATTAGATTTCTTGCCTTAGCTAGAATACCATTCAAATTGTGAAGAATACCCACCTTTTTTCGATGTTTTCGTGTTCGTCCTGCTTGTGCTCAGTCATCTTTACAGGACCTTACAGGCCCGGCGAGAATTTGTGATGTCACGATGTCACACACGTGCATGGACTTCAGGATCAGGCTGCCATAGTAACGTCACAGAGATCAAGGCCGTAATTTTTTAAGTTTTCCATTTATTTTTGCTCGTTTCGGTGGTTTTGGTCGTTTCGGTGGTTTCGTTTCGGTGGTTTTGGTCGTTTCGATGGTTTCGTTTCGGTGGTTTCGTTTCGGTGGTTTCGGTGGTTTCGCTCGTTTCGGTGGTTTCGTTTCGGCCGTTTCGTTTTGTTGTTTCGGGTTTTAGTACATGCCCCGAAATCGGTATCTGTAGCGAAGTCGTCAGTTGTGCCTTCCATATCTCTAAGTCAGATGCTGAAGTTAGGTTAAGTCATTGCGGGTCCTGAAGTGGATATTGTAACCCTCAAGCTGGAAGAGTTTTCTTTGACTAACATGGAGTGGCTGAAAAATACAAGGAAAGCGAAAAACAGGGAATCGAGATGTTGTTTGGATCAATTGAAGCCCACACAAGGAAGTCAGTGCAGCTGAATTCATTGGCCCGAAATTTTGCCCAGAATATGGTTATGGAGGTCCCAGTTCTCGAATTTGGTTAGACCTTTAGTTACAATAAGGTATACTTCTCATCTTTGAACAATGAACATGTGACACTAGAAAGGCATCTAGAAGGAACATTCAAGAAGTACATCAACAACACTGGAGAAATGTGTGTGGCACCTGATGATGTCAGTGAAATTAGCCATAAAGCTCAGACATATGTTCACTACACTTATGTTAAATCTCAACAACAACTGATGGTTACAGATATTCAAGGGGTAGACTACACACTGTGTGACCCTGAAGTGGCAAGCTCTGAGCTAAAAGACCCTGATGACAACTCCTTTCGTTTCTGCACTGGCAACCTGTCCTTTCAAGCTATTGATAAGTTCTAGAGTAGTTACGTTTGCAACAATTACTGCAAGATGCTAAAGCTTTCAATTTGATTGATGCAAGTGACCATATTTTGAAACACTCTCATGTTTGCACCCCACTAGCACTTGCAGTGCAGCTTCTATCTATGTGCTTACACTGCCCAGCAAAAAGTTTGGTTTCATGTTGTATTTACAAACTGAACAAATTATTATTAACAATATAACTTGTCAAAGATTGTTGTGTTAGATTTTTGGAAAACATCATCTAAAGTTTCCTAATTGTATTACATTATTGTAATACATTCAGTTCACATTGTGCTTTTTCCTCTTAAAACTTTACATACTTTTGTTAAGGTGGATAAGAGGAAGTATACAACATGGCTTTCAGATCTCACTGTAAATGTTCTAATTGATTCCAAGTTTCTATCATTGGAAGGTATACATTTTTTCTAAAATAAAAAAAAATATATGAAAAGCAATTCTCTTTGTTTATCTTATATTTTTTGGATTAATAATTGTACATTCTACAAAATTTATACACAGCTATTTAAGAATCAACATTGATGGTCAGGCTTCTAAATCTGAGAACCAAGTAACTGCAACCTTGTCAAGTAAATGAGACTTGCCAACTTTTGGATTTTGCCACATAACTGCTCAACCCTTAAATCCAACAGTGCTGTCCAAAGGAGTCCTAGAAAAAAGCTAGTTTCAGCTCCTTATCTTAGATACAAGATCAAAGAGCTCTTCAAGTCACGACTGAATTTTTTTTCAAACAGTTTTGCTTTTGATTTCCTGTCTTACCTTGAAATACAAGCAGCAGTTGTTTTGTTTATACCTTTGTCCACATTCATGTGTGACCAGGGTGGAAGGGGAACATGACATATACTTTAATAAAAGTTCACTTTGAGGACGGTCGTCTACATCATAGCATAGTGGTTACGAGACTTGCTCGGGAATCTGGTGGCCCCAATTCGATCCTTACCCCATGGAAAATTAAACTTTTTTCCTTTTCTTTTCTATTGTTTTTACATGTCTATTTTCATGTTCAAAGAATATTGAGCGTGTCCACTTCACAAAATACAGAGATTCTTTGCCGTTTTCCCACAACTGAATTAAGCTTATCAAATGCTGACCACGTCTATCGCATAGTTAATAAACTTGATTCCGAAGTGTTGAAGCCGTCGTGAAAGAGTCCTTAGACTCCATGCATACATGGGATAGTGAACTTTCATTAAATCTAAGATCTCTGATTGACTCAAATTACGCTGAACGTACAGTTCGAGATCGTTTTTTAACTCGAGGTCCTCCTCCCAATCTGGGTTTCTTGCACGAGACGCCATGATGGATTAGATTGAGGCCGAAAAGGGTTATGGTCTATGGCGTCAATGGGCCATGAAGCGGTTTTTTTTTTTTTTTTTTTTTTGCTATGGCGTCAATGGGCCATGTAGCCGTTTGAAATAAAAATAAAAAATATATATATTTCCTTAATTGAATAGAGAATTAAAAATAATAATAATAATAATGAAAAATAATACAATAGTGTTTTAAAAAAAGTGCTAAAAATGCTATGGCGTTAATGGGCCACCATAGAC
This sequence comes from Micromussa lordhowensis, assembly GCA_964020085.1. Classification (NCBI taxonomy): domain Eukaryota; kingdom Metazoa; phylum Cnidaria; class Anthozoa; order Scleractinia; family Lobophylliidae; genus Micromussa; species Micromussa lordhowensis. The sequence goes on from OZ026600.1 coordinate 32,861,530, forward strand.
GTCGCAAGTTAGTTTAATAGCCCAATTTCGATATATTAAAATTCAGCCTAAAACAATAGACCTCAGCACGAGGCTCGTGGGAATAACTACAGAGTTTGTGGGGTTTATTCCCACGAGCCTCGTGCTGAGGTCTATTGTTTCTGGCTGAATTTTAATATATCGAAATTGGGCTATTGGTTGTTAATGACCAGATAGACTATAGGGCATGATCCGTAAAATGAGACACAAGTCCAATCCGCTGACATTACAGGCACTAGATCAAACTGTAAACTACTATTTTCCCCCTTAATGCGGATTAGCCGAGGAACTGGACACTAGCTTATAACTTCTAGAAGAATCTCTTTTACCAGTCAAAACTTAGAAGGCCGAAAAAATAGAAACAGTTTTCAATAGACGATAATTGTACTCTCGGTATTGGACTGGACCTAGCTTGCAACTGAGGCTTATGTGGTGAGTCTTTTCAAATGCAAATGAGATTTATCTCTTTTTAATGATATTCCCCCGCATTGGCCTCTATTGCAAGCTAGTTCCAGTCCATTACGAAGAATACAAATATCATCTATTAGATGTATTAAGTATTAGAGTGAACCATAAGCGATTTACTGTTAAGTCTCCATTTTCTTTGGTCAACAGAGCAGTTTGAACATGTCATATATCACATGCAGTATCACATGGAGTTCAGTCAAGATTGGTTTCATAGTGATTGTACTTTGACCAGTGTGAACTGGCCACTCGTGCATGACAAGACTTGACACATAATTCTCTCTCTGAAGGGAAAACCAAAGTCACGAGACTTTTCAAAGTACCTCCTTTTCTACCATTCAAGCGAAGTCATAACATGATAAAGTCGCCCATCCTTGCATGCACATTTTAACTGCGCAAAAAGCATGCCTGCCGAACAAGACAATTTACACTTATCTGGGATTAACCAGTCTGATTTCCCAGACTGTCCTTTCCGTCTGCCCTCCCAGTGGGAGGGGCATGCAGGGGCAAGGAGCCCGGGAGAGGAAAGGGCGGTAATTTGGAGAAAATGCAAAATGATCATTTTTGTAATTTATTAAGCGTTAAACGATACTTTCAAAACAGGAACCCACAATATTTTTTGACTTACATTTAGATTATTTTGAGACTTCTGAGCAGACAAGGAAATGAAAATTTGCCCTGAGCTTAAAAACTGAGGCTTACTTCCAGTAAAATTGGAAATCCTTTTACAGTGGTCACATCATAGGCCATAGGTCATGAAATGTTGTCACTTTGACATTGAGTTAGAGGAGCAAGGCTGAAAACAAAGGAAAAAGGGAAAATGAAATGCCTAAGGATTGCACAGCTAAATGACTAGGATATGCTCCGAGTCTCCTTATTCACAGGGGACCGGAGAGAGATGGGCAAGGGTGGAAGGCAGAGGAAGCGGAAGAGCAGGGTGGGAGAGGAGGGAGGTTCTAACCCCCTCCCCCCTCATACTTCCCAGGTTACTCATATGATAAAGTTACAAAAGTGTTTCTTTTTTGTCATTTCAAAATCCAAAATGTTTACCCTGTCTAATAGCCTTTTGATGTTTTTTCAAAGCCCTGTTTTAAAGGACCCCAGTCAGCCACACTTTTGCTTTTGTTTAAATAAATGAGTTTGGCTATTATGTTTTATTCAACCCATGTTGAAACGAAGTAAATCACTGTGAAACTACTAAAGATAACTAAACATACTTGCAAGAACACAACTTACAGCAAAGCAATAAGATTTCACTTCACCATGCAATATCATTAATTTTGATGGCATCCAAAATGGCAGAGGGTCCTCAAAGCATTTTTTTAAAAGCTATGCAAACAAAAAAAATTAGCGTGGATTATTGACGGTTATATACTGAACTTGAATTTGAAATCAATTTCAACCTTCCCTTCGTTTTAAACCATTCATCCTTTTGCTGCCAAAAGAGCTTGCTTGAAGGCTAATGTCAAAGCAATTTAAAGTTTTTCATAATTTCATGAAATGACATGATACATGGCAAAGATTAAAAGTTTGCTACTTGTCCCTGAATGGGATGAAGGGAACCTCCACCCAACTTTGTTGCAGTGCTCTGACAGTTTACTGGCATCCAGTCAAACTTTTGGTGAAGAGAGCCGAGGCATTACAAGAGTAAGGTGCCATGGCCAAGGATGCGACAACACATGTACAGTGACGCCTCCTTGGACAGGCTTGATCCAGACCATTAAGACACCTCTCTTAGAGGATTTCAAAAGTGGATACTAAGAAAAAGCCTTATAAATTGCCAAATCCTGCAGTATAGCAGGGTGCATGGCCCTTTTTGGACCAAGATGTCACAAACGTTTCCCAGACTTCAAAAAACCTTTATCCAGATCCTGTATCCTGATTCCAGGAAATATTCATACCCACCCAGAGGATCAGATCATTGGAAATTTCAAGGGGGAGGGTTTTCTCTAAAAGAAAGTATGAAGCCAATCTGGAAATCCAGTGCATATCAGAACGGAAGGGGAGCGGGAGTTCAATCAAAAACCTTCCTCAATAAAACTTCGAGAGAAAGTGACGTCATAGCCCCCTTTGCCCCAATTTTACCCCACAGTGAGGTAAACCCTAGCCCCCCTTGCCCGCCCTGAAAAAACGCCACCCCAACCCTAAAAGCGCCCTGAAAAAACGCCACCCCAACCCTAAAAGCCTCCCCCTTGAACCCCTAGTTGGCCACCCCTCCATGAGGTGAACCCCTCGCGTGCGCGCGTAACCCTAACCCCAAGAACCCCCTCGAGTCTCGCGCCAGCCCTAACCCTAGCCTTAACCCTAACCCGTAAGTCCCCGTAAGCCCACGCCAGCTCACTCCCCAGCCTTACTCCCGGCGGCGCCCCACCGTGAGCTTATTTCAAGTTATGGCTTTTGAAGAGACGGAAACTGTCTTTTCCAAACTTTAACGGCATATGCAGTAACTGAGTCTTTCAGTTTTCAAGTATCCTTGGATTCCATCAGTTTTTATCTTTGAATTCTGCTAGTTACAAATTGTACTGTTCTTTCATAGAGATCAATTCCATGGATGGTGGCGTCATTTAATGGACTGACTTCTCTAATTAAAAGTGCATAATCACTGTTGCTGATTTGTTTTAAACCATTCATCCTTTTGCTGCCAAAAGAGCTTGCTTGAAGGCTAATGTCAAAGCAATTTAAAGTTTTTCATAATTTCATGAAATGACATGATACATTGCAAAGATTAAAAGTTTGCTACTTGTCCCTGAATGGGATGAAGGGAACCTCCACCCAACTTTGTTGCAGTGCTCTGACAGTTTACTGGCATCCAGTCAAACTTTTGGTGGAGAGAGCCGAGGCATTACAAGAGTAAGGTGCCATGGCCAAGGATGCGACAACAAATGTACAGTGACGCCTCCTTGGACAGGCTTGATCCAGACCATTAAGACACCTCTCTTAGAGGATTTCAAAAGTGGATACTAAGAAAAAGCCTTATAAATTGCCAAATCCTACAGTATAGCAGGGTGCATGGCCCTTTTTGGACCAAGATGTCACAAACGTTTCCCAGACTTCAAAAAACCTTTATCCAGATCCTGTATCCTGATTCCAGGAAAAATTCAAACCCACCCAGAGGATCAGATCATTGGAAATTTCAAGAAGGAGGGTTTACTCTAAAAGAAAGTATGAAGCCAATCTGGAAATCCAGTGCATATCAGAACGGAAGGGGAGCGGGAGTTCAATCAAAAACCTTCCTCAATAAAACTTCGAGAGAAAGTGACGTCATAGCCCCCTTTGCCCCAATTTTACCCCACAGTGAGGTAAACCCTAGCCCCCCTTGCCCGCCCTGAAAAAACGCCACCCCAACCCTAAAAGCGCCCTGAAAAAACGCCACCCCAACCCTAAAAGCCTCCCCCTTGAACCCCTAGTTGGCCACCCCTCCGTGAGGTGAACCCCTCGAGTGCGCGCGTAACCCTAACCCCAAGAACACCCTCGAGTCTCGCGCCAGCCCTAACCCTAGCCTTAACCCTAACCCGTAAGCCCACGCAAGCCCCCGTAAGCCCACGCCGGCTCACTCGCCAGCCTTACCCCCGGCGGCGCCCCACCGTGAGGTGAATCCTGCAACCCAAACCCTAGCGCCCCAACACGAGTCGCGCACCCTAGCACTAGCGTGCGCCAAGAACCCTAGTCGCCGCACCCCTAAGCCCCAGCAAGCCCAAGCAAGCCCTAGCCAGCCCCCTCCCCCCCCCCCCAGTGAGCCCACGCCCGCTCCATCTGCCATTCGGGTGGGGGCCCCCCCAATCGACCCATGGCACGGGTGGGTTTTTTTTTCCTTCTTCGACCACACTCGCCTGACCTTTTTTTTTTCCTTTACTTTTTTTTTTCCAAGCACGCGTGGCCCGCTGGAAATACAGTGTTCAGTGATCACAACTCATGAGTTAAACCTTTCATTACATTACCATGAAAGCTGGCAGTCAGCTCTAGTAACTTTAATTAATAAGCTTTGGAGTATTAAATCTAAGACTAAGCAAGCTTCAGCTGAATTTTTTTATGCGCTGAGTGAAATTAGTGACTCTGGAGATTTCAATGATTGTGATTATTATCATTTAACCTCCATTGTTAGGAATATATTCCCAGGCCCCTCAGGAACCCAGACAGCACACCAGTCAGGCCAAAGAGCATCAGGTTCTGTAGCCTTGGCTAACAGCTTTGCATCATCTTGGCCAAGCTTAGGTAGTAGTGGAGGAAGTCAACTGGATTTGGGGTTGTTTAGACAACAGGAAACAAAAACCCAGCCCATGAGGACATTTCCTCTTTGTGTTACTGTT
>OZ026600.1:32871319-32901319 GCA_964020085.1 Micromussa lordhowensis
AAATTTTTGTAAACTGCGAAATTTACGATAATTTGCAACACCTGTGACGAAATCCACGAAATTTATTGCAAGGGTTTCAGGGAAGGCCCAGAGAAAGCCACGAGAATTGCGAAAACAGCGAAATTTACGAAAACTGCGAAATTTACGATAATATGTAATACCATTTACAAAATCAACAAAATTATTCAAGCGGTTGTAGGGAAGGGCCATCAAAATTTACGAGAATTGCGAAAATTGCGAAATTTATGAAAACTGCGAAATTTACGATAATTTGCAACACCTATGACGAAAGCCACGAAATTTATTGCCAGGGTTTCAGGGTAGCCCTGAGGAAGCTACGAGAATTGCAAAAACTGCAAAATTTACGAAATCCGCAAATTATACGATAAAATGTAACACCACTTAGGGAATCAATTCATGATAATTGATGAAAATTCCCTAGCCTATCAATGAATTCTAGGAAATTATTCAAAGGGTCAAATGAATGTCATAGATGAAAATTACCAGAACTGCAATATTTAGGTAAATTTGGAAATGTATGCATTTTTCTAACGTATCTTTTGACAGCCCTTAAAAAGTAAATGTAATTTTATAGCAGAACATTAATGTGAAATGCCTTGCACCCTCACTTCACATGAAACTAGAATTTTTATTCAATTTACTCAGTTCATCTTTTGTTTGGTCAATGAAATTAAAGGTATGAACATTAATTTCATGACATTGGGTAAAACATTATTTACTGAGCACGACAGTGGAATGTCCTTTAATAGGGATATGGTTGTTCGAATAACTATTTTGTACGTGGAAATAAATTGGGCATTTTTTTATATCTTTCTGCATGGGCTACAACGCGCAACAAAGGTTATTCCACGTTTGCTCTCTGCGAATTTCAAAAGTAGTTTCAACATTAACTCACAGTTCCAGGCATACAAAGTAGTCATGTAATATAGAATTCTCTGAAATGAAGTGTCCGTAGTCTTTAAAGACGGTTGTCAATAAAGAAAGCAGCATACAGATTGTTAAGGTGTGTTTTCTGCAAATACAAATATGGAGCTAGTAAACAGGAATGACATTGAAAATGAAGGCAACGATGTGGAAATGAACCGATAAGGCGATTACTTACGAACAATGTGCTGGTTTTAGCACAAACACTTCATAGGTATCCAGTCATTATGCACAAAAGGAAGGAAAATGAAGATAACACTAAGAAATCCTATGCTACTATGCATCATCGACTGCATCATGGCGTTCGAAGTTCACGCCGCTGACCTCCTCATATCAACAGGCATTCCGTTATGTTAGCGTCATGAAATGTTCTTACAACTTTAGGGGATAACAATTTCCAATTTTCTTTGCTTTCGTAACCTCCTCCGAAGGGAAGGAAGTTAGGGTATTATAGGACTATTTTAGTGTAGCGGCGTGGTTGTAAATGGTGAAAACAAAATTCCTGTCTGGGAATGGCGTCCGCTAAAAGTAAACATCGCTGAAAGCACTTTTGCTCAAGGTTACTGCTATGCTTCGAATCATCGAATCAAATTACATATAAAATATCGGGTCCGCTTAAGCTTTTTTTTGTAGGATTTTGTAATAATCTTTTTTGAAAGAATGTTTTGGTGCACTTGTGCTAATAATCTACGTAGAACTTAGGCTTTGGAAAAATTGAAACATTAAATTTTTTTCACAAGGAGGGCATCTGAAAATTTACATTTTCCCCAAGTTGAAGTTTGTGATTAGTTGACACTATAAATTCGAAAGGTTAGTGTACAGTTCTTTTATTACGCGGATGCGAAGCAATCCGCGTTATAAATTGGGACGAATTTCTTTTTTTTTTTTTTTTTTTTTTTCGTCATGGTAGTCGCAAATTGTAACGCAAGTTGTGATTGGCTGTACGTACGTTGTAGCCAATGGGAGCTCCTGTTGTTTTTTCATCTGGATTCAAGTTTGCATTTGTCGCAATATGGAAGGTTTCATGCGGTGAGCTTCGAGACTGCTTCACGGGATGCACAAACCCTCAACTTGCCGCGAAATGTGAGCAAATTTAATGCACAACAAGTTGTGAGTTTAATGAACGAGCAGCAAAGCCAAAAGTTGTTGTTCAAAGTAGAGCCGCTCTCTCCTACGTAAACAACGAGTTGATCGCGCAAGGTGAAGACTGTGAAGAACTCGAAACATCACAAACATCAGCTAAGTTAACAGTTTTTGTATCGAATATATCGTCGCCGCATTTAAAGCGGCGATATACGAGATACGTGTTTTTGTTTCTCGTATTTCGCCGCCTTTAGAACAGCGCAACATATTCAATTGTTTTTGTAGTGCACGTTGGACGAACTGCTTGCGAAGGAGACTAGTGGACGGGCAGGTATCTTTTGCAGGTTGCAGGTTGCAGGTTGCAGGTTGAAAAATGGACTTTTAAGTCTGAGTGAGTCTACTTAGCACTTCGGTTAGCCTGAATAGCACTCCGGTTAGCCTAAATTAGCTTAGGTTGCTTGCGGTTAGCCTCTATATTGGGGTTTATTCGACTTTGACTCAAATAAACAAGTTGTTTCAACCTGCAACCTGCAACCTGCAAAAGATACCTGCCGCTAGTGGACTGCTTGTGTTAAGGAAATTGATCTTGAAGGTGCATATTTAATAAAGAACCATCGAAATAGCCTCTTGTTTGGTTATTATATACTTGGTTTTCGTTGTCTCGAGCTTAATTTATTTACGAATTGCTTTGACTTGAAAGACCTAAACCTGAACGGCTCCGTTTCGAACGCCCGAGCAAATGTCCCAAATGTGTGTTGTTTACGATTCCAGATCAGACAGCGGCGTATTAAGAAACAAGCATTTATTTTTAGGAACGAGCAAAACCCCGTACCATACATAGCAAGCCGAGAGAGAACTGTACGGCTCGTAGAAAACATGGGGTACAATTCGCAATAAAATGTTCAGAATGATAGAAAACAATATATTTGATTCGAGAGCATCCATGCGTTCTGATCGAATTAGGGGATACTTATGCAAATAGCGGTCGGAAAATTACTAGCGTTTTGCTCGAGGTCGTTTTATCTATTTCTGAACGAAAAGGTGTTGTTTCTTTTCCAGTATAAGTGCTGTACTGAAATGAGATTTTCAAGATATTCATCCCAAGAATTTGCTGGCTTTACGGTATTAAATTGTTTGTTTACAATTCTCTGACATTTATACGCGTAAAGCCTGGCCAAATTCGCGTAAAGGGAAATCTCTGAATTTTTCTCATTATGTGACTCCTATCAAGCTAAGATCAACAGGTCATCAGGAGCTTTCTTATATGTGAAAAATTTCCTTCACTCGTGTATTTACTTGTTTTCTTTTCCCGATTTTTTAAGACCGTGTGACCGCAAGTTTATGTCGTGACGGTCGTGCACAAAGGAAAAGCGAACTGTCACACAAGCCAAATCTTTGCTTTCCTTGCTTGTGAGGGGCTTGGAAATCTTCAGCTAGAAAAAATGCCCAGCTGACTTTTTGCCACAAAAATTCAATGGCCGAGGTTGTGCAGATAGTCCGAAGCTAAATTTGAGCGGCTTTATAATTATGTGAATAAAAGTCCTCAAAAGATATGTTGCTCGTCTTTTAATTAATGCGCTGTCCATAATGAAAGTTTTCAGCTGAACTCTCTAACTGTTCACGATTCAACTCAACTCAATCGAAAACCAATCATGACAACTAAGGCTTCTCTTTCCTTTACAAAAAAACATTCAGCATTTTCACTTATTTCGTTAACTGGGCCTCACTCTTCGCACACAAACCAACAATGATCACTAAACAGCATCCGCGTTAAGGCCTCTAGGCCTCTTGTTGAATATAATTTGCCAAAGACTGTGGTTGAAGATCCAACTTGGAGATAAATTCCTTAACTACTACTTAAATTCTTTAATTACCTTAGCTTGGCATGTACTTAACATAACATTTAATTCAAGCAAAATTATATGTTCAAAATTAACGCTGCATTATTCCACTTAGGTAAAAGTTATTATGATCATGTAGAACAATTTGGAAATAGGAAATCAGGGCTCCATTGTTCAAATGGTGTAATGTTTTGGTAAAAATGATTCAACTGCTGAACGAATCGAAAGTATGATTCTTTTTGATAAGGTATTTACAAATTAAGTGCAACTATAAATTGGGATATGAAATGCCATTCTATTAAAGTTTTTTTCTTGCTAAATGAGCCAGCCACAACATTTAACTATCTTTTTATGGACTGTCACGGTATATACCTTTGACTTTCTTTGATCTTCTATGGCATTTCATGAGAGGGGATTTAAAGGCACTAATGTTGCTGAACCCAACTAAATATATGAATATTTTTGTTAGGGTATTTACAAACTCAAGTCCAACAGTAAATTGGGCTATGAAGGTATTCCTCACTAAATGTGCCAGCCACTTCATTAAATCTCCTGTTTCTGACCGTGCTGGGAAATTCCTTTGAATTTCCTTTTATTATATTTAGCATCTACATGATTGGTGTTTTTATAGCCTGCAATGTTTCTCAAAAATACTATGTATGTTCTGTGAAGCTAGTTACAAACTTAACTGAATACCTTTGAATTTCTTTGATCTTCTATGCAAGTAATGAGAGAGGATTGAAAAGCACTAATGTTGCTGAACAAAACTATGAATACTTTTGTTAAGGTATTTACAAACTTAAGTGCAACAGTAAATTGGGATATGTAAGTATTTCCTAACTAAATGTGCCAGCCATTCATTTAACTTCCTGTTTTGGATTGTCAAGGGAAATTGCTTTGAATTTCCATTGATTATATATGGCATCTAAATGAGTGGTGTTTTTATAGCTAACAATGTTGCTCAAGAATACTATGAATGTTTTTGTTAAGGTATTTACAAACTTAACTGCAATGGTAAATTGGGTTATGAATTGTCGTACTATTAAGATTTATCCTCGCTAGATGTGCCAGCCACTTCATGTAACTTTCTTTTTTTTGGACTGTCATATGAAGTTCCCTCGAATTTTCTTTGATCTTCTATGGCACGTACATGAGAGGTGTTTTGAAAGGCACCAGTGTAGGCACTAATGGGAATTCCTATACTCTGGAGGCTTGTGATTATCTCTGTGGACTCTTTGTCATCAAGGTTGAGGGGGTTTCTCTTGATAAGAAATACAGTCTGGAGATGCAACATATGCGAACAATACATTAGATTACAAGATAAAAAGCCTGAATTTATTTATAAAATATTTGAAGATACAATGTTCTTGGATTTATAATGGTATGGGCATTTTGATTTTTTGAAAAGGATCTTGCTTGAATTTTGAAAGTTGTAAATGGTCCTAAAAGTTTTGATTGTGCAGCCTATTGCTCCAGTGATTTAAGACGTAACGTTCACCAACTGCTATTTATTGTTTGTAAATACCGTGAGAACTAAAGTAAAATAAGTACGAACAAATTAGAAAACGATTGATAAACTTGTTACAACAAAGAGCTGGAAACTAAATTTTACAAATAACGGAAAACGATGTCGCGTGCAACTGACTTATCTAACGTCTAAATCTCAATTTTACAGTTTACAAATAATTTGATAAGTCGAGATTAAAATGACAAATTTACAATACAACCAAGCACAAAAGAAAATAAACTAAATGGCGTAATAATTACTGACCTTGGTTCTGCCTTATCACTAGAACAAGACCTTGATCAGCGTAAACATGCTCTTCAACTGAGTTGATAAGGGATCTACACGTCAACTGATTTATCAACTGAAAAACTACACCTTTTATCCTTGTTGATGTCGCCACGCTAACGCGCTCCTTTGCGACATTAGAACCCTTTAGATTAACACATAGCGCGCGCGTGTAGAAAAGACGTTAATATAAACCTTAAATGAAATAAATAACTGTTGTTAGGAAACCTTAAACTACTAATAACATTGTTCTGAACTGCATAAACTGAATGACTTGTATAAAACTGCGAAAATGCAACCTTGCGGTAAACGGTAAAAGTAAACGTAACTGTATACGCAATTAATTGCGCGTGCAAATCTCCAACGATCGCTTTAAACGGTCGCGCGCGTGGCTAAAAGGTTTGCCTCGCGCGCATCTTGCTTTGCTGTAGCTACACTCCCACCAAATTATTGATGATTTGTAGAGGGATGACAAATTAGGAATAATTTTACTGAAGGCTCTCGTTGGATCTTTCTTGCTCATCACATGCATCTTCTATGAGGAAAACAACTTTCTGGACTGGTCTTTCAATGACGGAGCATTTAGCATCGTTTCCTTTCTTCGGAGAGTTCCTTAAACCCAACTTAATCTTCACTGAACGAACGAGGCCTTGTTTGTCTGTCGTAGTCTCCATAATCCTGCCGAGGGGCCACTCGTTCTGTGGAACGTCATCTTGAACAATTACGACGTCTCCGATTTTCAGATTTCTCTTGGGCGTAAACCATTTCTGTCTTGAATTCAGGTTGATGAGGTACTCCTTTCGCCACCTACACCAAAATTGTTCTGCCAGATACTGAACTCGTCGCCACCGTTTTCGTGCGTAGACTTCTTCTTTAACGAAATTTCCAGGGGGTGGAAGAAGTGTCTTACTCTTCATGGTTAGTAGATGGTTTGGCGTTAGAGGTTCTAAACTCTTCGGATCATTCAGGCACTGGTAGGTTAATGGTCGACTGTTAATGATGGCCATGACTTCGTACAAGAAGGTGCGAAGTGAAGCTGTATCGAGTCTTGCCTTGTAATCCCTGAGGATAATGTTCAGGATACTTCTCGTGGTCCTTATCTGTCGTTCCCATACTCCTCCCCAATGACTAGAATGCGGCACGTTCATGACGAATTCGCAGCGATTGTTGGTCAAATATGATTGAATCTTGTCCTTGTCTAACTCTTTCACGGCTGCAGCTAGTTCGTTCCTTGCTCCCACAAAATTGGAACCTTGGTCACATCTTAGCTGTTGGACAGGCCCTCGAATTGCAGTGAAGCATCTCAAAGCGTTGATGAAGGCATCGGTTGTCATGTCATCGAGTTGTTCTATGTGCACTGCTCGTGAACTCATGCAGGTAAATATCACTGCGTATTTCTTCAACTCTCTTCGTCCTTCCTTAACCATAAATGGCCCAAAGCAATCCATTCCACAATAAGTGAAGGGCGGAGCTGGCTCCACTCTGTCTTCTGGGAGATTTGCCATTTTCTGGCCTTCTGTTGGTCGTCTTTGACGTCTGCATTGTACACATTTATTGATGTGTGAAGCTACTGCAGCATTGAGGCCTAGTATCCATAGTCCATGTGAACGAATTTCATTCATGGTCATTCCTTTTCCTTGGTGTTTGACTTTCTTGTGGAAGTGATCGATGATCATCTCGGTTACTTGAGAACGGCTTGGTAAGATTATTGGGTGCTTAACTTCATATGGCAAGGTAGAGCTCTCCAGTCTCCCACCAACTCTCATCAGTCCTTGTTCATCGACAAAGGGATCCAACTTAAAGAGGAAACTTTGCTTTGCGAGTTTGGCGTTCTGTTCTGTTTTACGTAGAATTTCTCTTTCCTTCTTAAATGCTGTGCGTTGCAGCTCCTTGAAAATAAGCATTTCAGCTTCTTGTCGTTCGGGTACTGTTGTGGGAACCGTCTTGGGCTTGCTCTTCTTTAAAGGTCTTTTCAGGTAAGAAACCACTCCAACGGCCTTGGTCCAGCTAGAGAATCTTGACACAAGGTCAATAAGATTGAAGGATTCCTGTACTAAAGCTGTGCGAACAGTGGCTTTTAACTCTGGGTCTCCAATTTGGATGTCTGAGATTCCGTCTTTGATGTATGGGATTTCTTTCTCCCAGAGAAATGCAGGTCCACTGAACCAATTAGATTTCATTAATTCGTCGGCACTCAAGCCTCTAGAGGCATGATCTGCTGGATTGTTCTTGGTGTCAACGTATCGCCATTCCTTGATGTTGGTGTTAGATCTGATCATCTGTACTCTGTTGGCGACAAATGTATGGAACCTTTTAGCGTCGTTGTTTATGTAACCAAGAACTACCTTGGAATCGGTCCAAAAGTACTGCTTCAAGCTGGCGTAGTTTAATTCGTCTTGAAGCATCGTACCAACTTTCGCTGAAACCACTGCAGCGGTGAGTTCCAATCTTGGTATGGTAGTAATCTTTGATGGAGCAACACGGGACTTTCCCATAACCAAAGAGACATTCACGTTACCATTTTCGTCTTTCACTCTTAGATACGAGCATTGTCCGTATCCGAATGTGCTTGCATCAGCGAAATTGTGTAATTCATAATTCTTCTGTTGACCCATTGTCTTCGGTTCAAAACATCTTGGAATTTGTTCAAAACATCTTGGAATTTGTAACTCTTTGAGGTGTAGAAGATCCAGCTTCCACCGCTCCCACCTTGGCCGGACTTCTTCGGGCAGAGGCTCATCCCAGCTTACGCCCTTCCTACATACTTCTTGCAACATTTTCTTAGCTCTTAGGACCAAGGGTGCCAGAAATCCGAGGGGATCATACACAGAAGCCACCGTTGCTAACACTCCTCTTCTAGTCAAAGGCTGGTCCTTCAGGACAATGGAGAAGCGAAAACAGTCCAAACCCACTGACCATTGCACACCCAGAACTCTCTCTATTGGCAGCTCTTCAGATGGTAGATCTAGGATGGTGTCAATTGCCCTTTCACTTTTCGGCACGGATTCGAGCACTTGGCTATCGTTTGAAACAAATTTGTGCAAACGGAGACCTCCTTTCTTGCAAACTTCTCTAGCTCCTTCAATGAGATTCTTGGCTTCCTCTGCCGATTCAACGCTTGACAATCCGTCATCTACGTAGAAGTCGTGAGTGATGAATTGGGCCGCTGAAGGGTACTCCTCCTTTTCTTGACTTGCCATGTGTTTGAAGCCATAGCTGGCGCAACCAGGTGACGACGTTGCTCCAAACAAATGAACCCTCATTCTGAACTCCTTGGGCTTCTTTGTTACATCACCATTAGGCCACCAGAGAAATCGCAAATAGTCTCGATCGTCTTGACACACAGTAAACTGGTGGAACATCTTTTCTACGTCGCAAGTAACCGCGTAAGGATATCTCCTGAACCTGCACAGTACGCCTGTCAAGTTGTTGGTAAGGTCAGGTCCACTCAGTAGATGATCGTTTAAAGAAGTTCCTTTGAATCTTGCTGAACAATCAAACACGACTCTGATCTTGTTTTTCTTCGGGTGATAGACTCCGTGGTGGGGTATGTACCACTTCTCTCCCTCTTCTTCTGCTAAGGCTGGCGCTTCTTCGGCGTCTCCTCTGCTTAATACTTCATTCATGAACCTGACGTAATCTTCTTTGTATTTAGAATCCTTCTGAAACTTTCGTTTGAGGCATTCAAGACGTGTGAGTGCCATCGAGCGGTTGCCAGGCAATTGAGGCCGTTTCTTGAATGGTAATGGCATCTCGTAGTGTCCGTTTTTAGCCTTCCTTATTCCTTCTTCCATAATTGTAAGGAATTGTAAATCTTCTTGAGAGGTCTTCTTGTCATCTCTGTTTTCCTTAAAGTCTGATTCAAGGATCCCTACGATGTCGCTCATAGTTACTGCTGGTAGCTCCTTTACGGCGACCTTGTGGCAGGACGACCTTCCACTCTTTATGTCATTACCGCCTACGATGCTCCAGCCGAGGTCTGTCTTAATTCCATATGGCTCATTACCACCGCCGGAAATAACGTTCCTTGGAGTTAATGCCTGGGAACAGTCGTAGCCTATTAACAAGCCGACATTGCAATCCAATAGGTCTTGCATTTCGCCTTCGATTGATTGCAGATGTTCCCAGTTTCTTGCGGTGTTTTTAGTCGGTATGTGGTCTTCATCAGCTGGGATAGATGTGCTTGTGTAGGCAACTGGTATCGGGATCTTGAGGTCGGACTTGTATCCCCTTACTTGAAGTGTTGTTAGCCTATAGCTGTCAACAAGCGAATTTTTGCTGGTAATGGTAGTCAGCCGAAGTTTGGTTGGTTGCTTTTCTGCGTCAAGCTCCTCGCAGGTTTCCTTGAGGATGAATGTTGCGTCGCTTTGAGTGTCTAAAATCGCGTACACCAGAACTTCCTTGTCGGGTTTGGAGAGGGACGAAATCCACACGGGCACTATCATTGACGTGCTAACACTTGAGGCTCCTTGTGATGTGTAAGACGTGTATTTGCGAGCACTTGAGGTCTCCCCTTCCTCGCTTTTATGTTCTTTTTTCTTTGAATCTCCTCTTTCTTCGTGGAGGCAGGTTGGATGTTTCTTATGACAAACAGAACAAGTCAGCCTCTTCTTGCAATCACTCGACATGTGACCCTTTGTTAAGCATCCGAAGCAAAGCCTGTTGTCCTTAACGAATTTCATCCTGCCGTCGGGTGTCTCAGTCTTGAACTTTGTGCAAGCATCCAACGGATGATCTGTCTTCGCACAGAATGTACATGGCGGTTGCTTCTTTTGAGTTTTGTTCAGCTGTTGTTCTTCTCTGGTCTTCGCGGAATGAACAGTATTGCTTCTGCCGTCTTTGGGATTTTGATCTTGTTGAGCCGTCATTCCTGATTCCTTTACTGCATAACAGGAGGAAATAGGGTTGCACAAGAAATCCGCTTCAGCATTGACGAAGGACGTGAAGGTCTTGAAATCTGGGTACTCGCCGTCTTTCTTCATCTTACTTGTAGCCTCTCTGTTCCAACGTGATATTAGCCACTCCGGTAACTTGGAGAGAAGCTTCTGGTTTTCCATATAGTCATTTAAGACTCCCAAGTCCCGGACTGTCTGCATCGCTATTTCTATGCTATACAAAAAATCGGCGAATCTTCTGAGGCCCGTGTGATCTTTAACGCCAATTCTTGGCCATCTTTGCAACTTATCTCGGTAAGCCTTTGCCACAACGAATGGATGGCCAAACCTCTCGTCTAGTATTTTCCACGCTCGTTCGTATGCTTCGGTTGAATTTTGCAGGAAAAGTCCACTGATAGCTTCTTTCGCAGGCCCACTCACGTACCGCTTCAAGTAGTACAGCTTGTCGATCGATGATAAGTTCTTCCGGTGTATAATGGCGTGAAAAGACGACTTCCAGTCTGGATATTTGATGGGCTCCCCGCTGAAGATATTCGGTTCAGATGTTGGGAGACGACCCGCGCTAAATGACTCGGAAATCGCAGCGACGATTGCAGCCGTTGTATTTGCATTTGACGATGGCTCTTGTGGTTGAACAGTTTGACATGAATGATGATTGTCTTCGCGCATAATAGAAGATTCATCTACATTCTCATGCTGTTGAATGGACTGCAGCGTCACCGAATCACGGGTGCTCGTGTCTCTAGTCAAATACTTAGGCAAGAAATCTTCTTCAACCTGTTCTATGTCATCTTCGAACTCATCAACTTCTTGATACACTTTAAGTTTCGCTTTTGCTATTTCCATTTGCTTCTTGACTTCGCTTTTTTCCAACTCCAGCCTTTTTCGAGCCAGTTCTGTTTCAATCCTTGTTGTTTCGGCTCTGAGCTGCGCTTCTATTTTAGCAATGTCCTCCTTCTGCTTTGCTTGTTCCTGCAGGGCGTTAAATTCGGCTTCCTTTGCAGCTAGTTCTGCGGCAGCGCCAGCTTTCTTTGCTTTGATGATGGAAGATGCCTTAGAGGATCTACTTGCTCTTGACCGACCTGACCTTGTGTACGCCTTGCTCGAAAATCTACTTCGAACAGAACCTCTATCGTCTTCGCGTAGTCGTGGCTCCAGTTGATGTTCCAGAGTTCGTGTCAGTGCGTCACACGTGTCCATTTTTTGACGGATTTTCTGTTCCGGGGACCGAATGCTTCGTAATTTTTCGTAAATCTTCTGAACTTTGTCGTGCTTATCCTTCAACTGGAGTAAGACTTCGTTTCTTTCTGTTTGCGATGATAGTAGCTGATCGGCTATGGACGACTCGATATCTGCTGCTAGTGTCTCCCATGCGCCATGCGCGTCGCAAAATGTCTTAGTAAGCTGATCTTCTGCTTTCTTTCGTTCCTGTTGGATTTCGTCTTGGTACGCTTGACCCTTTTGTGTGAGTTTTCGTGCTCTTGTAACTCGCGAGTTATGCTCCGATTGCTCGCAGATGGAATTCGCGCTTTCGATAACTACGTTATCTACGTTATCTACGTTATTTACGTTATCTACGTTATTTACGTTATCTACGTTATTTACGTTATTTAGGCTAACGTTATCTTCTTGATGATAACTTAACTCAACTTCACTTTCCGCACGCGCGGAAAGCGCTAACTGATCCTTAACTTCTACTTCTTGACAGTCTTTGCTAGACATTCTTAAATCTAGCCCTTCTAAATGTTTAGAATTAAAAATCTTAACTCTGATGCTTATCAAACAGTGTCTTTGTGTTGAAACGTCCTTGCGACAAAAATAATCTTAAATCTTACTTTGCTTTACTTGAATTTTCGTCGCCGGGAAAGTCTTGACTTGGCGGCACTGTTGACTTGACTTGTGAAGTCGGACACGCTTCTTCTTGGATGGTACGGGCCTGGAACTCTGCTTGATCACTTGACTTGCTTGTATTTGCACTTCGCGTCTTCGTCAGCCAAGTTCTCACTATTGCTCCAGTGATTTAAGACGTAACGTTCACCAACTGCTATTTATTGTTTGTAAATACCGTGAGAACTAAAGTAAAATAAGTACGAACAAATTAGAAAACGATTGATAAACTTGTTACAACAAAGAGCTGGAAACTAAATTTTACAAATAACGGAAAACGATGTCGCGTGCAACTGACTTATCTAACGTCTAAATCTCAATTTTACAGTTTACAAATAATTTGATAAGTCGAGATTAAAATGACAAATTTACAATACAACCAAGCACAAAAGAAAATAAACTAAATGGCGTAATAATTACTGACCTTGGTTCTGCCTTATCACTAGAACAAGACCTTGATCAGCGTAAACATGCTCTTCAACTGAGTTGATAAGGGATCTACACGTCAACTGATTTATCAACTGAAAAACTACACCTTTTATCCTTGTTGATGTCGCCACGCTAACGCGCTCCTTTGCGACATTAGAACCCTTTAGATTAACACATAGCGCGCGCGTGTAGAAAAGACGTTAATATAAACCTTAAATGAAATAAATAACTGTTGTTAGGAAACCTTAAACTACTAATAACATTGTTCTGAACTGCATAAACTGAATGACTTGTATAAAACTGCGAAAATGCAACCTTGCGGTAAACGGTAAAAGTAAACGTAACTGTATACGCAATTAATTGCGCGTGCAAATCTCCAACGATCGCTTTAAACGGTCGCGCGCGTGGCTAAAAGGTTTGCCTCGCGCGCATCTTGTTTTGCTGTAGCTACACAGCCCTTCATTGAGTCCGAGTGGGCTATTTGAGGTACATTTGTGTTGGCAAGGTACAATGCCACTAGGCTTCTGTTTGTTATCAAATCCCAGCACTCTTTGCTAAATTTATTTTATTTCAAACAGTTATTCATTATTCAGGTGCTGTTTCTATATTACTAGGAATGCGTTTAATTTATTTGGGTTGCTAAGTTGGATTTGTGTGCAAATCCTGCATGTTAATGGTTGATATGGGGTTTGATAAAGTTATGAACTTACATTGTTCTTTTTGTGTTGAACTGTGGCAAGATTCTTTTGAACAATTGACGTGAATACCATGAGTACTTTCTGCTTTCCACCATTGTTGCGCAACTTGCTAACGTTTGTCATTCGGGTAGCACTGATTATGGATCCGGGCTGTGTTAGTACAAATTGTTGGAGTTTATCATCATCACTTAAGGTGTGACATAGAGGGATTTGTGAAATCTGCTGTTCTGTGCTTTTTCCTATTTGGCCATATGTTACTTCCCTGCCAGCAATTATAGCTGTGTGTTGAATGCAGAGGTTCACAAGAGATACTGCTGCCTTTATTACAGAT
This sequence comes from Micromussa lordhowensis, assembly GCA_964020085.1. Lineage (NCBI taxonomy): Eukaryota > Metazoa > Cnidaria > Anthozoa > Scleractinia > Lobophylliidae > Micromussa > Micromussa lordhowensis. The sequence goes on from OZ026600.1 coordinate 32,885,221, forward strand.
TCTGGTATCTGCTTGGGCAACTCCTCTGGGAGAGGATGGTTCAGAAACAGGGCATGCATGGGAAGTGCAACACGCAGGTATTGCCCTTTGGCTTTGGAATAGAGTGCTGGAAAAAAAGAGACATAGGGTTATATTAAAGTGATAATGTATGGATAGATTTAGAAAGGTCATTGTTTCGCTGAACATTCAGTTATCGTATTTGTTAAGTTTAACGCGCGCGCTGGTTGCGTTTAATGTTGCGCGCGTGCTGTGTTTGAATTTAAATCGTATCGCAATGATGCATGTCGCGTAATACAGTAGTTTAAAGTCGCGTACTTCTGAGAGAGTTGTCAGTTGTACGGAAACAGCAAAGGTGAACAAGTCCGTGCGCTCACCAGTTATTGCTAACCAGTTCAGTTATTGCTAACCAGTTCAGTTATTGCTAACCAGTTACGGAGTCAATTACGGAGGCAGTCAAGAAGTAAGTTGTTAGTTGTTTCACAAGTTCTGTTACATTGATTTCCTGCTTTTTCTGAACACCTGTAAGGCCGCGTGCCAACGTGATTTCTTTATTATTTCTTTATTTGTTAGATCGAATTGAATTGTTACAATAAATACGATTCTCCTTCGTAATTGGCGTTTTGGTCTTTTGTTCAACGGAACACAACATTCGATTTCCTGAAGCTAACCCGAGTTCCTGAGGACAAAGACACCATGACCGAGAGGCTGCTGAAAGAGACGAAAATAAGCCGGAGAAATGCCAAAGCAGCACTGACGAGAGCGGGAAAATCACTCCGCCATCTGATAGAAAGTAAGCGCCCGGGAAAGGAGGTAAGAGACGCCCTTTCTAAAGTTCAAGAGGCTTACGACAAGCTGATAGAGAATCACGAGGAGTTTACGAAGTTAATTGAAGATGATAAAGAGTTTGAAGAACAAGAAGTGTGGCTTGAGGAGAGCCAATATATGTTTTTATGTTTAGAGACTGACACGAAACTGTATTTAGAAAGTAACGAAGAATTACCTAAGGAATCGCCAATTAAGGAAAATCGGCATAATGATATTGAAAATAGTTTGGAAGATACAAGTAATAGCGAGCTAACCAGAAGTAGAATTACGAGAAGTGATAATGTTGTTAGTATTAACTTAGCTACTGAGTTAAGTAATGTCGAAAACAACGCCTCTCCAGTTAGCGAAGTAGTTAAAGAAGGTAGTGAGAGCGTTGAAGTAATTAAGGAAGAAACGTGTGGTTTCAAAATGGAGAAACCCAAAATGCCAAAGTTTTCGGGAGATGTTAGAGAGTACGCAATATTCCGATCAGATTTTAAACACGCAATTGATGCCAGGTACAGCAAGCGCGACGCAATCACGTTTCTACGCACCTGCCTACAAGGAAAACCGCTGGACCTAATAAAGGGGATTGGATCAGACTACGATGCGGCGTGGGAATATCTGGACTCTATTTATGGTGACCCGAGATTTGTTTCTGATACGATAACCCAAGACATTGTGAAATTCCGACCACTTCGTGATGGTGAAGACGCACGATTCTGCGATCTGGTACACCTAGTGAAGCGTTGCTACAACACGCTAAAAGAAGTCGGATTACCGAGCGATATGGACAACAGCCATATGCTCTCCATTATCGAGCAAAAGATGTGCATGGACGACAGGAAAGTCTGGTCAAGGGATCTTGAGAAAAGTAACAAGCCGGCAACGCTTATGGGCCTTATGACTTGGATGACAGCAGAAATGAAGTCTAGAATGAGAGCCACAGCACCGCTTAGAACAGGAAGCAGTAGTCATACCATCCACCATGTCGCAGTAGAGAGCACAAACGGAAACAAGGGCAGCAGCCACAAATGTTGGATTTGCAAAAGCCAGGCACATTGGACCGACGAATGTCAGAAATTTTTAGCACTAAATCACGAAGATCGTATCAACCTCGCACAAAAAAATCACGCCTGTTTCAGCTGTCTGAAAAGAGCTGGGAGATACCATAAGATAACCACCTGGCCCCAGTTGTTCAAAGGCTGGATAACGCTATCCACCGTATAAATCGCTATCCAGTGGATAAGTGTTAACAAAACAAACCACGCTATCCACTGGATAGTGATTTATCCGGTGGATAGCGTTATCCAGCCTTTGAACAACTGAGGCCAGCAGTCGAAGAAAGCAATGCTCAGAGATAGAAAACGGTATACAGTGCAAACAGTACCACCATCCTCTCCTGCACAAGAAGAATGTACCCAACGTTAGAGCAAGCATCTCGTCCATGACAGAGAACTCAGAAGCTTTACTTCCGGTCATCTCAGCAAGTATCGGTGGTGGAAACGGTTTATACAAGCATGCAAATGTTCTCCTCGATTCAGGAGCGCAAACAAGTTTGATACGACTTGAAACAGCCGAAATTCTGGGATTAGAGGGAAAGTGCGTTTCCGTAACGATAACAAAAGTCGGTGGCGAGGAAGAAGAAATGACGACAAAAGTTTTCAAAGTTCAAGTTACCTCTCTGGTCAATCAAAAAACATTCACAGTGAAAGCTATCGGTATTCCCTGCATCAGCGACGATGTAGTCGACGTCAAAACAAGAGAGATTGCTGAATGTTTGTGTCTGAAGAAAGGAGACATCTACCGTGGTAAAGGACCAGTCGACCTTCTGATCGGTATTAATCACGCCCGCATGCACACTGGTGAAACGAGACAAGCCGGAAACCTGGTGGCGCGCAAGTCTCCCCTAGGATGGGTGGTCTTTGGAGGAACATCACAAGACGTACACGAGACGAGTCGAATTTTGCACGTGAAGTATACAACGCCCGTAGATCTGTCCGATTTTTGGACCACGGAAGCAATGGGGGTAGCTATCACACCGTGCCTCTGCGCTAAAGACAAACTTAGTCAAATCGAGAGAGAGTAGGCGAAGGCCATCGAAAGTTCCTGTCAGAAAGCTGGAAACCAATGGGTAGTCGCATATCCATGGAAAAGAGATCCTGCACTGTTGCCCGACAACAAGTCCCAAGCAAGAAAGAAACTAGAAGCGACTGAGCGTCGACTTATGAAACACACTGAACATGCTCAAGCGTATGATAAGCAAATGGTTGAGATGAGGGAAATGGCATTCTCCCGGAAGTTATGTAAACGAGAATTAGAAGAATACAAAGGTCCTATTCACTACATTTCCCATCATGAAGTCCTAAGACCAGAAAGCAAAAGCACACCGGTACGCATTGTCTTCAACTCCTCAGCTGTATTTAGAGGACACCGCCTAAACGACTACTTGATGAAGGGACCGGACTTGCTAAACGATTTGTTCGGGGTGGTTCTGAGATTCAGAGAAAACGAAGTTGCCTTTATTGGAGACATCTCTAAGATGTATCACAGAATCCGCATACCAGAAGCTGACCAGCACGTACACAGGTTCCTGTGGAGAAACCTACAGGCAGATCGCGAGCCGGATATCTATGTCAAGACAGTACTCACATTTGGGGATAAACCAGCTCCAGCGATGGCACAAATTGCATTACGGAAGACAGCTGACGAAGCGAAAAAGGATTTCCCAGAAGCAGCACAAGTTCTCAAAGACAACACCTACATGGATGATATCTGTAATTCCGTCCGCACCGAGGAACAAGCAAGAGAACTGACTAAATGTATCGACAGTGTACTGGAAACAGGAGGGTTCAAAGTCAAAGGCTGGTTGTCGAATAAAGCTAAGAAGTCTGGCACCGACCAGGAAGAGAGAAAAGAAGCAGCGATCTTGCACGGAGTTAGTGAAGAAAAGGTACTAGGAGTAGCATGGAACAATCACACAGACGTATTTACGTTTAAAGTCAAACCTGAGTTGCTACTCTTCCAAGAGCCGACATTGCTCTCCAAGAGAAAGATCCTTAGCCAGGTTGCTCGAATCTACGATCCAATTGGTTTTGCCTCTGCATTCCTTATCAAAGCCAAGATAGGCCTTCAAGAGCTATGGGAAAAGGGCATCGACTGGGACGAGAAGCTACCTCCCGAAATTCAAGAAAAATGGGCGAGCCTGTTTCAAGAAATGCTGAGCCTCAATGGTATAACGTTTGAGAGATGCCTGACACCACGTTGTGCAGTTGGCCTTCCTGTCCTTTGCATTTTTTCCGATGCTTCCAATGAAGCATTCGGTTCCTGCGCATATGCACGATGGCAGACATCAAATGGAGAGTACGACGTACGCTTTATTGCAGCGAAGTCCAGAGTGGCACCACTGAAAAGATTGACCATACCCCGCCTGGAGCTCCAAGGGGCAGTCTTGGCCTCCCGACTGTGCAAGACCATTGTGCAAGAATCCCGCTTCCAGTTTGAGAAAGTCGTCATGTTCTTGGATAGTGAGATAGTTCTGGCGTGGATCCGTAGAGAAGCTAGGAAGTTCAAACCCTTTGTATCAGTCAGAGTTGGTGAGATCCAGACCAATACAGATCCCTCCCAGTGGAAGCATATTCCCGGAGAACTGAACGTAGCTGATGATGTTTCTCGTGGTATACCTGTACGAAGTTTGGCGGAGAGATGACAACATGGGCCTGAGTTTCTGCGCTTACCTGAGAATCAGTGGCCACAAGATTCGTCAAACAATGACCAACCCGAAGTTGAAGAAGAGTGCTGTAAAGTTAACAACGTTTGTGCTCAGATCAAAGCCGAGCATCCCATCAATTGTCAAAAGTTCTCAAGCTGGAGAAGACTAGTCAGAGTCACTGCTTACACGTTAAGACTAATTTGGAACCTGCGAGCACGATGCCACAACAAAACGCACCCGGAGGAAAATCACATGAAGCCTAAAGAAGGACCCCTATCACCCCAAGAATTGAAAAACGCAGAAGATCACTGGATCAAAGAAAGCCAGAAAAGTTTCAGTGACCGCCTCAGAAAAGGAGAATTCAAAAAGTTCAGTCCATACTCAGATTCTGATGGTATCGTCCGAGTTGGTGGTCGAGTAGACAAAGCCTTAATCTCTTACGAGACCAGACACCCCGCTTTACTGCCCAGAGAACACTGGATATCTCTTCTCATAACACGTCATATACACCAATGTGGGCACACAGGAGTAGCAGCAACAGTAGCAAAGACAAGAAGAAGGTTCTGGATCCTTAAAGCCCACGATCTTGCCAAGACAGTGAAGTTTCGTTGCGTGTTTTGTCGTGAAATGCAAGCCAAGGCCCAATCTCAAGTTATGGCTCAATTGCCTGAATGCCGTCTGGCCCCTTGTACACCGCCGTTTTATTACACGTCATGCGATTACTTTGGCCCGTATCATGTAAAAGTTGGCCGTAACAAGACAACCAAGTATTATGGAGTGATATTCACCTGCTTGAATACCAGAGCAGTTCACCTGGAGCTTGCTGTAGACTGCTCAACCATGGAGTTCATCCAAGTGCTTCGAAGATTCTTCTCCGTTAGAGGACAACCCAGCGTCATTATAAGCGACAACGGAACCCAGTTTGTTGGAGCAGAGCGAGAGTTAAAGGAAATGATCAGTGGGTGGGACACTGAAAGACTGCGCGAATTCTCAGCAGAAAAGGGAGTACAGTGGAGATTCACCACTCCGGCATCTCCACATCAGAACGGATGCGCAGAAGCGTTGGTGAAGAGCTGCAAAGAAAGCTGTTGGCGAGCAAATATTGACGCCCTTCGAGTTATACACGTGTCTTTTAGAAGTGGCGAATCTCGTCAACCAACGTCCAATTGGCCGTATACCAAACGACCCTGATGATGGATCGTACGTTTGTCCGAATGACATGCTGCTTGGTCGAGCAACGTCTCACGTGCCACAAGGCCCTTTTAAGGAAACCAAAAATCCACGTCAGCGAGTGGAGTTTGTTCAGAAGATTGTCGACTCGTTTTGGAAACGGTGGACACGGGATGTGTTTCCATCATTAATTCCACGGAAGAAATGGAACACAGAAAAAAGAAACGTGCAAGTAGACGACTTTGTAATAGTCCAGACTCCGAATGCGATTCGTGGAAACTGGAACATTGGTCGAATCGTCAACGTCTATCCCGGACAAGATGGTAAAGTGAGAAACGTCAGAGTGAAGACCGGCACTGGAGAATATGACAGGCCAGTTACAAAAATCGTAGTTGTACACCCCGCGGACGGTTACGAGTAAAGATGAGGAACACGTCCTCATCGGGGTGGAGTGTGTTTCGCTGAACATTCAGTTATCGTATTTGTTAAGTTTAACGCGCGCGCTGGTTGCGTTTAATGTTGCGCGCGTGCTGTGTTTGAATTTAAATCGTATCGCAATGATGCATGTCGCGTAATACAGTAGTTTAAAGTCGCGTACTTCTGAGAGAGTTGTCAGTTGTACGGAAACAGCAAAGGTGAACAAGTCCGTGCGCTCACCAGTTATTGCTAACCAGTTCAGTTATTGCTAACCAGTTCAGTTATTGCTAACCAGTTACGGAGTCAATTACGGAGGCAGTCAAGAAGTAAGTTGTTAGTTGTTTCACAAGTTCTGTAACATTGATTTCCTGCTTTTTCTGAACACCTGTAAGGCCGCGTGCCAACGTGATTTCTTTATTATTTCTTTATTTGTTAGATCGAATTGAATTGTTACAATAAATACGATTCTCCTTCGTAATTGGCGTTTTGGTCTTTTGTTCAACGGAACAGTCATTTCAGAGGTGATTTGTAATTATAATTATTATTAGCAACTACATTACATAAGGTAAATTTCATGTTACTGTGTTGTTATAGGGATTTTGATGAGGATTGCAATGATCTTTTCCTCCTTGTCATTTCTAACATGAACACAAATCATCAGTAATCATCCCAAAAGTTTTATTAATTAGTAGGAAATTATAGAAGAATTTGTGTGGCCTTGGAACAAAACCTGAGAAATCTTTGTGGATATGTATTTCATTTTGTTGACTACAACTTAATATTTCACTAGCTTGCTGTTTTGATATGTGCAATATCAAATTGCACACCCAAAAATAAACCGTATCATTTCACAGTCATCAAATATCCTTTATTTGCTAGTTACTTTGAATCTGTTTTGGATACATTCCACGGTGGGTTTATTTTTGAAAGTGGGGCTATAAGTTTGGTTCCTATAAGGGAAGATATGTTTTGGAAACTGATCACACTTGTTGAGCTAAGTGTTTACATGGTTACTAATCATGTGACTTCCTTGGGTCAATTAAAACATCAAAACTCCCAAAAGTTTCTACCTCAGATTATGTAATATCAAGATGTGATACTTTTCAAAAATCCTGTGTATACTCTATTGAAAATCTTGTCCAATTTTGAACGTCAAATTTCATCTCCGTGACTTCACAATTGATGACCTCAGGAAATAAGCTTTTTGCTCATGCGCTCAACTAATCTAAGGAATTGATCATTTCAAACAACAACTTAAGAAAAATACAATAGTAAAGTTGTCCATCCATTACCTTCTATAGTTTAAGAGATATTATTAACATTGCATACAAATTTCCAAAAATAGTTTGAACAAATTTGTGGCCAATGTTAGTAGTTTTTTCCCCAGTGTGTTTGCAGAATTAATATAATTAGTGGATATAGTGGTCATAATAAGTTACAGTTTATATATTGCTGCAATGTTTACAGGTCATTTTCTTACTTACAGCAAAGGAATGGATCCTCAAGGCAACTGCGTTGAATCACATTCTGGCAATGGTTGTATGCTTCCTCATAGGCCTTATCTTGAGCTACCTCAATTTCATACTCGTCAATGTTTGTAGGATTACCCACTTTATTAGTGAAAATCATGACCAACAGTTTCACTGCAATTGTAATAAACAGGCAAGGGGTTAGTTACCTTTCCCGTTTATGGGCAAATACAATGTACATGTTCAAAGTAAAATTTGATCCTTATTTTTGACAAATACTGGAGAAAGTTTGAGAAAGTTTTTTCTTGTTATCAGACATGTGCCGTGAATAAATTGTTATTATAAACACTGTCTGTATTCATGAATATCGAACATTTTGGTAGATAGCGGTTGAGTCAAAGTTCGCACCCTGTGGATCGTTGTGGATGTCAAAATCCCAGCCTACGAGCGCTTTACGAAGTCTAATTCCCCTGGGTTGCCCCACCCCCCATCCTGGGGCAAACCAATGATAGGTGCATAAGTTTCACAATAGTTCATAATTAGGTTGTTGAATAGGTTACTATAGTACTGTAATCAATGTTGTCTTTGGGGGATGTAATTGAGAGTTTTTTCAATGATCGGCTCATGTATCTGTTCAATTACAGATGTTGCATACAGCCAACTACTCATTACAATGTTTGATAACAACTTTGCAGATTAATTAGAGCTGAATGAACCTGTTTACTAATAACAAATGAGGAAATTAAAATTGTTATGTTTAAAAAATTATGTAACAGTTTAGGTTTTGGTTGTTTTGTAACAGCAGCAGTAGTTCAACAATAAAGTGTTACCTATTAGTTCCTTAAACTGCTTAGCATCTGCTTCACTCTCTGCATTGTGATTGATGTTCAGGGAGGCAAAGTCATTTATGACTGGTTTTGGAAATATCCAGAGGAATCGGGAAGCTAGGCCTTTGTCTACATTATTTCTGTCCACAATTAGTGGAAGGGCAGTAGCTGGTTGCGTTAATCCACATAAGGTGAGGCAGGTCCACTTCATTTCAAAGTTTGCATTTCCTCCAACTGCATGAAGGAAAAAATAGCAAGTTTAGATTAGTTTTAGTAAGAAAGTTGTAGTTTATATTTTCTCCACAGAGATGCCAGTGATAAAAAAAATATGACTCTGTTTTTAGTCGCAGCAGTGTAAATTACTGATTAAAACAGTGTTAAAGATTTTTATTTGTTCCTTATTTTAGTTACCGTATTTATTTGATTAAGCGCCCTGGGCGCTTATTTAATTTTTGGACCTTCAGGGTGGGCGCTTATTCGAGGTGGGCGCTTATTCGAGGCTGGGCGCTTATTTAATTTTCACCATTTTCAGCAAGGAAAAGGTTTATTTTGTAACAAAACAATAAATAATAACAAAACATGAAAAATTCTCATCGATTTTTCAGACAATGAAATTATAGATTGTGAGCCATTAAAGAAATACTGTAATAATCAATACCCGTTTTGCTTTTGTACACTTTATTTACCGTACTTATGTTTTGGGGGATGGGAGGGGGGGCGCTTATTCGAGTTTGGGCGCTCAAAACTATTTTTTGGGGGGGTTTGGGTGGGCGCTTATTCGAGGCTGGGCGCTTATTAACTTTTCCTACCTAAAGGGTGGGCGCTTATTCGAGGTGGGCGCTTATTCGAGGTTGGGCGCTTAGTCGAATAAATACGGTAAATAACAAACAATTTATTATCTTCAGCATTCACATTTATTTTGCGTTGCCAGTTTTCAACATTCTTAGGGCCACTAATTAAGCTTACAGAGTGATGTAGATTCACAGTCAGTACGAGCGTTATTATCCCTTATTACTTACCAGTTTGTCTGGACCATTCCACCGCAATGAACATTTCCAGTACTTTAGTAAATTCGTGGGTATCAAGGAGGCCTTTGTTGCCACTATACAGATTTACTTGTGATAAGAAGTTCGTAAGCCCATCATACAATCCGAGAGCTTTTGAATCATTCTGGTACATCAGCTCACCAAGTTTTTCAAATGTTTGGTCACTTAGTGTCCACTTCTTGTATGAAATCTCATTGTCATCCAGTTCCGTTCTAACGGCCTTTAAAATCCTTTGTAGGAATTTGTATACAGTTGACTTTCCCGTTCCTGTTATTGAAAATAAAACCTTATCAGGACTGCTGTCCCTGCGTGAAAGTGTAGGTCGAGGAGAACATTATATGAAGGTCAAATAACATATTAGTCTTTACCGCTGAACAGGGAATGATTACCTGTCGGATGCTATGGCGGGAAATAGCTTTCCAAATGATATATTTTATATTCATTGTATTCGGTCTGCTACATATTGTAAATTATAAGTCCTCACTTTTCAATTATTGCTCATTTGGGATAAGCGATAAAAACAAATCCCATTTCCAAAATGGAATTGGTCTATGTGCGGAATCTACAAACATACAGTGTCGTTCACACTCTTCTTGATTCTTCCTTTGGCTATTGCACTTTGTACCCACCTATACATCGCATCAGTTAATTTTGATTGGTAGTATTTAGGGTACTATCACATTGATTGCTTGATGTCTAAATTACGATCTATTACTTGATTTTCTGTGGAAATATGTTCCCGACAAACCTGACTGTGGTTAGCTAAAATAAGCAATTTTGAGTGTCAATGGCGGCATTGTCGTTTTTTTCGATGGCTCAAATTGCTTAGGAAAATGCTTCAATCTGCAAGATACGAAGGGCTTGCATTCGAATAACAATAAAATCTTACTGAACAGTTTTCCCTTAGTATTTCAGCGCCATAAACTGAGTACATCTACTGCCGGTGCAGAATGTTCAGTCGTCCCTGATTACGCTTGATCTCGGTAGATGCCGCATTATAAGGAATGGCTGTTTTTCTGGGTTTGTAAAATAGTATTTGGGGAAACAAGAATATCGTACCTGTAGGCATTCCTATTGCAAACCATAAAACGCTAGGCTCGCACCAATGGGTTTCCGGGACTTTTATTTCGGCGTGGGCAATAGCAAATGATAGAAGCGCTTCAACACCTATCAAAATTGCCAGTGGCGGGACGCTGAGCAAACGGCCAACGGCTTGGCAACCCTAGCAAAAAAGAAGCAAACGTTTAATAACAGTAATTTTTCTCTCTAGGCATTGTAAATATAATATAGTTTAAATGGTATAGTGAGTTGTGGATTCCAATCGTCAGCACAGTAGCACAAAAATGTATTGCATAAGTTACTCTGTGCGTGGGTTTAATCGATTATTGCAGGAGAAAAAATATATCCTTGTGTTACTTTGAGGAATTTACCTTAGCGATGTTATCTGGAAGTAAAGTCCATTCGAAATCGGTATCCTTTTAGATTGATGCTGCCGGATGCGTAATTGGAGGCCATTGAGGAGATCAGATTTTGTCCTTTGCAAGCCGGAACACTGAGTAAACTTGTAGTTGCTGTAGGTCTTGTACGGAGCAAATGACAACGCGTCTCCACATCTGTATGAAATAATTGTTTTCAATAGGCAAAACAATAACGAAGTGTGATATTCCTATACACAATGAATCCCATTCGTGCGATGCGCAGTTGATTGGTGGATTACTTGGTAACAACAAACAACGGTTAAATGTGATGGATATAAAAAATTCAACGCACACACAAGATCAGTATGAATGTATTGTCTTGAATAGGAGAAACAATAACGAAGTGAGATATTCAAAAGGAAATGAATGCAATATGTGCCATGTTTATTTATTGATCGGCTTTTTGATAACACCAAGCGGCTTTAGTAAAAAAAGCGCCGTGATCTTGGGTATTGGAAAAGCATTGAATGCAGAACAGTACGTTTCAAAGTGGGTTTATAAGAAAAATGAAAACTGTATTGGATAACATAAATTTAGTATCTTTTTTATCGTTTTTAGACTGAAATAAAACACCGATATAGTGAAGCAAAATGTCCTTTCCTTAGTTAAAGCCAGTGTCGGGAAAAGTCACGACCGATGTGAGATTAATGAAACACAAGAATGGACAACACACTGTAATGGTTCGTTCTCAAAGCGTTTGTTCTATGCAGAATAAAATGAGTATCGAAGTCACTGTGAGATTTGCGACTACGCAACTGAATTTTTTTATTAAAGAATTTTTAATCTAACAAAACATGAACTACTTTCAGCTAAGTGACTACTTTGTTTTGTGTTACTATTTGAAGCTTAAGGTCCATTTTCTGGCGTATATAACGTCATACAATTAAAACAGAATTGATTCGTATTTTTACATGTCACGAATTGTTAAGGACATAAAAAGTTGAAAGCTAAGTCAAACGTCGGCAGTTCGGTGTCACTTTGCAAACATAGTTCCTCATCAATGTCATCCAACTGTTCAAAGATCTGGGAACAGATTTCAATTTCCTTTTTCTGCTCTTCAGTTAAGTGTTGTGCGCTGAAATTGGTTGTTGCCTGTTGGTTTCTAAGAAACTTTCCTTTATCCTTGGAAAACCATTGTATCACTTTAAATTCCTCGTTTTCTCCCAAAAATTCACTTGGAGGCACTTGAAACTTGGCAGAGGCAACAAAATAAGTGGTTCCACTGGTTTTTCTTTTGTAGCAAAGGCTATAGTATGTAACCTGGCTGTGTCCATTGCAAAGTTCTACTTCAGATGATCGATATATCATGCTTCGAACCCTGGTAAATGTTCTCTGGATGACGTTAAACTGTTCTTTTGGCAGTTCATGGAATTGCGCGTGGATCTTTTGTAAATTCGCTTCAAGCGTGTCGTTAACTGTTAGTATAACAGCTGTCTCCATTGTCTTGCCCGAGTGAATGTTGAATCATCGCAAGGAATCAGTTGAAAGGCAATTATGAACGTGCTGCGAACAGTTCCATAATTATGGTAATTTATCGAATAGGCGGTGAAAGGGTTCCCAGGGGAGCTCAGGGTTATAGTGAATGACTTTTAGATGTTATGAAGTATAATTTGAGGTAATCCGAAACATTTGGAGCGGTTGATTGAACTGAAATGCTGAGCTCCCTATTACGGGGTATTACAGATTTTTCTGTGATATCAAGAGGCCTCTATTACTTCACGCATATTCCAAGAGCCTTCCCATGAATTTGGGAACAGATTATTTTCATTTGCAACGAAGGGTAACAAGGATGCTGTAACATGTGATATGGTGAATGAAGAAAGCTTTTTGGCGTTATCAAGCAATCTGGTTTCTCTTTACAACTTGACTGGCCACGAAGATCTTTGGAAAGAACTTCATGACGCATCCATAAAGGAGGGAATGTATGGTCTTGGCGTTGTTTTAATCTCGAAGAAAAGTACTTGCCGCTTGTGTAGCAAGCAACTGACTGCTAAAACTTCAAGGGTAGTGAATGTCATGGTGTACCACGAGACCAGAGGAAGTTTTATGGGAAGCCGCATTCCAAAAGTATGTTCGAATCGTTCCTGTAAACTGATCCAGCACTACGGATATTACACCATCGGGGAAAGCAAATTTTATGACGAAGATTGGCAAGAAAATGATTACCTGTTGTCCAGCGGAAAAACTGCATTTGATATGAAACTGTTGCGAAAGTTTGAAGTGGAAATTCTGCTAGGGAAATTAAGTTTCAAGGAAAAGGCTGATATATACAATGAAGTGTATGGATATGATGTACTTATCACAAAAGCCGAAGATGATGTGGAGGAAGTCTGCACAAAGGAAAAACAACGCAGTTTGGGGTAATTAAAAAATAATAATTTGCCACGTTTTTAGTGTATTGAAGTAGCACATGTAAGTGGGGCAACTGGTGGCCGAACACAGTTTTCAAGTGCCTGTACATAATCCACCATAACTTTTAAACTATTTATGCTTTGGCGCCCATTTTTTGCAAGAGTCAAGGTTAACCACAGAAATATTTAGGGTGTGTGCTGCTGCCATGGCAACGGGGCTGTAAACGGAAGTGTCGTGACTGCGTGACATTTGTCATAACTGACAGCTGGAATCACGAGGTTGTGAGTTCGTAATAGGAGACGTCAGTGATTGTGTAATAGGTTTTTCGAGAGAACGAGAATTAGGACGCGTTATGAACCAGATCGTGAGAAAATAAACCAAGAATTTGTCCAGTATTCGTGAGTGCGAGTAGTGACTTAAGGTGTACCCCACAAGTTCGGTACATTTGTGGTGCCGGGACCAGGATTTGGAAACGGCGGAGACAACGACAGAGGAATTCAATGTTTAGACTGACCGCGTGGCCGGAGCAGTAATACAATCACAACATGGAAGAAACCGAACAACTTTCGGAGGCGATGGAGCGGCTGGAGAAAAACATCGATAAGGAGGTAGCGAAGCTGAAATACTACATGGAATCGGCTGACGAACTTATTGAGAATAATGATTACATAGAGATGGAGATTGCCGTAAAACAAGGGACCCAAATAATCGATAAGATTACGGATCTTATTTCGCAACTGGAAGGCATGAAGTTGGACTTTGGAGTTTCTGCGCGAGATGTTCGACAATGGAGAAAAGATAAAAAGAACGGGTTTTCTCCCTTCATGCAGGAAAAGGACAAAATTTCCGAGATACTGGCGACTAAACGAAGAGAAAGAGACGATGAGGTCGAGAGGCAAAATTGGGAGGCTAAACGGGAGCGCGAGGAGCGCGTAACACGAGAACGACAACAACAAGAGAAGAAATTCTGGGAGGAGAAGTTCGAAGCCGAGCTACGTGTGGCGGAGAAAAAGCTGGAGATGGAAACTGCCGCAAAGGCTAATCACGCAAAACTTCCCAAGTTAAAGATCACACCCTTCAAAGGCACATCATCAGATTGGGTCCGATTTGAGAATATGTTCATCACGCAAGTACATAACCGACCGGTTTCAGACGAAGAGAAATTTGGCTACTTGCTTGAGATGGTAGTCCCGAAGGTAAGAGAGAGAATATCTAACCTTAAACCCAGTGCATTAGGCTACAAAACGGCGTGGGAAAGATTACAAAAGGAATACGGGCAAACTAAGCTTGTAGTAAATGCCCACATGGACGAAATCATAAACTTGACGCCAGTGAAAGGAAACAGTTACGATAAAATAAGAGATTTCTATGAAAGATTAAGCAAAAACTTCGACGCCTTGCAAACCCTGGGGGAAGAGTACATGTTGAGGGGTTTCGTGATGACGACACTTAAGAAACTACCCCAAGTAAAACCCGATCTAGTTAGAGTTGACGATAACTGGGAAGAATGGGACATGAAAGAACTGATTGAGAATTTGCGAAAATGGCTCCAAAGAAACAAGACTGATGACTCTTCCGCTGATAGTGGGGACTCACGTAGAAGGGAACGGCACTGGTACACAAAGGGAAAACGGGAAAATGGCCGCGAGCCTAGAGGTCCATCTTGCCTATACTGTCAAGGAGACCACTGGGGGGAAGCCTGCGAAGTTTTCAACACCGTAGAAAAAAGAAGGAAATTCTTTCACGAGAAGAAACTGTGTTTCAACTGTGGTCGTGAGGGTCATGGAGCGAATTACTGCCGAAGTCGCCCCTGTTTCAAGTGCAAGTCGAAACACCACACGAGCCTGTGTGACAGACCTTCGTTAAATGGACCGATTGATGGCACGGTGTTCACCGCATACAACCCTGGCTCAGAAGATCGATCGTTGCCAGCCATCATCCCGCTGAAGATTCAAGGAGTTGTCTTGTGGGCTTACTTGGACACGGGCTCTGGAAGAAATTTCATATCAAGAGAAGCAATCAAGAAGCTGAATCTGAAGCCCAAACGACATGAGTCACGCCAATTCGTCACTATCAACGGTGTCCAGAAGCAGTCCATGCCCATATTCGAAGTGAGACTTGATTCTCTGGATAACAGAACGAGTGAGCAGGTAGAAATCACTGGGAGTAAGATGGAGGATTTCACAACCGTGAGAAGACCGACTATAAAGGAGTTGAAGACAAAATACGAACACGCCCGGGACAAACAATTTTACATGACAGCAAATGAAGAGTATCCTATACACGTGATCTTGGGTGACAGTACCTACTGCAAAATACGAACCGAACAAACATTCAAGGGACGCCCCAAGGACCCCATAGTAGAGGGCACTACGTTCGGATGGATCATACACGGAGGAGAGGACTACGCCGACGACAAGTGTATGTTTGTGAAGGAGGCTGGTGAATACGAGAAGCTCTACAGCTTAGATGTGTTAGGAGTGGAGGACAGAGGAGAGGATGATCAGTCGGACGTGTATAGTAGTTTCAAGGAGAGCATCACAAGGGGAGAAGACGGCCGGTACGAAGTGAGCGTGCCTTGGATTCCAGGTAGTTCCTTGTCTAGCACAAACGAACAGCCAAGCAGGAGACGCCTAATCAGGGTTGAAAAGAAGTTGAGTCGGGACCCAAAGCTGAGAGAAGAGTACGAGAAAATAGTGCGAGAACAGCTAGAAGAAGAAATAGTGGAAGTTGCACCCGAAACGCCGACCGGAGACCGCACCTTCTACATGCCACACAAACCAGTCGTTAGAGAGAGTGCCAGTACAACGAAAGTACGAATGGT
>OZ026600.1:32906319-32911319 GCA_964020085.1 Micromussa lordhowensis
ATGCAGACACCAAAACTTGGCACTCGATTCTGTGAAAAGCACCTTGTTGACCATCAGCAGCTAGATAAGGTATGGAGTATAAGTATTTCCTATTTAAATCTGGATCATACTGTACAAGAACTGGACCTTGTAATAGTTCATTTATAAGAATAGAAACGTTTGTAGAGTATTCTACTTGTTCTATTCACTGTCATGTAAACAGGCACAATATACATATACAGTACAGATTTGACACTGTATTGTGTAATTCCTGCAAATAATTAAATAAATTGTTAATTACTGCAATTTTTATACGGGTACATTATAGATGCAGATGCTAAATCCACAACAGTTTGAACATGAATTGGGAAACAAGTTTGGACCTGTTTTAAGAAGTGCTAAGAAGAGGGTTGAAGTTTAAGACTGGGGTCAAGTTGGTGAAGTATTGGAAATGAAAACATTGCGGAATAAAAAGTTCTTCAAGGTATCTATTTTTTAAATTCCTATTATTGGGACAGAAACACTCTGATGGCAGTTGTTTTAAAGTTCTTTTAACGCTGTTGTAATTAGAGTTTAATATTGTTCTTAGCACAAGTTTGAGGTATCATCAAGGAATAACTATATGAATGTTGTTAAGAATACAAATACTGCTACCTAAAAGACAATGTATATGGTACTTTGTTGCTATGGGAATCCATTATTGTTAAAGGTATACTAGGAACAAATGAAGTACAATTTATTACCAAACTATTTATTGCAGTGATAAAAAGCCTTGTTACATAATATTTTCACAGGTCCGTTGGATTGGGAATAATGAAACTGAGACTTGGGAACCAGAGGAAAATGTTCCAACAGCAATGCGTGATCAGTTTGAGAAAGGGGAAAGAGAAACAATGGTGACTGTCTGGGACATAAACAAAGTCTATGGTAGTACAAATATTCAATCCTATCAAGTGCCTGCAATGACAGCTAAGTCCAAAGTGAAAAGAAGGAAAACTGAGGACAGTTCCATTGGGTAAGGATGGTTGGGCATGAATTTTTTCCTGTTATACCCACATTATAGTATATATTAAGACGGATTCCGCTCAAGGTTCGAGCAATAAGTGCAAAAATTATTTACTAAAAATGTACTCATGATAGGAACGCTGATCTGCTCACCGCGGGAAGTGAAATATTACGCCGCCACAAGCGCATATATCTGTCATCTTGACCTTGGTTACCAACTGTAACCATGCCTGATCACAGGGTAATTACAACGTTTACCTTGGTCAAATTTCTTTTGTCTTTTGCGGCATTTACCAAAGTATCAGTTAGCGTTTACACACGGAAAATGTTTACCTAGGTAAGTAAACTCTGGTACCTCAGTAAACCGTTCAAGTCTAAACACGGCATTAGTATCACCCACTCAATGTGTTAGTAATACTGCGATGTATCTAGAAGTGGCAGTGAAATCATATCTTATTTCAGAACAATATAATAATGATATAGTTACCTTCTTACAATATTTATGTTTTTGTGTCACTCTTTACCAAGGAATGCCTTTGCTGATACCAATGAAGACAAAGTAGAGAAATGTAATACAGAAAAATCAAAGCATATTCAAAGGAAAAATTTCCGCACTGCAGGTAAACATAAGAACCAAAACCACTGTCAAAATAGTGAAAAGTTATGGCTAGATTTCTAAAATAGTAATTTCTATTTTTAGGTACATTCTTTGGAATGAGGCCCTGCGGGATAATTTTATTTGCGTATGAGCTATTCATAAGTGAATCCAAGTCACAAGTCTATGGAATCCTTCATGATGTAATGTCTAAATGGAAGTTTAATCAAACAGGTAATATTGTTACTGAGTTGTAAATCCGAATGCCTTGTGGTCTTGTGGCTATTTTGTTGTGCAATTATAAATTTACAGACCACATCAATAGTGTTTACTAGTGTGGACTACTATTTTTCAGCCCTTTTACTATGAAAAGGACAAAATTGGCAAAGAAGTTATGTTTTTTCATCATATTTTGCAGAGAGAATAATTTATGATGATGCCTGCCACCTAAAGAAATTTTGCACAAATCCAGTACGTAGCAGGCTAACCAAAGTTTCCAAGAACCTTGGTGAAATGGACATGGTAGTTGACAAGCTCCATTTTAGAAACCATGTCGACAAATGGTGCAAAGAGAATTGTAATCCCTATGATCGCATTGACTTGGACGGGGTAAATGCTATAACTGTTTTATTTGCTATGTTGATACTGTCTGATGAAATCAAATTTATCTTGTCGCTTTTGTACAAGCACAAGTTGAAAGGAATGGTTATATATTCAACACATCCATGCCCACCATAGAGGCTTTGTTCTATTAATTAAACTCAAATTTTACACAGATAGTAATGCGAGAGGAAGATTGTCAATGGGTATGCAATATAATTGTCCCGGGGTCAAAAATTCTCCAAAGCTGCTTTATTTGGAATCCCAACTGTGATACAATAAGGATGGAAATAATATTTAATTTCAAAATTAAACACAATGCGTTTAATTTATTTTCTTCCCCTGAAAATAGTTTTGTCTTTAAGACATTAAGAATATATGTAAGAATGTCATGAAACACATAAGATATTGTTTTTACTCTTATTATGATATTAAATGCAAGATTTACCATTGCCAATAAATAATAAACGCCTTAAATTTCATCTCTTTCTAGGTGGACACTGAAATCTGTGAGCAGACATTTGCCTGGTTTTCAAAGTATGGAAAAATTACCCGACACATGAACCAACATCGGTTTTTGTTTTACATTCTAAACCTTTGTGACCTTAAAAATAAAAGAACTGAGAAAAGGAAAGAAAAACTAACAATGTTGTAATATCAAAATGGCCTTCCATAACCCATTTCAGCTTATCTACAAATTATCCAATGATTTTGAATTTGTTCTTTATAAGTTATTTATGTCAAACTTATATGTATGAAATGAAATCCTGTAATAAAAGTTGTTAATATATACATGTATACTGTTTATGCCCTAGCAATTCGAGAAAAAACTGTTTGACTTTGACACAGACTGTTAATTTCATGTACTTTTGCAAAACTTACTATATACACTTTATAACGAATACACATTCCTACGCAAGCTGCAACACACTTACCAAAAGTATGCAATCAATACTAAAACTATTCTGCATACAACCAATGGTTCAGAACGAACCATTACCGCTGTGCAACATTTGCAGACTGCAGACTGCAGATTGCAGACTGCAGACTACATTTAGGTCTAAATAGCACTCTGGTGGTAATGAAAATGCTATTGCTAATGGTAATGGGAATACAATATTTTAGTTACAAAGTCTACAGTCTGCAGTCTGCAAGTGTCGCACACCGAACCATTACTGTGTTATCCATTTTTGTGTTTCAAAAATCTTATATTGCTCGTCACTTTTCCTGAAGTAATACTACCCTTAGCTTCTCATATTTGTCCGCCACAGTGGATGAAAGAACGAGGTGTATTCGTGGTTTATATATACAGTCACTATGTTAATAATAGCGGAGCTCCGGCGGCCCGAAGGGCCGCCAAGCGGAGCCCCATAACCATATAGGAAAAAGAAACCCATGTATGGATTTTCTCATGGTTAATCATGGACAGCGGTATTGCTCGTGGGCGCGTACGCACGACGGCGACGACAACGACGACGACGACGACGACGGTGGAGTCGCGCAAGATGGCGGCCATAAGGGGACCTCTAAACCAAAAGGAGGCTTAATTTTTCGCGTGCTTTCTGGAGCTCAACGCGGCTACACAATATGCTAGGTCAGCTAAAGGAGTAACGTTTGTCGTGTTTACGTGGAAACTGGAAGATTTCCAAACTGGAAGATTTCTGGCTAATTTATTTAACTACAACTAGTACTACGCAATAGGGTCAATGCAATGATAAAACCTTGGAACAATGCTCACATGTTAACATCATTCAGATAATATTTTAGCCCAATAGTTTTTGGCAATTCTTTATTAAACAATCAAAGTAATTTTCACAATTTCCTCTGATAATGTTTTGATTTTTTAATCCACTCGTTTGACTTCTGGATTGAAAAAAGCAGTTCATTTCAGTTGAAAGAAAAACTAAACACCAAACAATATGCAGAAAACCTTGCAGCAAAGTTACAAAACTGAACTCAAAATTCAACCTTATCCTGGATAAGCCTAATCGGGCTACAGGAGCTCCGCTTTTAGGTTGACCTAAATCTATATATTACGGTTACTATGTTAATCATGACCACTGTGGGACTGCGGGGGCAGCATGTGAAACATGACTGTGTTATCCATTTTTACCAATACCAATACCTTTATTTAACGTGGACAATGCACTTAGCTATCAGCTACTTTACAGACATGCCACGAAAAATAAATAAATAAATAAGCTGAAAGTAATAACAAGAGAAAATCGCTCGTAAAGGCTAAATAAAAATATATGTACAATTTAAAATATATCGAGATTAAAACTGGATCACAGTATTATTATATAATGATATTAAAACTAAGCGCATCTATTTGCGCAATTCAAATGTAAAGTTTGAGAAATCCATCTTGGACATCAAGTTCTAAATGTTCCGATATTATTGGCGGCACGGAACTGATCGGGAAGAGAGTTCCAAATCTTAGCTGCAGTGTAACGCCAAGATTTAAGTCCATGGGTGGCAGTATTCACTTTGGGTAGCTCGAGGATTATAATTCCTCTAAGATTATAATTAGTTGATCGTTCATGCAATAGCTCTCCTATTCCTCTTGGGACTTTATACCCCCTGATAGCTTTGTAGACACCGGTGGCCATTTTAACAATTCTTTGATTAAGTGGGGACAGCAGGTTTAGTTGTTTTAGCAACGTCTGGTACATAATTGACTTCTTATGGGTTACAAAGCGAAGGGCGCGTTCATTTATTTTTTCAAGTTTGGCGCAACCTGTTTTACCACAGTGATGCCACGACTCAGAGCAGTAATTGAAATGCGGTGCAATGAAGGCTCGATATAAATCTAACCTCA
>OZ026600.1:32916319-32923819 GCA_964020085.1 Micromussa lordhowensis
TATCTATTAGCATAAAACTGCAAATTTCGGCACAACGCACCGAAAAATCGCAAAATTTGTTAAATTTGAAGCTAAAACGAAAAATCGTAAAATTTGCAAAATTTGTAACTGCGTTCAATCCTGGACATAAGTGTGAAGGTAATGTACCGATTCTACGCCGTCGGGGTTTCAAAAAAGAGCGTGTTTAGCATTCTAATACTGCCACGGCCATCACTTTCTTAACAGACAGTGATGTAAAACGTTAATAGCCAAACGACTGTACGACGTTGACAGAGTATTGTTCTGTCCAGCACGGTTCTCAAAATATCACGTTCACAGGTCGGACTAGCGTCTCCATAGGCAACAATGTCAACGTCGAGAGTCGAGCAAATGCATTTAGCTGGAAAGAGTATCGTTCTGTCACGCTGCGTGACAAAGCAACGTGTCTTGTTGACGAACTATCGCTTAGTTAAGTCGCAATATTGAATAGTGTGGTCAAACCATGGCTTCGTGTAGACGATGCATTGCATTAAACAGTCGGACTATCATGTTATGTAGCTTCAGTTGTATTTTTGACGCTGATACCGCTCCATAGCCTTCAGACATCGTGAACCTTCCACAAACGACAAATTCTTCGAAACTACTGCTACCTCGTGTTTTTCAGCGAGGTGACAACGCTTGAAATACTGGTTTGACGAGTCTGGAATCAGGTTTTCTTCTAAATGACGCACGCGCTTGGCGGTCCAACCAGCCCACCCTATTCCTTAGCAACGCAGATCAATCGAGAAGCACTCCACAAGATCAAGACCTGCCGTTTGTCGCATAATTAATCACATAATTGTATAATTAGGGTGCGTTCCTTTGAGAGGATCCGGATCAGGATTTCTGATCTGTGGCGTTCCTTGCCAGCAAACCTCGAGTCTTCGTTCCTTACTGCGTACTGCGCATGGCTTGACAAAACGTTCGTTTCAGACCGCTGGTCAAAGGGAACAAAGACCCTGGGTACGAGGGTGGCAAATCCTATCTATCGAATCCACTCTGGACAAAAGGATTCATCGGATCACTGATCTAGCGACCTCTTACTATTTTGCCGTACGTTTAGGTTGTTTTAACGCTTTTCGCGCCTATTGTCATGGTAACTGATCCTACGAACCTAAGTTCCATTCCTTTGGTACGCCATGTAATCTGAGCGATCTTGGATCATAAATCCTGATCCGGATCCTCTCAAAGGGACGCAACCTAAAAAGCGCATTTTGGGCATTCAAAAGCCAACACTAATTTGGGATTCTTCTTTTTTTCCCCCGATCGTACTTTTGGTTGACACTCTCAATATTAACCCTTCCCCCCGAAAAAAGAAGCTTAGAACGAGGCCCCAGTGAGTACCTGCGCTTATGACATGAGATGCAGGAAAAAGACAAAGAATAGTAAAAGAGGCGCATATATCAGAAACAAAATCAGTCTGCTAAAATCAGCATTTTCCTTCTTTCCCAAACAGGCTACCAAACAGCAAAGACTTACTGCAGTTGGCTATTTTGGCTTACTATGCTTCGGGAATGTTTAATGTTTAACTTTATTTATACACGGTAAAATTCATCAAGTACAACAAATTCCAAAGAATGTCTAAAAATACAAAAACCTAAAAAAAATACTAATCCTATTATTACATTAATTTACAACAATAAGCTACCTACAGACCTGATTTCCATGAATGCCGTGTATTTAATTAAAAATTTTGATAGAGAAGCAGGGTAAGCTGTTTCAACGAGTTGCGCTGCTGTAACTAAAACTAGTAGTTTCCATTGGGAAGTGAAGTGCTGCGAGTGAAAGTTATGTGGAACATGTTTTTATGACTTTTAGGAAGTATTGTAGAGGGATGAGTCAACATGAGCTACTAGATTAGAGTATTTTGCCAAAGGCTAATAAGCTTAAAAACTTTTCTACTGA
Organism: Micromussa lordhowensis; assembly: GCA_964020085.1. NCBI lineage: Eukaryota > Metazoa > Cnidaria > Anthozoa > Scleractinia > Lobophylliidae > Micromussa > Micromussa lordhowensis. The sequence continues at coordinate 32,918,243 of OZ026600.1, forward strand.
CTTTAAAACACGTACTGAGGTCGACACAATAAACTGTCCACTCATGTTCATGGCCGTTGACCGCGACGGCCGTCGATAAAACCAGGAACATCCCGGAACATCGAATAATTATAATAATTATGAGAAATATATGTAAAATTAGGTTTTTTTAATTAAATATAACAAAATTAAGCAGGTATCAGCTCAGAATACATATATAAAGAAAAGAAAACACACACACAAAGAAAAAAAAACGAAGAAAACTGAAAATAACTTCAATGCGTGAAGGCTGGCAACTAACTTACCGGAAGTAGACTAAATCCATTCCTTGCAGTCACCGCTTCGCTATCAGTTTAATCACGTGACTGTCCCTTATTCGCAGATTTCGTTCTTCATTGAAAACCAAGACGGTGGCCTTCGAACGCTTCAACCAGACCGAAAAATATGGTAGCCTATGGTATACGATGTTCATGTCTTTATTTAATTCATTACGTCAATAGACCTTTTTCGCTTGTACATTTTGTTTTCCCAATACAGATCATGTGACGATACTCAGGAGATTTGATCCTTTGTCTTGTTCATTAAAAAGAGCAAGCAAGCATGAATATGTTTGCATGTACTCTTTTTAATGAGCAAGACAAAGGATCAAATCTCCTGAGTATCATCACATGATCTGTATTGGGAAAACAAAATGTACAAGCGAAAAAGGTCTATTCAAAAATATGTGTATACACGAGTTCTCATGAAGAAATGGTTCTTCCCATGTGGGCCCATGAGATAGAAATAAAAACTCTTTAACATTGCGTTTCTTGTCTAAAATAGATCGGACTACTCGAGCTCTGAAGATTGATTTTGTTATGTCTATAATGACTAATTGCTTGTTACTCGAGCTTCCGGAAAGGTCTAAGCCTCGCCACGCGTTCCTCGTGGAGAGGAACGAGTGACAAGCCTGACATCGTCTGCGCTGCGTGGAAGGCTGAATCGGTGGGTCATAGTGCCAGCAGTAGCCTCCCAAGAAGACGCTGTTATGGGCTCGTCACGCGTTCCTTCCTCACGTGGGAAAGGAACGCGTGACGAGCCTCTGAGAGCGACTGCGTGGGAGGCTATAGTGCCAGGCGTTCCTAGCGAAGAGCGCGAAAACTGGGGATAGTCTTTTGCAACACGAAGTAACAAAACTACTGGTGTGACAATGAAAAACGAAATGAAGAACGAAATCTGCGAATAAGGGACAGTCACGTGATTAAACTGATAGCGAAGCGGTGACTGCAAGGAATGGATTTAGTCTACTTCCGGTAAGTTAGTTGCCAGCCTTCACGCATTGAAGTTATTTTCAGTTTTCTTCGTTTTTTTTTCTTTGTGTGTGTGTTATCTTTTCTTTATATATGTATTCTGAGTTGATACCTGCTTAATTTTGTTATATTTAATTAAAAAAACCTAATTTTACATACATTTCTCATAATTATTATAATTATTCGATGTTCCGGGATGTTCCGGAATGTTCCGGCATGTTCCGGGATGTTCCATGTTCCAGGTTTTATCGACGGCCGACCGCGACCGCATCACATCACGATCAATTTATGAAAACAAGATATTTTGTGCAACGCTGTTTTGACGAAACTGCTTGTTGGATCACACGCGGTCCACTCGTAAAAATTATCATTTTACTTTCGGCATGTAAGGTTAGCTCACTAAAAATGAAAACGTTTGTCGGGTTTTTCAACGCCCAATCGCATGCATGAATGAACCCGAGAACAAGCAAATTAATCTACACGCAAACACATTATTTCTGCACGTATTTTTCTTGGGACTGCTGACTGACCCGCAAAACTTAATTCTATAAAACTAATGCTCATAACCATATTATATGGTTTTTAAGACGTTTAAGTCTCGTTCAGTCCGTAGCTACAAGACGAACACGTGCAGAAATAACTTGTTTGCGTGTAGATTTGCTCGCCCTCGGGGTCATTCAAGCATTCGAATGAGATGATTGACGTCCACCAAAACCCTGGTTATGTCTAGACTATTTTTGCGCTGAAGGCCACGTAAAGGGTTTCAAAGCGTTTTAAAGTTCCAGGATACGCTTCGAATATTCTGAGAAACAAATCGGCTTTAGTCATAGGAATTTGTACAACCTTCACTTATTTTAAAACTCTTCGCCCGCGAAAAAGTGGCTTTCTACACGAAGAGGGATTTTCTCTTCCACATCGATGGTAGAAGTTATTCAGAATCGAAAGAGTCTCGATTTCGATTACTTGAAATCGAGGCAAATGCGGTGATATTTTTCAAAGAAACGTGGCTTTTGGCGCAGGGCACCCAGGGTGGTCGCGACCGAAATTAGTCTGGTGGCTTCGCAGCAACTATTTTTCTGTAGTTTGTTCTCGGAAAGGGAACAACAAGTTTGTTTGCCGAACCCTCAGAGCATAGTTTGATACATTTCGCGTTACAAATTTAGACGTGACCAGACCGTTTAAAGACTAGAAAACCATTAAGGCTTTCTGAATTTGGGATGAGTTATTTTGCATAATAGATAATCGGGTTGATGGCAGTCGCACTATTCTCCAACCCCTGCTTTCCATTAAGCTTACCCCACCCCCACTAAGTTCTGCACTAGCCATGGCATTATCTTTCTGAAGTTTGCCCAATATTGTCCCCTCGTCCCTAAATTCAATTGTTTTGTTCACAGCCATTTCTACATTAATAGAAATGTACAAACCCAAAACTTCTTTTCCAAACTAATGTGACGTTCCCCTTTCAAGACCCAATAGCCCTTTTCACAGTTAGCTTTTCTCATTTGCATTACAATGTAATTCAACGTGGATGCGAGGCAATTTCGGGCTAAAACTGCAAAATAGCCCGAAATTGCCTCACATAGATGCTAGATTTCATTGTAATGCAAACGAGAAGGGTTAACCATGAAAAGGGCTATTGAGGGTTTGAATATAAAACTATGGAAAATTGTTCAAAAACTTGGGATGCAAAAAATTTACTTTGTTTCTGCATTTGAGTGTTTGGTTCAAGTATAAATAACGGATTAAAAGGCCAGGAAAAGAAATGTAAATTTGTAAAGAGGAATTAAAAGAAAAACAAAAACAAAACAAGAAACAAAAAACCAACAGACTGACATTGAAATTAAATCAGATAGAAAGTAACAGAAAAAAAATGAACTACTGCTTTAAAAAAAGTTACTAGATACTAACAATTTTAAACGCATGACTGACTGAAAATAAATGTATCAGAATTTGATGCATACATTATTTCAGTCACTCATTTGGCTATTTGATATATTGTATTCAGTACAATTGTTTAATTGATATCTTTTCATAGACACAACAAACTGTTATAGTTTATTTTAATAAAGAATAGCAACTGATCTGTAAATGACTCGAGTGAACAAAATTACTGATAACCTTACTTTAAAAAAAATCATTAAAAAAAACCTTACAATGAGCAATGAAAAAATAATACTAATAATTTATGGCAGCCATATTCTGCAAGAAAGTCGAACAATGGAACACCAGACAAAGAGCCAAACATCACTGATAAGCTGTTGTTTTCAGAGCCCATGGATGAAGGGATCAGGAAACATCACAGTACAGAGCATCGTAAGATGAGGTTATTCAATCACAGTATTTCAGCTCAGCAAAATGAATAGATTTTCCCTTGTTACGATCACATCAGCTCATAAATATACAGCGTAATTGTTACAAACAGGCAGGAACAGGATCGAATCACGAAGAACAACAGATCATTACAAGTCAGAGCCTTCTGTGAGAATAGATAAACAGAAAAATTCTTACGACAAGCAAAACATAATTATTTTTATTCATCATGTTATCAACCTTCTCAGGAAATTGGACCTCAATCTCCACTTTCCATCAATTGAATATAAACAACTTCATTGTATGGGACCTTACAGCGGCAAGGCATAGAATGGCTTTTGCTTCTATTGCATTGCCAGCAATAAACAAGCATCTGCAGCTTGCTTAGAGAAATCAATGGTCCCGCTGTGTTCACTAACTTACATTCTGTTGGAAAGGGGAGATAACTAGGGAATGGCAACCTTGGAATAAACCATGCAATACTGCCAATTTATTATTTTCAACAGAGTTTTCTCTGTGCACAGTGCACATTTATCCATTCTTCAACAAATGGACATGTACATTGGTTTGTAATAGGCAACACAGTAAGCGTTGCTGAAAGACAAAACATAAACGGATTCCTACAAAAAGGTGGACAAATAGTGATGTCCAAGACTGAAGGTAATGAGACGCATGTACAATAATAATTGGACAATGACATTTTGACAATATTCCTTTACCCCTTTGGCTCTAATCGAATAATCAACACTAACATTAACTCAAACATTTGGTTCTGCGCAGAATACATGTGCCTTTATTAGCCACTGCCAACCATTTAAATGGCTAGTATGCTTGCTGCACAGAAGTTGTGGATGCATGAACTCATGGAATGCCTCAGCTTTCAAAGCTAACCTTTAAACCAATCCTATTTCTGCTTACACAGCATTCATTTTTTCATTCCATTGCTAACATTACCCCAACAAATTGCTGTCAACAACAAACCTGTGGATGCAACCGGGATGGGAAAAAAAAAAGAAAAAAAAATTCGCTGGGTGTTGACTTACGCTTTAAATTCCTTATGCTTTGGGTTGACATATGATTCAGGCAGTGAATTATATGTTTCCTTGAATAACTTAGTGTACAGTAATCTCTTGACCACTGCTGTAGCCAACATTGTCTCAGGCCTCAATAATGGAAGCTTTTTTTATTTACCTTTACTGGCCATAGCTTCCACCATGGTATGCACCTCCGCCACCATAACTTCCGTAAGAGCCTCCGCCACCATAACCTCTGTAAGAGCCTCCGCCACCATAACCTCTGTAAGAGCCTCCGCCACCATAACCTCTGTTAGAGCCTCCGCCACCATAACCTCTGTAAGAGCCTCCGCCATCACCACCACCTGCACAGAATGAAATGTGTGTTCACATAAATCTTAGCTGATGTCTTGACACATGATTCGGCAGGAATTCTGCAATTTGTGTTGTATTTTCCCAAGTCCCAAAGAAGAAAAAGAAAGTGAACAATGAGAAAAATATCCACCCATATTATGTCAAAACATCTTATTATAATAACTATCTTTGTTATTCAACTGTGGATTTTGTAATTTCAGCTTCTTTGTCTGGTAATTAATCTTCAGCAGGGTCCGAAATTAACTTTTTTAGGCAGGTGCCAACTGGCGACTGAAATATTTTTTCCAGTCGCCAGATGGAAAAATGTGGTCGCCAAAAAGTGTTGCAGTATAAAATCTTTCCTTCGCAGCGAAACACAAATTAATAGAAAACTCTGGTCGCCAAGGTGTTTGGGGTCGCAACAACGATTTTTCCACAAACGAACAACCACGCTGAACGAATCGAATGCCAGCCAGTTTCGCGCAACTGACAAATGTTTCAAGTCAACTTTATACCTTCTGTTGTGGCCGACTGAAATATCATCATCATCATTTTATTAAATTAATTTTCACAAAACAAATTTATAAACTTATGCAACCCGCATTGCCGTTTGGTTCTTTGCTCTATGTTCA
>OZ026600.1:32926319-32938819 GCA_964020085.1 Micromussa lordhowensis
CCGACGACTCTCCACTTGAACAAGTTGGTGCTCGAAAAATCGAGAGTGGAGCAATTGGGCTGATGGCACCAAAAGCAAAGACAGGCGGAAGCTTTGTAAAAGCAGACACGTAAACATTAAATGGAGGATTCCCTGGTGATTCCCGAGAAATTTCACATGACGGGTTGGAATCAAAACTTAAACTCTTCTTTGCCTCCGGCGGTTTTGTTGAATCTTTCGATAATCTTTTGATACCGAGAGGTCCGTTATTTTCAAATTTCTGCTTGATACCATCGACGATCTCGTCGATTTTTTTTAAGGCCTTGCTGTAGGCATTGAACATGTTATAACACAGGCGACATATCGCGAGGTTCTCGCTGCCGACGTAAACAGACAAATCGACTCCAAGTGAGCGATGAATTAACGCACCAATCTCCAGTTCACTCTTGCCAAAGATCTTCACTTTCTCCTTCAGACTGGGAATTTTATCCTTACACAAAAAACAATCTCCTTCGGCCGAGGTAACTTTTTTCGGCGTTTCCGCACTCATGGCTGCTTATGCCGCTTCTGAAGCAGTTGTCGGTCCTCGCGATTTCGCGCGTGTTATCAATAACATCTTTCTATCACTCAATTTCATTGGTCGAGTAAAGAAGAAAAGAAATGACGTCACGGAAATCGCATCGCAGCTCGAGATCGCAGACGTTATTTTTCGGAGGAACGACCGGAAATACGTCTGCTGTTCGCAGGCTACAGCGAGAAAGGCCTGAGAAATTTAAAGGCCATGCAACTAAGCACAACTGTCATTAACCCATAAAGGAGCCTTGACTGTTCTGTTCTGTTGTAAAGCATGCAGGAAGCAGCTAGAGCACGTAAGAGGTGTAGGGGGAAACACGAGCCAATACTGCAGGGTTTGAAATTGCCAACAATATTGAAAATGCAGCGCGAAAGAGGTACACGTACATGTACATGTATTTGCACACGATCATTTGGCACGGCCAACAGGCACAGTCAAGCTCATCATTTCTCTACCTTTGACTGCATTATTTTGAAAAATAATACGTAGTAGCAATTATAACTCCACAAATACACTTGACTCATTGCACATTTAGTCTGCATAGTTTTGCTATCACTGCTTACTGCTTCAGTTCACATAAATAACACGGCTCTGAAACATGAAAATCCGAGTTTCTGCGTTGCAAGAATCATTAACCATGATGCCAAACATTACATTTTAGTAAAACCTGACTGTATATTTGTTATTGATCACACCACATGTCGCACAAGAAAAAACAAGGAGCTTTTTCAGCTAATGACTGGAATAAACGTGCTTACATTGCCATAAAATGTGAATGCATTAAAAACCAAACAAAAACTAGTTGATGACTACAGTAATTTTGGTAGTTGGCTGATCCTTGAGCTGTACTGTATGTGCAAGAATAGGAGCTTGAACTAACCTCCTCCACCTTGATAACTCGCGCCATAGCCACTTCCTCGCCCTCCATATCCACCACCACGTGAGTTTGCTTTTGACACCTTGATTTGTTGACCATCCAAGTTCTTTATGTAACAAGCAAAAAATTTGACATACATACATACTGTAACACAGCTCAGTTGTGAATGATTTCAATAGACTAAGCTGGAGATAATAATAATGAAAAGCCCCAAATCCCTTAGATTTCTATTCATTTCAAAAGGTTATCTGGTAAAATTAATAAATAAGCTAAACCTCACGACACTGCCCAATTAAAATTTCTTATTGTTTAGTGATGCCAAAATACACAAGAACTAACTCATATAATAGTTTACCGAGTCATTGAGCTTGTCAATGGCACAGTCCACAAATCTGGGGTCTGAAAATGTGACAAAGCCAAACCTCCTTGATCTTCCAGTGTCTCTATCACGTATTACGTTCACTAAAAACAAAGAGAAAATAGACCCATTTTGAACAACAACAAAAAAATGGAAAGGACCCATGAAAAAAGTGATACAGACCACATCATTTCAGCCATTTACATTGATAATTGAAGGGGTGAGTGCAAAACCATGCTAAGTGACTATTTGGCTGAAAAAAAAAAATGTTCGCAAAAGGGCCTGAATTTTGGCATGTGGGTTTCGTTTCACCTGAGAAACATTGCTCTGAATTTTTTTTCACTGGGTTGCTCTTCGTTGTCGAGATATTACGTATGCAAACAACCCTCAGTTTCCCAAGCGGCATCTTTTGGAGATCTATTGTTAAACGAAAAACTAAAGAAACCTTTTGTTTCGCTAAAGGATCAAGTGACTATAACACAATCGTTTTTCACTGCTGCTTCGTTAGCTCAAGTGGATAACGCGCCGAACGGAGCTGATTCGAATTTGTTTTGTCGTGACACTCGAGGGTTCAATTCGAGGTCGGTGAAATGTTCTCTTTTTTGTTCTGTTTTTCTTCTTCTTTCAAAACCCTTCTTCGTGTCTTTGTAATTGAATTGCCGTTTTGACTGGTAAGGATCTGGATATGTTTTTTTTAGCTGCCATTGTGACATTGGCTTTTGGCGCGCAAAGCATCGATTACTTCGATAACACAAATTCAGAGCTTACTTGTTCAATTAAGCAGTGTTTGCTCGTTATTTCCACCGATATTCGAAGCTTATTTGAGGAATATTTGCAACCACCTGGTAGGAGATTTGGCATCATTAAGCCTTTGATCCTCGATGAAAGTCACCAGCATGCCTCAAAGAACCAAGGCGTGTTTTTGTTCCGAGATGGCTAAAGTCCGGCGTTAACTTAGCCACTGAAGAACAAGTGAGCCAGGTGGTAGAGTCTAGAAAGGATTCTTCTTCCAAAACAAAGCATCCGTCGCAGACTTAAAGCTCATTTGCTAAACTTCGGCATGTGTCAGTATTGGAAATTAGAACTGCTTTCTAGACTCTTAATATTTTCTTGAAATGGGCGGCCTTAACATCCTCCGCTGCAAAAATTTCTGGGATATCCCATAATAATCTTTCATACGTATACGTATCGTGTGTGCTAGCGTGATGCGTGACTCAGACACGGCCGGCCGGGAGGGAACTGGCGAGAGAGGCCAGGCAGCAAAGTCGAAGACCTTCGAAGTTTCTCAGCCATTTTTACGGGACCCCCGGCCAAAGAGAAATCGCAGGTCGGTTAAATTCGCAAGCAAGCGTTCCGTGAGTGTGTATCGTGGTTTTCCAAGCAGATGTACTTTGAATTGCAATAGAATCGATCCCGCCGCGAAGAAAAAAGACAGAGAACGCCTGATCGCAGGTTTAACTATAGCAAGAAGAAAACTTCAGCTCAAATGTGAGTTTTGCTTTGTATTTCAGCCTTCCTTTGCTGATAAATTTTATGTTTCATGGGCTTTTTTTCTGCACGAGCAGCGTGTTAGCTTAAGGTTACTATGCACCTTCAGGGGTGTCTCGCGTGCAAGCGATGTAGCGCGTCCAGTTTAAACTGTAGATATCTAAACCCCTATCTCAAATTAAAGCTTATAGGACTGGCTATCAGACTATACCAAAAATTTTGAAAAAAAATGAATTCTCAAATTTTTCACGACTCCTAAATGCGAGCGCCCAAATCACCTTTTGAGCGCTCACTGTCAAAGCGAATTTTGTTTTTCGCTTATTTAATGTGTTCCTCCGCTTCCGGGGCCAAAGCGCTAAAAAAACGTGTCTCCGATTTGCCTTATTCAATTTCAGTGAAAAGTTACAGAACATTTTTGAAATAGGATAAAGAAAATGTGGATTGATCGTACAAAAATCGCTCTCGAAAAAAAAGTATTTTGAAATAAAAAATTCGGAGACCTGTTTTTGTTGTTTATATGTAAAACTAGCTACTGTCAAAATTTGAGAGCAATCGAACAAATTCCCTTTGACTTGTAGCTCTTTAAAGTGTCCCCTTTTGGTGAAAAAATTGTTTCGAGAAAACAGCGCTGAAAAATTTTCCTGCTTCGCAAACAAACTCCGCCCACAAACACGGTCAACTGGGTTCTCAGATAACTGAGCCAATCAGCGCTTGGAAAGTTTACTGCCGTTGGCTTCCTGGTGAAATTTTCCCGCGTAATCTTCAATCAACCCTTAGTGTTTAGTGTCACGGTTGACTGCATATACGTCAACAGGTTTCCTACAGCCTGTCAATCAGACACGAAAGTTTTACTTCCGGTAAAAACGAAAAACCGTATTTTCTCCGCCATCATTTAATATTTTTGAGAATTTTTTTTTTTTGGATGAAAGTTCATGCGTAGACCTATACATTAACCTAAAAATCAAAATTTCGAAAAAATGGTCGGTCTGAAGGTGCATAGTAACCTTAAGGCTTGCTCTTTCTGTGTTGTCAGATATAATCATTTCACGAAACGAGCTGAGTTTTTATTTTATTTATTTCTTTATTTATTTATTTATTCCATTTTCACTGCATTAGTTTTGTACCAAAAAAGTAATTTCACGTAGAAACATTTCAATCACTGACGCAACCAATTTGCAAAACGTTCAACCTCTCTCTCTAGCCACTATTCATTGACTTTATTTAGGTATCGATTCGTGCAAGTCGAGATTGTTTCCCGCGGCCTAACACCGCTAACTCTAACGTGTCCTGACCTTAACTCTCGCCTAAACCAAAGCGCTAGCGCTAACCCTAAGCAACAACCCTAATCCTGAGCACTAGCCCTAACCCTAAGCAATAACCCTAGGCCTGAACGTTAAATCTAAGCTCGACCCATAACCCTAACCTAAACCGAAGCGCCAACCCTAACACTCGGCGCTAGCGCTAAACCAAAGCAATAGCCCTAACCCTAAGCGCTAGCCCTAACTCAAAGCAATAACCCTAATCCTGAGTGCTAGCCCTAACCCTAAGCAATAACCCTAGGCCTGAACGTTAACTCTAAGCTCGACCCATAATCCTGCGGACCCCAAACGCTAACCCTAACCTTGTTCCGTACCCCTAACCTTCAACATTAACCCTAGTTTCAAGCGGTAATTTGAGTGAAATTAACGTCTTTGCGGCCGCACGTTAACGTGAAATCAAAGTTTTAACGCTTTTTCTACCTGAAATGAACACTTTTTAAGGTTGCGCGTTGCAAAAGATCAATATTTTGCTTGATTTTAATTGAAATTACCATCTTTGCGGTCACGTGCTGACGTGACCACAAACTACAGTTTTGTTGCATACGTAATATTTCGAAAACTAAGCAAACTTCAGCAAGAAAACATACAGAACATTCTTTAACGCACCTAATCAAAACTACATGCGAAATTTGGAGCGTTTCTGACAAAGTTAAATTTTGAGTAAAACACCTTCCGCCCTTTTTCCACCGAAGTCTTCAATTACAAAGACACGAAGAAGGTTATAAGAAGAACAAAAACAAAACAAAAAAGAAAAGATTTCACCGACGTCGAATTGAACCCTCGAGTGTCACGACAAAACAAATTCAAATCATCTCCGTTTGGCGCGTTATCCACTTGAGCTAACCAAGCAGAGGTGAGAAGTGATTGCGTTATAGTGACTTCATCCTTTAGCGAAACAAAAGGTTTCTTTTGTTTTTCGTTTAACAATAGATCTCCAAAAGATACCGCTTGGAAAACTGAGGGTTGTTTGCATACGTAATATCTTGACAACGAAGAGCAACCCAGCGAAAAAAAATTCAGAGCAATGTTTCTCAGGTGAAACGAAACCCACATGCCAAAATTCAGGCCCTTTCTCGAACATTTTTTTTTTCAGCCAAATAGCCACTTAGCATGGTTTTGCACTCACCCCTTCAATTGTTTAACACAGCTTGAACAACAAGTGGGCTGAGGACCAAGTTTGGAAGGTTTTGTTTACACCACACCAAATTGGGGACCAGACATTTCTTTTTTAAATCTTGGAATAACTTTCACCACTTTGTAATGAAATTTTGGCTGCTTAAGAAATGATAACCAATGTAATGATAACTGCAACATCTTGCATTATATTGGTGAAATTGAAAAGCAACAGCCTTGCATGTGTGAAGCCATAGATAAAGTGCATCATGTGCATCTCACTTCAATAAACTGCATCGCACCATTTTCTTTCCAAGACTGGAAAAATTAAACAAGTGTGCCAGTTCAAAGCAATGGTTGCATTTGCTTGACCTCTATCCAACCTTGTTTGTGCAAAATTATTGAACTCTCATTCATAGCTGCAATATTGGGTGATTCAGCACAAATGCCCTACCCAAGAGACCCTGTTATAACCGAGTCGAAAATCAACAGACTCAACTCTCACATGGTCACAAGTCCCTTTAGAATCTAATCCAAGGCGCATTGCTGGGAGGCAAGTGTTTTCATCAATGCGCCAATCTTTCTTCCCCGCTGTTAAAATACGGTGTGCGACATTTGCAGACTGCAGACTGCAGACTACAGACTACATTTATTTAGGTCTAAATAGCACTCTGGTTAGCCTGAATAGCACTCAGGTTAGCCTGTTTACGGTTAGCTATTGGTAATGGAAATGGAATACAATATTTTAGTGAAAAAGTCTACAGTCTGCAGTCTGCAAGTGTCGCACACCGGTTAAAATAGGCCATATACTTCATCTTCACGATTATCTGTGGCCGTTTCCCTATTTTAAGCGAGACATTTCACGTCAGCATTAGAAATTGTAAAGCTGGCATGAAAACCAAGGTTCAGGGCATCCTTTCTCGAAGAACAATATCACCTTAAGTTTGCAGAATATACAATACAGTATTCGCAAGAGTAGGCATTTGTCTACAACCTGTTTTAAATAACCCATGTTAATCTTCCTTTCATTTCCACTCACCCTCTACTACCTCTCCAATTTCTTGAAAATGAGATGTAAGGCTCTCGTTAGTCGTCTGAAAACTCAAGGGACCCACGTAGATCTTACAATCGTCCGCCATAATTTTTATTGCGTTCTCGAGGAACGTGAGAAATCGAAGGTTTGGCCGCCCCTATAAGTTTTTTCAGGGGCAAGTGAAAATAACACGTGCAAGCTCACGTGCAAGAGAAAATAACACGTGTAGCATTTGGCCTCGTTGTCCTGTATATCGATTACGTCATGCCGTACCTGTGCTCTTTTCTGGGTTTGCACGCACCGTTTACAAGCTCGTCAGCGATTGGCTAATGGCGCGTTAATCCAATTAATGATGTATAATGTCGTTTATTTACGAAGAAGGACCCCCATTTGTAAAATCCTTAACATTAACCATTTTGAAACCATTTTGTTAAAAACATTGTTACTTTAATTTAGGTAACGTTTAAAATGACGCTTTGAAGTTTGCTCTTTGTGTCTTGTTTGCTGACATGGTCACGGCGTCGACATGTGTCCGGTACCTTCAGTAGCGTCATTACCCTACGTAGCCTTATTGCATAGCAGTCAATGTATACCTGACAGTCACGGTGATTGGTCGCATTGGTCGTGGTGGTTACGGTGGTTATAGTCGCCACGGTGGTTAGAGTGGTCGTGGTGGTCGCCGGGGTTATAGTGGTTGTGGTTACGGTGGTCGCAGTGGTTACGGTGGTCGCAGTGGTTACGGTGGTCGCGGTGGTTACGGTGGTCGCGGTGGTTAAGGTGGTCCCGGTGGTTACGGTGGTCGCGGTGGTTACAGTGGTTGTGGTGGTTATGGTGGTCACGGTGGTTAGAGCGGTTGTGGTGGTCGCAGGGGTTATAGTGGTTGCGGTGGTTGTACATGTGGTGGTCGCGGTGGTTACGGTGGTTGCGGAGGTTACGGTGGTTAGAGTGGTCGTGGTGGTCGCAGGGGTTATAGTGGTTGCGGTGGTTGTACATGTGGTGGTCGCGGTGGTTACGGTGGTTGCGGAGGTTACGGTGGTTAGAGTGGTCGTGGTGGTCGCAGGGGTTATAGTGGTCGCGGTGGTCGCGGTGGTCGCGGTGGTCGCGGTGGTTGCGGTGGTTAGAGTGGTCGTGGTGGTCGTGGTGGTCGCAGGGGTTATAGTGGTTGCGGTGGTTGCGGTGGTTACGGTGGTTAGAGTGGTCGTGGTGGTCGCAGGGGTTATAGGGGTTGCGGTGGTTGCGGTGGTTGCGGTGGTTAGAGTGGTCGTGGTGGTCGCAGGGGTTATAGGGGTTGCGGTGGTTAGAGTGGTCGTGGTGGTCGCAGGGGTTATAGGGGTTGCGGTGGTTGCGGTGGTTGCGGTGGTTGCGGTGGTTGCGGTGGTTACGGTGGTTACGGTGGTTACGGTGGCTGTATAGTAGTTACAGCGGCTTTGCTCGTCGTCAAATAAAGAGTTGTTACCGTAATTTATTTGTGGATAATCTCTTCTACCTTATTGTCCCTTATTTTCTCGTAAAACTTGTATTTATTTTAGTTGAATTTGAAGAAGTTGAAGCACACAAGAAGTTGTAACTGCGTCTCGTGTTTTCCCTGCACTTCTTTCGTGCTCTACCGCTTCCTGCATGCTTTACAACAGAACAGAGTACAGTCGAGGCTTCTTTATTTGATTTATGATAAAGAATTCGATACTTTCCCAAGCATTCGCTGAATTTTCAAACCAAATTTTATTTTCCAATTACTAATAAAACCAATATACACAAATTCGTAGTTTAATTTGAATTTTTAATAACTATTTTAACAATAATTATCAGCAAGACAGAAACTTGAAGCAGGTTACAATGTATAAAACGAAAATTAGCAAGGCTGATTACACAGTATAGGGATATGTTTTTTCCAATATTTCGGGAGGCACGGCCTTCCTTCTTCAGGGTGTTACAGAGAATGACTAAAGTTTTTAACGTTACAAGTTTAAAAAATGGGAAATACGATATAACAAATGAAAAGATAAATAACAACAAACGACTGATAGACAGGGCTACGTAACAAGAACCGATGAAAAAACTTAAAAGTAACGTAAAAATTGAAAATTTCAAAATTTAAAAATATGGGAAAACGTCACAGCCTGAAAAGTAGTAATGAGCAGCTATAAATAGTACAAATGACCTTAACATAGAACGCTAATACAATGTTTCATCTTTCTTGTTAAGACCACGAGGTTCAAGGGTTTGACCTCTTTCAATGAGATATGCTTCTGCTTCACTGTCGCGATTAGATTTAACGAATTCAACGGGAATTAGTTGCATGTCAGTAGCGTTATGAGTGTTACACAAAAAATGTTCGGATACTTTGGTAGGCTTAGAGCTGTTATACAAAAAACGGTAGACTGATCCCCACGGCGAAGAGAGGAAAGGAAATAAAACAACCGTGAAATTAACACAAGTACAATATATTTGCCCGATTTTTCGGTTTGAAAAACAAACCTTCCACGGGGGCTAAAAGAAAATGAAAGAGCTGTTAGTTTGTTTGTCAACAGGTCTGCGATGTTCGTTGAAGCAGTCTTTAAGTCGACGTTTGGTTAAATGTATTAAATCCCTTCATATAATAACCAAATCAGTGCGCGCGCACTGATTGGTCAATCAGCTGCGGTTTACTGAGCCGGTAAACTCATGAAAAAGTCGCGCGTCTTCTGAATTATTACATAAAGGCTGATAAACCACGCAGGTTGTTGGTAGACTACGAGAAGAATTCATTAATCACAAGCCGCACAACCCAGGCTCGTAGCAAGCAAAAATGACTGGGGGAGGGGGGGAGGGGCTGAGCGAGTAGCCCACATTAATCTTCCCCCCCCCCCCACCCCCGCTTCGGTCCCTCGGTTAAAGCATACTTCTTGGTACATGTCAGATAACTACAGTTGTGTACAATAACTCTTGTTTAGTCTCTAATTTTCCGTTTGTGCCGACTGACGAAATAGAGAACTTGTTTGGGATATCGTTTGCGGAAAATTTGCCAAACAGTTGCTTTGGGTTTTCTTTCTCCCCAACGAAGTCATTAGCTACGTCTACAAGGGCGAGGGGCGAGAGCAAATGTTCTGTCCTTGTGAACATGCAACATCATGAGGTGGTTCAGTCTTGAGTCTCCCGTTGTTGGGTGCAAATACGTCTTTACCTGCTTTAAATCTGAAAACGATCTTTCACTAATGGCATTGGTTGCTGCCATGACGAGTAACAGCTTCAGTCCCAGAATAGAAATTTCGCTCAATAGTTTTCTGCGGGAGCTATCGAGGGACTGCAAGAGGGTTCTGAAGTGTCAAATCCCATTGACTCTGCTGTCTAAAAGCAAAAGTTGTCCTTAAATTGTCCTTAAGTCGTTCAAACCATGCTGTTTGAAATGATCGTTTTGTTGGATTCTTACTCCCGAAGGTCTTCAGTTCCCAGGAATTTAAAGTTCTTCGGCTGGTATCGACTGACTATCCGATACGATCTGGAGGGCTGAGTTGTCTCTTTGTGGCTTCCTGTCTGCCAGCTCAGATAGTTTTTCGGCGGCTCTTGGAAAGACATTGTAAGAGTTTCAATATCAACGCCCAGAAACCCAAGTTTTACTCTAGTACAGTACTATATTTTACATCGGCGGACCTCTTAGAAAGCCAATAAAGTTCAAGAGGTCAAGTTCTGGGGTTGTTATTGGTGCATTTCGATCCATTTTGCTTCTGTCTATTTTGATGCTTAATAAGCAGATATTTCAAAGCTGTTGGTTGTTTTTGGCAGAGCAAAAATACGATTTCGTTCCTTTACACAATTCCAAATTGCATAGAAGAGCAAGAGTACATAATCTTACTATGTATGATAGACCATTGACAGCTGTCTATTTTAGTAGCAAAATTCCACTTTTGCAGTAGAAATTAATTCAAGTCTGAAAATTTCTGGGGGGGCTCAACCCCCCTGCCTTTCCCCCTGCTACGGGCCTGCAACCCATAGAAAGTAGTGGTCTTATTGCATAAATGTGGAATGATAAATTACAAAAGGTCAGCTTTTATCAGACACTATACTATCTACTATATAAATCGGTTGGAGAGCTTGTTTAGAGTCTTAAAATACGCCGTAAGCGTTTGCAAGTTTGTTATTGAAATACTACAGTTCTAAATGAATCAGGAACGAGTGTTGAACTTTTTACGTCTAGTAGTATCAGCCTGGCACCATTGTTTTCTCGCCTTTTGCAAATATTTTTAGAAACGATGCTGCTGAAATCATATTTACACTCGAATAAAGATAAATGTGTCTAAATTCTGTGTTTTTTCATCAATAAAAATTTTTTTTAATAAAATCGACTCCATTGAATTTAAGTTATGTAACTAATATTGATCTCTCCATTGTCTATTCTCCGTGAGTTCCCTGTGTTACAAAAAGTTTGCATGTGAGAGGGACCGCAAGAGAAAAGCCGCTTTAAAAGTACTGTCTACGGCGAGGCAGGAGCCCATATACTGAGCTTAGCCGAACGATGATATGCAATACGCAACACAGCCAACAGACTTGCGAGTAAAGAGCTATATTTGAATCCTGTGGTACAAGAACGATCAAACGAGGAATAAACCTACATCGAGCTCCAGAAACATAAGCTCGATCATATAACTGCAAGAAACATGAGAATTTCTCTAGACAGGCGTATAGCTTTCTCGAAGAAAAACGTAGGAGGGCAAATATGATACCCGTGACAAAAATCTATCTATTGTACTTGCAAACAGTTCTAATCATAGTCGGGCCCGGCGTCACAATAGCAACCCATCCACGGTATACATCATGTTCTGTCCCTCAAAAGCAAATACTTGGATATCTTGCAATAGAAATGAGCAAAAAAATTCACTAACACGCGGCAAATTATAGAGTTGTCACACTCAACGAAGCGACATGCAGATCACAACGGAAATCACGCAGACCTATGACCTCTCAAAATTTGCCATATCACGATCTAACGGCTCTAATTTCTCCTTACAACACAACACGAAGTGCCCTTCATAAACTACAGTGAAGCGACAAAAATGGTCAGGAGACCGAAAAGAAAGCGGCAAATGCACAAAGGCAACGAACTGTAGGAGTCACGAGGCCTGTCAACCCCATTTTACACTTAAAATCGACTAATGCAAGGAAGAACAATACCCAAACCAAGTAATGGAAACTGCATCACAAAGGGAACCAGAACTGACTGAGAGCAACGATGTTTAACTTTGAACCCCAAGTGCCAGAAGCGAATATTTCGAAGACGAGCACTAACTAATGAAAACAAAAAAACAGACAAAGACGAGCGCCCCTGAAGCGATCCAGAAGCGATTCAAAAACCAGCAATGCAATTCAGAGACGAACACCAACCTGATGAGTTCGATATTTTAATGAATAAACATTTAGAGTCTCACGTGACGCATGCCACGTATGGCTATTGGATAACCACCGTAACCACCGTAATCTCGCATCAACCAATCGCTGACGAACTTGTAAACGGTGCAGGCTAGTTGGCTGTCTGGCGAGAAGACGCAGCTCACCAGATGACCAGCAAATCGAGGCAAAACTACTTCACAGCTTACCCTCCAAAAACTCTTCAGCCTTGTTTTGGATTTCACTTGCCACAAGCAAATTTCATTCGTTTCAATACCTCTGTGAGGTTCAAGAGTAACATTACTCACTGTCACAGCTTTTAGGCCATCAGGAGAAAACACACAGCATAAAGCTCTCGACAGAAGGCTTCTGTCTCCGCATCCACCAGTGTCACAGGCTAT
>OZ026600.1:32948819-33026319 GCA_964020085.1 Micromussa lordhowensis
TGGTTAGTAATTACGCCTTAGTCAAGCAAGAAATTTTGACAACACAAACAACTTTGTACCTGTACAGTAAGGCAAGTAACCGAAGAATTCTCGAAAACAATGCGAAAACAACGCACGTTTTGTCAGGTTTGGCTCAAAGGCGAAATACCTACCGCCTGGCAACCCCTATCATGAAAACCGGGGAGTTATTGAAATTCGGACTGCCCTAGGTATTTTCGTTTTTGCTTACACTTTAAAGATAAGTATCAATCCATTCCTTTGAGCGCTTTATGTCCACGGCAACAAAACCACCATTTGGATTCCCACTGCTACTTGAGCTTGTTCCCAAAAAACGGGTTGCTCCCGCGGACCCCTGGGATAGGTCATCCACAGAACACACGCTGCTACTTTCCATATCCGCGACGGTGACTTGTAACTTGCGGAGATCCGGGGCCGAAGTGCTTTTATTGAGTTGTCTTTGCCCAGTGCTTTCTCCTTCGCTTAAGAAGGAGAGGTCAAGAAGCTCTTGGTCGATCTGCATTCTGAGAGCTTTTAGCGCGTCCAGGTCGTCATGGCATTCCACAGCAATTACTTCGTCACATGGCTAGAAAAAAATTGAAGGAAAAATAGTGATTATTTTTGAATCAGTCACTGTTACTACTTGTTCCTTTGAGCTTTGTGAAATTCAGTGTCCCAGGACTTCCGGATCAGTGAGGCGTCTCAAACATCCGACAAGATCAGCTGCATGACCCGACAAAGTAATAGGAAATTTATAACGATTTAGTGGGTGCAGTGGGAATTCCTTTTTGACACACCACCTTGAAAACGTATCTGGAACCCTGGAAATTGGCAGTGTATGTATGCTGAACAGGAAACTATCAATTGTATAATTAGGCAAACGCGGCTGGTCATCGCTTTAAAGTAAGGAATGCCTCTTTGTGAACCTAACAGCTCCTCCTTAGCACCTATTTATACTCCTGGGTAACCGCTGCAATTACATCCGGCATAGATTGTAATATTGAGATCTTATGCTTGTTTACGTCACATGCTCAAAATTCTCTCTTGCGTGAAAGTTTTTCAAAGCTTTGGCACCATCGTGTTGTACGTGGGTATTCTTTTTACCTCTCCAATCGGATAAAATTTCCAATTTGCATCAGTTTTGAAAACTCGATTTGTTGGTGATATTCGCTAGTGCGATGTCAACATGCATAAGGGCCACTGCAGCGTTCAAATACATTATCAAGGCGGAGAGAATGGATAAGGCACTTGTGTGAGACTGGGATCGACCTTGGTAACCAGAGATGGACGACTGAGTGGCCCTGAGGAGGGATAGAGAGGGGTGGCAATGCTGTCAATGCTTAGTAACGAGTTCACTTACCTGGTATATGGGGTTCTCAAAGGTTTTTTCCTCAGGGTAGGGTTGGGGCAGCGTGTCAGCATGATGCTCTGTGAGCTTCATTCGTCCATTCCTTTGTCTCTTGAGTCTCGTTTTACAGACAAACATTCCGATTGCAGCAAACACGGCGAACACAGCTATTGCCACCACGACCGGTACAAGATACGAACGTTTAGCGGAGGAACCTGAACATGTGAAATGAAAAACATCAGTGTTCAAACTTAGCCCAAGAGAAAAAAAGAACAATAGCTATAACCGCACGGTTTAACTGAAAAAACGGTTGTTGTCGAAATTCTACAAGGATCACTGAAGAACGGCATCAGTATTTAAATTTTTCTGGTAGTATCTCACATGTCTTTGAAGTGAGGGAAGGATAGAGCGCGCATAGAGCGACTCGGATGTATGCGGTTTAAGTAAGCTATGCAGACTTTCCCAGTTATCGGGCCAGATTAACACACTGCTCTAGAAACTACAGAAGAAAACTGACTTGTGTTAATTAATTAATTGACTGATTGATTGACTGATTGATTGATTGATTGATTGATTGATTGATTGATTGATTGATTGATTAAGTAAATGATGATTAATCAATATTGTCATCTTACCCTTGAGCCGCATTTCAGTGTCACCAGAGGGAGGTTCACAAGTGAACGTGTTAATTCCATCGACACAGCTCATGCCTTCCTCGCAAGGATTCGACGAACACTCGTCAATTTCTAGAAACAACAACAAATAGTGCCCATATTCAAGGAGACATGTACCACTAGTCTCAAAGAGAAACGTCGGAAAATGGACAAGCTTCACGTTAATGAAACTTCGTATAGCAGCTCCACATTGGCATTAGCTGGATGCGTTCTCAGTAGTCTCACGGTATGTATAACAACCAACTTGCCAGTGTTTGTAGACTGGCAAGATGGCTATAGTGCATACCGTGGTGGAGGAATTGATAGGATTCAATCTACAATACGTTTCTCTACTATCTAAAATGTCATTAATTAGTACAGCAGTGCTAAATACTCTGACACTCAAATACATTGAGTTTTTCCCTTCTCCAGTGCAGAGAATAGGGTGCTGTGAGTGTTTGAAATAAATCTGCCATCTCATGATTGTTTTTCTGCAGATCGGATCAATGAATATCAGCGAGAGTTTACCAAGGGTTCAAATTCTGTCGCTTTTGTAGCGCCCTCAACTCTCGTGCGCTCTCGATGAATTCGAACCTGTTCAAAGTTTCGAGAAAGAAAACAGAGAAATTTCTGTTGATTGAAGAAAACTCTCGTCCAACTCGCATCCCTGGACTTTATTAGACTCGTCTCGTTGTTTAATCCGGCCAAAAACTATATCGACAACATCCCACGTGCCGCATTATACTAGGGAGTTTAAGAAAACTACGACGGCAACGGCTGGAGAACGTGAACGACGACGGCTATTTTTTTTAATTTATTTCCGAGTTTAGTTTCTGTAGTTTTAGTGACAGTGATAAACAAACTAAATGACTTTAGAGTATCGCGAGATTCGTAGGTAAAATATAAATTCATTTTTAATCGACGATGTCCTCGTCGTCGCCGTCGTGGTTTCTTGAACTCCCTTCTGCAAAGTTGACGTAACGCGTTCATGGTGGCATACTTACCGTACCGACAGAGAAGTCCTGAGTATCCCGGATGACATGTGCACAAGAAACCAGTTTGGCGACTTACGCATGCTCCATGTGGCCCACAGATGTTGGATGGAAATGTTAGGTTGCTATCAGCCACTCGAACTATGCAGTGGTCAAAAGCTAGGGACAGATTGCACCTATCAGTAACTTGCCTTTAAAATGTCAGTGTATGATCAAGCAGAATGGGATCCACTTATGAATCATGGACATGGGCTTGAGTCCCCCTCAATGGGAACTCAGAATTTGTCCTGAGTGAGTAATACAACGTTTCCCACATCTTCAGTCAAACTTAATACAAAGTTCTTATTCCACTTTGCATATAATAATCAATAGGTTGTCATGTGTGGTCATCAGTCGTCTAATGGCATGCTTTTTTAACAACTTTTTACTCACTGTATATTTATAATTTCTACTCAGGACCAGCCTGAAAACCACATGAGGGTGAGGTTGCCTCCCGACAAAAGATGTTTATTATTATTATAATATTATTGTTATTATTATTAAAGAGAATATACCACTGAGGACAATAAGTAAAACAAATATTAATGGTGTAAATTGGGATACATGGACTGCAAATAATTATGCTTAGTTCCCGGAGGCTGTAAAATGAAAATATAATTTGGCCTAAATGTCAACTGAACATGTTAGTCAGCATTTGAACCAGACAGTACCACACAAGTGCTACATTACAACTCAGATGCATGCAGATGGCAATACCGAAGCATCTAGCTTAGTGGACAGTTCATATTGTTAGTATCTGCTAAAATCTATATAAGTGATGCACCATTTCTCACTGACCTTTTTCACAGTATTTCCCTATAAGCCCTATAGGGCACTTGCAGAGCAGGAGCTCGCCATTGTCAACACAAGTGCCTCCATTACGACAAGGAGATGACTGACACCTGTCATTCTTAATTTCACAGTGATGACCATGGTAACCATCAATGCATATGCACTCACTTATATTTCCAACATGGTGACAGCTCCCACCATTTAAACAAGTCATGTTATGGCATCCATTAGTGTTTGTTGTTATGTTACATGTTTGTCCAGTAAACCCTGGTAAACAGGTGCAGTGGAAACCTTCTGGGCTGTCAGTGCATGTTCCACCATGTTGGCATGAAGACAAGTCACACTTTCTCTCCTTTACCTCACAAAGGCGACCTAAGTAAAGTTACAATTTAGATTTAAAAGCACATTCAGAATACACTTGATGCTACTGTCGAACCTCTCCTTACGGACACCTCTCTAATACGGACACCTCTCTAATACGCACATCTCTCTAATACGGACACCTCTCTAATATGGACACCTCTCTAACATGGACAGTTCACTTGGTCCCGGGAAAATGCCCATGATACATTCTTTGTAAAAATAACCTCTATAATACGGACCCTCTATAATAAGGACAACGGACATGAAATCTCGGCCCCAAAGAGAAAATTCATACAAACTTAACCTCTTTATTACGGACACTCAAATGATGACAGTTCTTATTCAACACAACTTCCTGTTTGTCGTTACATATCAGAGTGTAATCAATTGTCTCATTGTTCGTACGATAACAGTATCATTTGTTTTCTATCACTAAAAATTATGTACATCGACATGTCATTGCCATTTATCATCAAGATTTCTTATTCTTTGAAGACTCTCCAGTTGTTGCTTTCCTTTTTCTACCTCTTTTCTTCTCGACATTTTCACCTGAAAGACTATCTTTACGAACAGCTGTCAAAGACTTGTTTGGGCCAGTTTTGACTTAAAGGACACTTAATACCATCAATGGAGCCTTTAAAGTGACGTAATATTCATGACCTCTATACAACGGACACCTCTCTAATACGGACACTTTGCTCCGTCCCTTCGGTGTCCGTATTAGAGAGGTTCGACTGTATTTCTTACAGGATAATAATAAACATAACATTCAACTTCCAGTAACAGCCTCCTATCATACTTGTATAAACGTCCTTTCAATTGATATTGAGCTTCTTCAGTGAGTGGGAGGGACAGACAGAAACAATGATACAGAGGGCAAGGCAAGGTTTGTGCCAAATGACCAAGAGCCAAATGTTTTCTGCCTAGCTTGATCTTAAACTCGACATAATTTTATCATATTCAATCAATTTTATCCACAGTTTTGAAACTGCTGAAGAATTGGTGATTGTTGTGAAACACAAGGGGTAAACATGTGCTTAAGTGTTTGGAGCCAGAGAGCTTTTACCAGTCCAGCTCACTCACTCACCCCCTCTAGTCCATTACACACATCAGCTGGAAGTATTTTTTTTTAATGAAAGAAATACATGTAGTTTATGCGGAGGATGTGGTGGTACCATGAATGTAACTTAGTCTGAAGCATGCATCTCACCTGTGAAGCCTAATTCACACCAGCAATTAAAGTCAGATATTGCGTTAGTGCAAGTTCCATTATTCTGACAAGGCGATGGTGCACACTTATTAACTTCAACAGAACAGTTGACACCTGTATAGCCTGCGGCACACACACAGCTAAACGTATTCACGCCATCCACACATCTGCTGCCATTATGTTGACATGGCTGCATAGAACAATCATCGATGTTCACTCCGCAAGTTCTCCCTTTGAATCCAAGAGGACACAAACAGTGAAAGTCGTCCACCAGATCAAAACAGCTGCCTCCATTTTGACAAGGAAGACTGGCACAATCATCTATATTCACTTCACAAAGACTTCCAGTGAAGCCAGTTTGGCACACACATTCAAAGCCGCCATCTTTATCCAGGCATGTCCCATTGACACACGGATGGGATTGACACTCGTCTATGTCTGTCTCACAGTGGACACTTGTGTAGCCCACAGGACAGTTACATATATAACCATTCACAAGATCAGAACATGAGCTATTATGACGGCATGGTTGATTAGCACAATCATCAATGTCAATATCACACTGTCTTCCAGTATAACCAGGCGAGCATGAACATTTGTAGTTATTCACATAATCAGTGCAATTGCCAGAATTTTTACAGGGATGTCGCGCACAGTCATCAATGTTGATTTCACAGTGGCCGCCGCCGAACCCAGGACTGCACAGACATTCGTACTTGCTGATGCCATCAAGACAATAGCCACCATTTAGACAAATCTGCGACTCACATTCATTGATGTTGATCTCACAGTTCCTCCCAGTAAAACCCGCCCTACAAGTGCAGTTGAAACCATTCACCAAATCAGTGCAAATCCCATCATTATAACAAGGAAAAGAATAACACTCATTGATACCCACTGAACATGTACGTCCTTTGAAGCCTGGGGCACATAGGCATTTAAAGTCATTGATCAAATCTACGCAAGTTGCTCCATTGTAGCAAGGATTATCAAGACATTCGTTCACTTCTGTTTCACAGTTATTCCCAGTATATCCCTTCAAGCAAAGACAAGTATAGTTATTTATGCCATCTAGACAAGTGGCATTGCTTTGACAGCTGTGTGACTGGCAATAATCAATATCTACCTCGCAGTCAATACCAGTAATCCCTTCTGGGCAAATGCATTGATATGAGGAATTAGTTGAGATGCATGTCCCTCCATTGCGACAAGAGAATGTACTACACACATCCACTGAACCAGTGCAGGTTCTTCCTGTAATGCCCCCAGGGCAGTCACATTTGAAGTTGTCAACTAAATCAATACATTTTCCGCTATGGCAAGGATTAGGTGAACAGTCATTTACGTTAACCAAGCAAGTTGTATTTGTGAATCCATTGTGGCAAAGACAATCAAATCCCAATCCATCTTCTCTATTAATGCAGGTTCCTCCATTCAGACAAGGCTGATATACACACTCGTTGATGTTGATATGACAGTCTTTACCAGTGTAACCCTTTGGACAGCTACAGTTGTAATCATTCACCAGGTCTACACATGTTGCATTATGACGGCAAGGCTCATTTGCACAGTCATCAATGTTGACTGCACAGTCCTTTCCTGTAAATCCTGTGCGGCAAACACATCTGAAATCATTAGGTGCATCTACACACACTCCTTGGTTCTTGCACGGCTGAGTAATGCAGTCATTAATGTCCACTTCACAGAACTGCCCTGTGAAACCAGGCTTGCAGACACACTTGTATGAACCTGTTCCATCAATACAAGCTGAATTGTGCATACACCTGTGGTCTTTGCATTCATCGATATTAACTTCACATTTTTGTCCACTAAAGCCTGGTAAGCATGTACAAGAGAATCCATTGATTAAGTCAACACATGTTGCATTATTGCTACATGGTGTGGATAAGCAGTCATTGACATTTGCTTCACAAGTTGCACCTTGGAAGCCCAACTTACAGTCACAACGGAAATCATTGACAAGGTCATGACAGGTTCCTGACAAAAAAAAGGTAAAAATTAATGTTTGATATTCAACAGATATAAATGCACTCAAACAACACACAGATGGTTAAAGTGCCTATAACCCCAAAAACTTTTTTTCGTTTCGTGAAATCTTTGCATGGAATTAGGAAAAATGCCGCCAAAAGTTTTGCAATCGGTTAAAACCCGAATTTTTTATGAATTTTTAAAGATCGTAAAAAGCGCACTTTTTCAAAACACGACCGAGCAGCAGAATCGCTTAAAGAAGTCTGGGTATAGCGCGATTTGTGACGTCATTCCAGGCCTTTAATCGCCTTCTTGTTTACGACAGAGAAAGAAAGACGCTTTGGAAAGTCCGGAAACTTGTGTACACAACGCTCGAAGCTCGCAAGTCGAACCTGTGGCGAAACGTCGTAGAAAAAGCAGGGAGCAGGCCACTTTTTCAACCGTTGTACTGATTGCTACAGAAGCAAGACCGCAAGCAGCAGTTCATGTATCGGAGCCACTTGATGCGTAGGCATCTTCTGGTTCATATGACATCATCTTTGTTGTCTTCTTGTTCGCTCGTGTTTGATCACACCTCGACTTCTAAGTCGTACTCTACCTCCATTTCTGCGGCCTCAGATTTCCAAGCTTGAATCAAGCTAGTATCGCTGGGCGACATTCTCAATTGATGTGATTATTACGTATTTTTTGAGTTGAATAAACGTTCTTTCAACAAAATACTGAACGCTGAAAACACCAAACCCGTAATACAAGGACAATAACCGAAGCGATGCGAGCAAAGGCCTGGAATGACGTCACTAGTCCCATTCTCCGCTTTGCTCGGTCGTGCTACAAAGAACGCTCACTTTAAAAATTCATAAAAAATTCGGGTTTTAATCAATTGCAAAAATTTTTGCGGCATTTTTCCTAATTCCATTACAAAGATGTCAGGAAACGAAAAAATTGTTTTGGGGTTATAGGCACTATGTGGTGGACAGGATACAATAAATTTATTTGAAGTTTGCTCTTCAAGTATGATCAAAACCAGGCACATTATCAGCAAATTTACATAGTGAGATATGTACATGTATAATCATGGCCAAAAGTCGAAAGACAATAAAACACAAATGGACTTCGTTTTCACCACTCCCTCCCCACATTGATCCCTCTGGACAATCATCATCATCCAATCTCTGCGTCCCAGTAGGCGCATAAGGCCGAAACAGAAACCTCTGGGCAATATAGGCCAAATTTTCCAACATTGCCTCTGGGGATTGCAGAGGTCATAAAATTGACCAATGACTTTTGGCACTTCAGAATAGTATGTTCTTAGTTGGTATTTTGTGAAGTATCTCTAGCCTAGAAGGCGTCTCTTAATGTTATGGCGCGCAGAAAAAGACACAAGATGATGTAGTGGGCAATAGTGGGCAGGGAATATACTGGCAAGGCTCCGACTGGATGAAACCCACCGGATAGGGGGGGGCCTCGGCACATGGCGCCATGCCGAGGGGGTGCCCCATGCCTGTACTGCAAGGAGGACATTGTTGCTGGAAAAAATTACCTGGGGCCAAGTTAACCCAGCCAGAGAACAGATGTCCCCTCCCTGACGGGGCTCCAGCACAGGGCTGAAGGGGTGCCGCAGGCAGCAATTCCCTGCCTTTAACCTTTATTTTATGCTAAAATCACACTTAAAGTGGTACTATTATGAAATCGCATCTTTCCAATTGAAGCCATTTTATAACAAACAAGTAGTCTGTATGAGAAGAAAAATGCTGTTTACTTTTTTCAAATATCTCCTTTCATTCCTTAGATATTCAAGTTTTTAAAATATGCAAATTAGCCAAGTGATGACATCATATTCTCAACCTAATTTTGCTCATATATGATGAAAAAAGATATCTCAGCCAATTTCTATCAGAAATGTTTGATTCTTTGCAGCAAGATTCTACTAACGGTACTCCACAATATGAGCTAAACAGTTTTGTTACCATGGCAATATATATATAATTATATATTAAAGGTATTTCTGGCCACCCTCAGCATTCCATTTTCATATTTGCAAATGGAGTCTCGTATGCATGATCCAGCAAGCATATAAATATGTTAGCTAGGGTTTGTAGCTCCGTTTAGTGTTTTTTGAGCTGAAAATCACCAACATATCAAAATCAAGTGGGTGGGGACTGGAAAAGAGTAAGTTGCCATGGGAAAACAACTTTTTATAGCCGTATGTGTGTTTCCTGTAGAACTATTAGCCTGCCAAGTTTCGATGGTCTGCTGTGCAAATTAGCCAAGAGAGCTCTATTTATATACTTGAGATAATATTGGGTTGAGTATATGACGTCATCAGTCATCTCATTTGCATACTGTAATTTACACATTTTTCAAACTTAAATATCTCCGGAACTAATACAGGTATTTGCAAATGGTAAACGGCGTTTTTATTCTTTCATGGAATTCTATGTGATACACCTAAAATATCAAGGGGTAAACATTTGATCATAGTACCACTTTAAAAGATGTTTGACTATAAAACCTTCTTTCGGGTAAGGAATTTATTCTAGTAAAAATACAGTAAGCTATGTGGTATTCCTACCTCCATTTTTACAAGGCGCTTGATTACAGTCATCAATGTCCACTTCACAGTCCTTTCCAGAGAAACCAGACTTACAAATGCAAAGGTAAGCATTCACTCCGTCAGCACATATTCCTCCATTTTGACATGGACTACTGCTACATTCATTATAGTTTACTTCACACAAGCTTCCTGTGTAGCCTGGTTTGCAGATACAGGAGAACCCATTCACTCTGTCAATACATGTACTACCGTGATGACAAGGTAAATCTGCGCAGTCATCAACATCAGTCTCACAGAACTTTCCCACAAAGCCTGCCTGGCAATGGCACTGGAAGTCAGAGACAAGGTCTTGACAAGTTGCTCCATTTTTGCAAGGGTTACCTTGGCAGTCATCAACATTTGTCTCACATATGATTCCAGCATATCCTCTGTGACATTCACAGCGAAAGGAGTTTATCTGAAAATTGAAGTCAATACATCACGTTACATATTAAATTATAATATCATTCAACTTGTGGGATAAATTGATATCAATTATGAAATTGAAATACTGCACATTGGACACTGTGCAGAGCAAACAGATGTCTCATAATGTGGGCACCAATTTTCTCATAACTGGACAAGATGTCAGAGATCACATACTGATGGTGACTGTACCTCTACAGTCATCTCTAAACTGACCAACAGTCAATCAGGATCTCTACAGAGCTACCTAATCAAATAATCACCAAGAGACCCATGACAACGTTTCCGAGACCCAAGATTTTCTACCTGTCATTCATCACCCCTCTAATAAGTGAAGATCTCTGGTACCTGGTCAATGCAAGTTCCATTGTTGCGGCAAGGATGTGCAGCACATTCATCAATGTTCACTGAACAGTTACTTCCAGTGTACCCTCCTGCACAGTGACACGAATGCTGTCCACTTGCTGTGACAACACAGGTTCCACCATTCAAACAGGAGCTTGGTAAACAGGCATTGTCACAACCCTGCAAATATACCAAGCATTGTGTTGTTTCGAAGTCCATATTGTAGTATCCGAGCTGGAGTGGCCTAATGGTCAGTGCGTCCGAATTAGGGAAGGTATAGAGGTAGAGGAGGTAGTGAGGTACATGTAAGGCAGGGTGCAAAGAAAACCAATTTTCAGGCCTGGACCTTCATGAATGCAAGCTGTAACTATGATGTACTAGGACAAAAGTCATTCTCACAAGCTACCAAACATGATATTAATCATCCCTTATGCACTTTGGTTGTTTAAATATTTCCTCAAAACATTTTCCTAGAAAACCTCACAGACCCACTGAGCAAGCAATGGGTAGAAACTACTAGACTGACTGCACATTCCACCATCCCAGGCCTATTGGACAGGACTTTTTTGCAAGATGGCACAACTCTCAAGGTACCTCTCCAAAATGGGTAGTCTTCTAACAAAGCATGTAATGCCCTTTCAGAATAACATTTTAGATAGTCCGTGTGATGAAAGGAAATCTTACTTTACCTTTGGAAAACCACTCCACACTAAAACAGTTGCAAAAATAACCCTGATAATCATGATTTCTCTTGCTGCGGTTACGATTACAAGCAATGATAAGACAGTTTGCCTAGTGTTGCTGTGAGACCTCACTATTTTGAACCTGAAATAAAATAAGAAGCCACATTTTAGTGATTTATGGTGCTTCATGGAACACAGCATACAGCACCGAGCCTCATTTAAAGGCTCTTTGAAACAAGAAAGCATTTACCACAGAAGTGCATTACGTTGTAAAACAGTTTGGAAACTTTTTGGTTCTTGGAGAATAAAATTTGGTCCCGCAACAAATGGGACCTGCACGAAGAAGGAGTTCTTTTTTGAGGGTGACAACTGGGTCATTATTGCTTCCACAATGATGCTTCACTCGATCAAAATTTAAATAGATTTCATATTTTCCTTCTGGCCATGTTTTTCAAAGACCTTTACGGCTTTACCAAGTTTAAACACAAAATTCAAAATCGAGGTGAAAGATCTTATTTTTCTAATCACATGTAGCGTTCAGTAGTTAACCGTAATTAACATTTAAATTAAAATCACGAAGCGAGAACTGCTTGACCAAAACTAAAAAAAATCAAAATACTTAGGGTAGAATTGTTTATTGGCATCATGCCGCTCCGAACATTAGGAAAACTCTTAATAACAGCTCAAATATTTGCAAAATATGGACATGGCGCGAACAACGTAAGCTTATTAGACAGAAGAAAAACTCCAGTTCGTCAGAAAAAGCTTTCATGAAAACTGGAAGCTGACTTACCAAATATATTTCCATTCTTGTTTACTGAGCTAAAAGGAGTGAATGAACGAAACGAAGGGCAAAGCGTGGTCCGTAAAAACAAAATTCTTCTTAACCACGCACTAGCTCATGTCAGACAGACGCTGTTATCAAGACAACAGATCACCGACCCGGAAAGACCGGACCCGAGTGAGAATCGTTTATTTTTTAGGGAAGGGTAGGTTAAGTTGCGCAGCCATCTTATTGTACAAAGAGAGCACTGCTTCAAATCAATGAGAGAACTTATAAGATATGCAGAGTAGAAAATGCTAACAATTTTGACCGATCATCGTATTTTCAACTTTATTTGAACATGTTCAACTAGTCCTAACACGGATTTAATTCTGCCTCCCACCCCTCCCAAATGGACATTTAACTTGGCTTTTCTGTGCATATTGGAAGAATTTCGAATGCATGTTGAATCTATTTGTGAGCAACAATACTTCAGTATATGCTGAAATCCGCATAAAAAGCATTATAACTTTGTTGATTCAATAGCTCATTGCATTAAGTTCACTCTTACTCATCGTATTGGTAAACAGATTACAAAATTTTTAATTTAATTTTTCTTGGTTGTGATTAACTTTCATCTTCTCGGTACATTAGAACACAAACAGGAGCCCAGTTTCGCGCTGCAATCGAAAGCGAAATGCTTCTTGTCCCGTTTTCGCTGGAGAGTTTGTAGTTGATTTGTATTACAGAGTGGAAGAGCATGCCTTAGATAAATGGAAAGGGAACCTCTTCTTGGGGGAAAAAACTCAGGTAACAAATGAAAAGAAGAAAATGTACTGTATCGCCGTCGGGTTGTAGTTTTGCCTTTTTGGGTTCAGTTATTTTTTTTTTTCTGATGTCGTCAAAAATTGATTACCAAGCACATTATTATAATCTTTCTGCTCTAGTTCATTGTCACTTTCCAACTTGTTATTGTATTTTTATCTGACTTAAGACCAAATAACGTATTTCGCAAAGGTATAATCAAGAAATTAAACTTCGTTCAGAACGCTTTGAATGGTGACGCGCGTGCCATTAGATTACCACTTTGAAGAATACCTCAAAAGTCATTGGGACATTCCATTGTCTAGGACCAAGAAGGTTAACTGTAATTATGTTCATTCTATTGCACTAAAGAGAATAGGTGATTTTATGTCCCTGAACCAGTGAAATTATTCACTTTTATATTTGTTTGCGTGACATTAACAGTGACTCAGGGTCTCGTGATCACGAGATGAACGCAATAATCCCGGAAGTGTAGGAGTTGTTGAAACTATCGAAGCAAAGATAACAATTAATGTTAAGCCAACAAGTTAAAGAAATTACATGTACAAATTACATCTGATGTAAGCTCATATAACATATGTCACAATCAAAGGGTACAATGTACTGAACTCTGTGTGTGACTCCGTGACACATTTCATTTTCTCTGTGCTTTCGTTTCCTCGAAGATAAATAGAGGATATTACACGGTGGCGAGAAGATACAAATTTTATGTTCGAGTGGCTAGAACAACATCTCACGAGTGACCGAAGCGAACGAGTGAGATATTGTTCTTGCGACGGGAACATAAAATTCATATATTCGAGCCAACGTGTAATGTTCTTTTTATTATATGGAGACTAAATATTGAATATTCAACAAAACCAATTCAACAAAAGCAAAAGGCGGGAATCGTGACATCATTGAACGATACAACACTCACAGAGGTGGTCATGACATTCGGAAAATGCACCACTCGGGTCCCAGATGAAGTAGCGTATGGAATCTATGACTGGTTTAGTTCCCAGTAAAACACTCTCCTCCATATAATAAGTATAATTATTATTTAGCAAAATACTGTGATTTGTCAATGGCAGGCAGACCGAAGCAGAAGCAGAAGGCTGCAGCAAATAACTGATCTGCGAGACACATGATAACCAATCACAATATTTTGCAATAACTGAGTTCAATTTTATTGTTTTATCATTCAATCACCAAGTTTGTTTTCATACTTAAATAACTCTCTGACAACTCAGGGAAGCAATCAGCCATTTTTCACACAAGAGTGTGGTTACAATTGCATATGATCTGAATATTATTTGCAGTATTTAGACAGTATTTTGCCTGAGCAGACCATTATTTGTAGGTAGTTATTTGCAGGGTATGTTGTGGGCTCTTGATCATTAAAAAGAGAGAAAAAATGCATTGAATGATCATTACATTTTGTAAAAATCCCTAAGTAGCTGGAGCCTGCTGGTTGTGTTTTCTAACAATTTTTAAATTCCCGTTGTGTTTCATTATAGTACTTTAATATATGGTTTTTCATATACCTGCCAATATTTTTTTCTGCAAATTTTCAATCCTTGGGTGTTACTTGTTTGAACCAAAAAGAGGAAAGTCTTCTGGACCTCTCTTTTGCATCTTCTACTAGATAGCTTAGCCACGTTTTTAAATCACACCTCATCTTAGCCAATACCATAGCAGTATGAGACAAACTGACGCGCTTGTCCCAGTCATTATTTCATGTCTGTATTTTCTTTTTTGAAGGAGGAAAGTAAAAAAACTGCTAAATACTAATAGGAAGAGAATTTAACCACTGACATTGCCTCAGTCAATTTTTTCATGGACATTGCCCAAGTCATAAATTTTTACTGGCTACGGCCCTGTTAATCCTTTTGGATAACATACAGCTCAGCGCCACATCTATTCATCGGAGGTTGAACACCAAATCTGGCGTTTAAAGCAATATTAGAGAGAGAGACTCCCAAGGTATTGCATGCAAGGTCTTTGAATGAGCAAGTTTAAAATGTGTACTGTATCATTAAAATTTACTCCTTGATTGTCATAATAATTTTAATTTATTGCCCTATAGGTCATTCATCTGGTGGCCAGAGGTTTGTACAATATTCTCGACCACCGAGCAGTGATGGTTCTTTAGAAAACTCTGTGTACAGTTACTATGGTGATAATTATGTCATCCCTCCAGACAGACGAAAGTCGCGATCACTCACTGTCGACACCCAAGCTAGCATTGATGAATCACCACCAAGGAGATTTCATCGACCGCTGTTTATATCCCTTGTGACACTTGCCCATGTGGGAGTTCTTCTCTACATCTGTATTGCAGGTGGAGTTGAGAAAATAGGTTTCAAATCCACGTTGGAACATCTATCGATTAACACATTTGGATACATAGGATCACATGAAATAAATTATTCAGTGCATAAGCAAAAGATTTCTAGATACACCGGAGTCAATATATTCATTGGTCCGAATTCATCCTTCCTGGTTCATGCAGGAGCTAAATTTGTACCGGTAAGTTTGAAATGTTTATTGCATGGTCATATACTTGTTTTATACAAGTTATTGACCAAGCTGGAGGTCAAGGTTGCTGGGTATTGATCAAAGTTTTTTTGTCTGCTGATGTATGGACCAAGACCCACTCAAACACAGAACAAGAACAATATCCAGCCTTATATCAGCCCAAAATCAGCAACTTTTCTAGATAGGAGCTTAAACACAAAAGTCTAAGTGTGAGCCAATTAGGGTTCCAGAAGCATGCTCTCCCTTAAAACCCTTGAAGGGCAAGGAAGTTCAGACCTAAACATTTGTTTTCCCTCCACCCTGTTGAAATTCCCATCCTTCTTGAGATTTCTATATTCCTTTGGATGGACGTGACATTTCCTGGAACTACAGTGAACAATCTATCAGCATTTTCAATAAGATTTGTGTTAGATGGCTGCCTGGTGGAGCACTTGTCAGACTGCAAAGTCAGCCAGTCATCCCCAACGTGCAGGCTGGTGCAAAGCGTAGCAAGTCAGACAGCAAAGAGATTAAGGACAACTTCCTTAAGAAAGCCAGGTTTTTTTGAAAACTGTTAGTTAAAACATTGTAGGCAACGATTCACAAAAGACCACATGCTGGATCTCCAGTAGGTGCTTCTCTTATAACTGCAGTAAAATGCAGTTTAACTGAGTTAACAGCAAAGAGTGCCTGCATTCCTGTGGTAGTCAGTAGTGTTTTGATATGTGCATGCACCAGGATTCCATGCGCTCTTGGACTGGGACGTGTTGGCAGCCTTCACTTTGACAGCATTTACAGTGAGTGGCGTTTTACATGGGAGCGCGTCTTGAAGCATTCCCCCTCCCTTCCCTTCCTATTTCCACGGTTAATTCAGTGTGATTGTTGCCTGTCTCCCCTTCCACCTGGGGGCTCATAGCTCAGTTTTGAGTCTCCATCTAGGAGCTGGCTGCCAATAGTGGAAGCTCCTGGATGTCTCAGGCACCCAACCTCCATTTAGCGATGCAGTTGTTAACTGCTAAATAAACGTTCTCAAAATTTTCCAAAATTCTTTAACAAGAGTGGACTGCTATTTCCCTTAGTGTATGAAGAAACTTGCAGTCATGGAAGAAAGAATTGCCAAAATAGCAAAGGAGGAGGAGAGTTTGGGGTGCTGTTCCTTTAGAGGGGAATGCGGTATGATGCCAAATGCAAGGTGCGAAACTATTTTGCTACTTTTAAGTAGTAGAAATTGTAGTCCCCTGAAATACCTCAAAATTGTCATTAGCATACACGCTATTCACCTGCAACAAATGACTGATGTTAGACCATGTCTCATAAATGTTATTAGCTCTTAAATCCATACACCTGGCCTGGGGTGAAATCCAGAAGGTGGCACAAGATTGTGCTGGAATTTAGATGGTGAAGGCCTTATGTGTCACATGGCGCAATGAGGACAGATGATGATGATGATGACAGGCTAGGTTTTTTATGGTTTGTTTGCAATTTTTCACTTAATTGTTTTACTGGCAATTACTGACAACAGTCACTTTCTTATTGATCTTTGCTATTGTCTTCTATCAGTCAATATTTTAAGATCAAAAATGAAGAGGTACTATTAATGCAGTTACATACATGTAAACTCCCAAAGGTTTGAGTTACTCATCAAAATATTTATTAATCTTATTTATTATTTTTCAGTCCTTTTTGGTTAAAGGTATTATTATACTGGTTAGGTTGATAGTTACATAGGTGTAGATCTACTAACTTACCATGCAATACTTCTGTTAG
Organism: Micromussa lordhowensis; assembly: GCA_964020085.1. Lineage (NCBI taxonomy): Eukaryota > Metazoa > Cnidaria > Anthozoa > Scleractinia > Lobophylliidae > Micromussa > Micromussa lordhowensis. The sequence continues at coordinate 32,966,104 of OZ026600.1, forward strand.
CTGTCCAGGTGTTATCGTTAGGAACTGTAGTTCGAGAAGTCTGAACTGTACTCATGGCATTACCCTGCGACCTTGCTGTCTGGGACTCCATTCTCAGTGCGAAGTGATATCTGAGCAAAACTGCATATTTCAGAGAGGCCATTGGTACAAAGACAAGGTAGACGAAACTTCTTTTGACAAATACTATTATTGTCTGAAAACTTGAAAAAAAAAATTAACGTTTCTTTATAATAAGGATAGTAGATCAAGTGCAGTGACAGGGGCTAGAATTCCTCTAGTAGGGTCGCAAGCAAAATTGGTAAAAGATTTGTTTTAATAAATTTGACTTATGGTTGACAAAAAAGCTGTAGGAACTTTGTGCCGTCAAAATGCTTGGAAAATATTTTACCACCCTTAAAGAAGAATTCAAAATAATTGATTGGCTATTGTTTAGTTCTTTGCCCTCTTAGACTGCTAGCAGTCCCTTTCTAGATGGTCGCGAAAGCGTGCGAACCGACAGCGCACAGCGCGGCGAGACTGGAGCAAGGAGAAAAACACGAGAAGAGACTGGGGGAGAGGCGAAAAAAAAGGGACTGCGCTCTTACCTTTCTTTTCCTCTTCCCGCCTCTCCCCACGCTCCCTCCGCTCGTTCGCTCCAGTTTTCCGCTTTCGCTTGGCTATTTCGCGCTCCTTCGAGACTATCTTGAAAGAGACTACTAGCAGTCTATTGCCCTCTCAGCTATCTTAGCTATTGAATAGATATTAATTGAAATGATAAATGATAAATGTAGAAATAACATCAACTTAGAGAAAAAATCTGAGTTCCAGATGGGATTTGAACCTACTACCCTCCGTGATCTAGCCGGACACTCTAACCAATGAGCTACTGGAGACTCTGTGATGAGCAAGGGTGAAATGTTGGTCTTTGACTGGAACCGCATTATGCGGCCACACAGCCAAATGGTGACTTGGCACATATCTCAGTGACATGAAGGTATATCAAAGATGCAACCAACCACCCTCCAAAGTGAGTGTTATAAGGGTGTGGGTTCAATTCCCATCTGGAACTCAGATTTTTTTCTGAGCTGATGTTATTTCTACATTTAAAATTCCTGATAATACTCACTTTGGAGAATATTATCACTGTTTCACTTGCTTTTTGTTGCCTTTAAAATGACTTCTAAAGATGCTCTGTGGTGATGTGAATTGCCTTGATGGCATTTGTGGTATGACTGGAGTCAAAAACAAGACCGGTGGACATCAGTGGTACAGATTGATTACTCCCATTTTTTTGCACCTTGGTAAGTTTTTAGTTTTAGTTTTTAGTTGACATGACATTCATCTGTTGCAGGTCAAAATGAAATTCAGGTTAAAATGATACTAACCTAGTTTGAGTCTCAATTTCCTTTGTCTTCTAACCATAATTGTTCATGATCCACGAATAATTAGGCTTAATAGACAAAGGAATCTCTGCATTTTAACCTGAATTTCATTGTGACCTGCACCTCATCATATGTGAAAAGTGGGAGGTGTTGTAGCCTTATGGTTGGAGTGCTTGACTCCAGATCAAGTAGTGTGAGTTTCAGCCCTGGCTGGAGACATTGTATTGTGTTCTTGGGCAAAATACTGAAATCTTACAGTGTCTTTCTCCACCTAGATGTATACCAGTAAATGGGCACCAGGAAATCTATTTATCTGCCTGCCTGCTGGTCTGTCTGTCTGTCTATGACTTGACTTTGACTTTTATCCATAACCCCCTGGGGGTATTAGGCTTAACATTTCTTTACATGGTACTATTACACTATTCTATACCACTCCTTTCAGGCACATTTGCAGTACCTGATTTCCTATGTGCGCTTTCAACCGAGAAGCCTTCACATGAAGATGATTTCCAGTCTGTACTGCGCAGTCTCAGCACCCTAATGTGTATAAAGTTCCCACTCCACAGAAATGCGAATCCATGTTATTTGTTATTAACCACATACCTAACCTTATCTTTAAGTCCTTTCAAATTCTTTTTCTAACAGCTTCATTGATTTTTACAGCTGTTGTTTCGTCAAGTGATATGAGAAAGAGCGAGGCATAAAGCTTCGACCACTTTGCATCCATAATGGTGGTTGTTTTGAAACTTTGAATTTACTTCATGTAAGTAGTTGCAAAATGTTTACATTTTGTGATGTCTTACATAAAACAAAACAAAAAAAAAACACAAACAAACTCTAGAGAGCGCCTAGTATGGACTGGAAATCATCTTTAAAAGATGTTGGCATAATGCATGGCTACCTTTCATTATCCCTTGATACTAATAGTTTTGCTTGCAATTCTTCCACTCATTTTATTCTCCTCCTAATGATGATATACTCTGATTGTGTTCTTTTCTAAGAGCACAAGGTTGACCTTTCAAAATGTCCGCCAAGAATCTCCGTCACTTTTTTATTAAACCATTTCCTTATTAGATAATTTGGTTTTATCAACTAGGTTGATAATGTGAATTGGCCACCGTAAAGAGATTCGGAAGCTGACGTTTCGAGCATTAGCCCATTCGCTCCGATGAAGGGCTAACGCTCGAAACGTCAGCTTCCGAATCTCTTTACGGTGGCCAATTCACATTACCAACCCAGTTGATAAAACCAAATTATCTTGTAATACTCCCACCGACACAGCACCACAGTTTCTTTAGAAACTTGCCCCCTTTATTCATTTCCTTATTAGTTGAGGTGTTAATAGATATGGGGGCCTGTGAGGAACTCTGTTTACTGATCTGACTTTGCGTATTTCTTTTTGTTTTAGGTGTCCTTCATGTTATTATGAATCTACTCTTCCAAATTCCTGTGGGGATACTGATTGAGAGGGAAATAGGGTAAATCTTTGTAATGCGTGCCATTAAGCCAGTTAGAAGGGAGAAAAACGGTACACACCCTGATGGTCGGAGCAATTCATGGCCACTCCTCAACCCGTTACCCCTGTAATATATCTGTAACTGTACATGCATCATCATCATCTGACTATATATGTATGGAGCAAGGGGGAGCAGGGATTAGGTGCTGGTTGGAGTGGGAGCCACCCTGCGTTTGATTTTGGAAGTGGGGGTAACGGCTGATTGCACCCCCCCCCCCCTTTGATTAGCATTTTTTTGGTTATTCCTTTGACTTTTCCGACAATAAACTAACTGATTATCAAGTTAGGAAAAGATAAATGTACATCTTATGACTGCATTATTATTTTTGTTTTTTTTTCTGGTACGATGGCTCATGTGGCTTCCTCGCTTTTTCTCCCCTCTTTTTAGAGCATTGCCAAAATTCTTGCCAAAGGATTATTTTTTTAGCCTAGTGTTGTCATAAATAAATCTTACATCTTTGAAAACCTTATGGTTCTTTTCTGGTTCTTTTCATGTCCAAGACTTTCAAAGATCTAATAAGCATCCTTTAATGATCAACCGTTCAGAGATCCATATCTATTAAGATCTTTGGCTGGCTTTTTAAAGACTCCACGAGGCGTCCCCCCTAGGAATTCCATGAAACGGTATCGGCTTGAAAGACTTCTCTGTTGTAGAGGACAGCTCTAATCTTTGTTTTGTTGTTTTGGTTTCAGATCTGTGCGGATGGCCGTGATATACCTAATAAGTGGAATTGGCGGGAATATGATTTGTGGACTTTTTTCTCCACTCACTCCACAGGCAAGTGATCAGTGAGGCTCTATGATAGAGGGTCGTACGTTCCGCAAACCGCCATATTTTGTTCCTTCGAAACCGCAGACCGCTTTCGTTTTCTCCCAAAAACTGAAACCACCCTATTCATCATCACCGATCTTTTAACAGTACGTTACAAATTCTTTACGAAATTATAGTTTAATAATCGTATTGCTCCTCGCAAAAACCAGAAGATCTCAAGAACAGAACAAATTGTTGCTAACTCCATTCAATAACCAACGAACAAAACGTTTTGACGTCTACTAGGCTGTTCACAAATACAAAGATTGCTCGAGATGTTTTATAAGGAAACGTAATTAAAAGTACAAGTTTTTAGGCCTGGGTGTGTTGTCTGTACTTGTGTGTCTTTCTAACATGGATTTACAGACAAAACAAGCATGTGAAATTCGCTACCGTATGCAAAACCGAAAACCGCGAGTTTAATAAGTGTATGTTTTCCCCCATAACCGCGCGTTTAACTGTAAACCGCCAGATGTGAATTTACCCGCAAACCGGTACTCAAATTTGGCTCATACCCACTATAAATGTACAAGGAATAAGAGAGATTATCTTGATGCAGAAACAAATTCTTAGAACTAACATTAAAGCAAAAGTATTGAAACGAACAAGGAGAATTTCCATTTTCATCTTGGGATTGGAAGAGTGACGATGATTACAGTGTTGAAGACTTGTGGAAGTCCCAGGCTTGGGGGAGGGGGGGGGGGCTCCCATTTAAACAGGACTGGAGTGCTCGTCGAGATTTTGTTTTGTGGGTTGTTCAACCCCTGAGAGGTACCAATTCTAAAACAACAAATTATCTCCTTTGATTTTTTTTTACTTACGACGAACACACCCTCTCCTTGAAGTGTTTTTCGATCTTTTGTTTCTCTTCACAGGCTGGTGCCTCGGGAGCTCTGTTTGGTCTGATTGGGTTACTGATTATAAAACTGCTACAGCTGCGACATGAAGTTAAGCGACCGTGTGTAGAAGCTATGATTTTGCTGGGCGTGGTGTTGATCAGTTTTGGTAAGCTGGGCAATTAGAATGCGTAGCAAATAGCGTAGTAAATAACGTAACATAACACAACACGGCACTCGATTCCGTTTCAATGTCTCATGATTTAATGAAGTATTGAAATTGTTATTTGGACAACGGCTGAATGCCACTAGCGAAATTCATTATCAATACCGTCAAGAGAACATTTATTATCATTCAGTTAATTTACTATAAGTGGAATGAGCTGTCAACTCTTCTGAGCCAGAGTCCCATTCCAAAGGTGACACAAAGCTTCAGTGTATCATCCATAGAGAAGATTTTTCTTTGCAGTGAACTAATATTATTCTTATCTTTTTTGCAGCGTCAGGGACGTTACCTTACATTGGAAACTTTGTACACATTGGAGGGTTTTTCTTTGGTTTGTTTGCCTCCCTAGTGTTTCTTCCCCGCATAAACTTTCGTTGCCAGAGCTTGGCACTTTATTTATCGTTTAAAGTTGTAGCTTTTGCCTTCCTCTTCTGCGTGATCGTCGCTACTTCCGTCGCCTTCTTCTTCGTCAAAAGCTCCAACTTCTGTCGTTGGTGCCAATACATCGATTGTGTGCCATACACAGAGCATTTCTGTCCGACCATGGACGAGGATGGGTTTCTAAACAGTGGTAAATAACATGTGATTTGTTGTTGAAGAATCTCAGTCACGCTATTTTGAGTTCTGTGGCCTTTTTTATGGCTACGAATATCGGCAAATTCTCCCCTTACATTTTGGCCACGTACAAAGTTACCTTTAAACTGAAGGAAACTTGAAAATATAAGTGTACCAAGATAGAAAAACACCAAAGAGATAATAGTGAACCATAAAGTTACAGGGATGGTTAAGGATGGAGATGATTAACACGAATTAAAAACGACGAACTTTTTGCGACCCACAAAAATTACCTTCAAAATGTAAGAAACCTGAAAATAATAGTGTACTAAGGTAAACAAGCACCAAAAATGCAATAATGAACGAAAACTCTACAAGGATGTTTACTACGATTATTAGTTCAGTAAGGCGCGACGAAAGTTTAACGTGAAAATCGTGTTGTTGTCACGGGCAACTGGCTCCGTTTCCAGTGGTGGAAATTTGTCGGTCGTTGACGTCATTGGCAGCAAACCCCGCGAAATAGTAAGCGACGTGATAGGCGACGTCAGGTACGGCAGACGATATCCATTGGAAACGAGGTAAGTTGCCCGTGACAAAGCCGTAATTTTAAGGCCAAAACTTCTTCACCAAACTTCCGTCGTGCCTTACTCAACTGATAATCGTAGTAAAGCATGGAGAAAATTAAGACACATTGCATTTGCGTGAAATTGAAAATTTAGGCTAAAATTCTCAAAATATACAAACCATGATCTAGCTGTATATTTAACAATTATCCTGCGAAATCGCGCGGAATATCGTCTGATACTTAGCCGACGAGGCCGTTGGCCGAGTCGGCTAAAATCAGACGATATTCCGCGAGATTGAGCAGGATAATTGTTTTATTATTCAACAAATTGATAACAAAACAGCCTAAATCCTTGTAAATCTCTCTGTCAACATTTTCTCACTTCACTTTTTCTTCCCACGTACGAAGCTACGTATACCGCCGGATATCTGTTACCTACGGATGACAGATATCGAGAGCATCATGACCATATTTGGATAGTGTTACAATTTGTTGAATAATAACACGTGATATAGCTCGCGACGTTCCGACTCCTACTAGTATTGCCGGATTTCATACGGTGGGGGCCTGGGTACAAGTCCGTGTATTATGGGATTAACAACACAAGACCCATATATTCAGAAAGAGCACACTGAGCTTTACAAAATCCTTAAGTTTCGTGTTAATTGGGTCAATATTGAACAAGATACAGCCATTCAAAAACTTCAAAATTTGCAAAGAAACGTATGGATTTCCGGACAGGTGTCCAGCAATCCATACATTTGTTACTAAATTTTGAAGTTTTTGAATGGCCGTATCTTGTTCAATATTGGCCCATAAAGCTCAGTGTGCTCTTTCTGAATATATGGGTCTTGTGTTGTTTATCCCATAATACACGGACTCATACCCAGGCCCTCACGGTATGAAATCTGGCAATGTCTTCATCATGCGATGAGGTCGCCTGTTTGTGTGTCACTTCTTGAGACAAACGATTCTACTTCATTATCACTGTATTTCAGCAGGACGAACATACACAACCTTTTTTACGACAAGAACTACTATTTAAGGAATAGAAAACATGTGCCGTGTTTCTATTTAACAATTTTATGAGCTCGAGATTTCTATGAGGTGATAGTTGATGAGGCCGAAGACCGAATCAACTATCGCCTCATAGAAATCGAGAGCGAATAATCTAATTGTTTTAGTAGAATTCTAACTGAAATTAACGCAAATAACGGTTTCCAATGATTTTTTCACGCATTATTGAACTTTACCCATAAACAAAGTTGAACGTATCGAACTATCCTTGGCAAATTTGCAGTTGTTTACGCGCGTACCCGCTTTTTCAATATTTTCAAGTTTTTAAAGTCAAGAAACCTTAAAAGTGCTTCTTTTAGTCTTCTCAGGAATTTAATTACCCGTTTACATCTAAAATTCCTTCCAAAACTTCGGACAAACTATAAAAACATCGCATTTCTTGGACGACCGGCGGCCAATTGTACTCTAATGGCTGATAGCATACGACTAGCTCAGCCAATCAGATTGCAGCATTTGCATTAGTATACTAGTAGAATTCTACTAATGAGTTATAGAAAAACACGGGTGAAAGTTTGGGAGAACGAGAAATGCTGTGGGAACACGAGCCGCAGGCGAGTGTTTCCACAGCTTTTTCGAGTTCTCCCAAACTTTCACGAGTGTTTCTATAACTCGATAGGAACACGAAGAACATGGTTTCTATTTCTTTTAGAAAATACCGCGACGAAGAAAAAGAAAAACAACTTGTTTACTTCGATCAGCAAAATGTAAATTCTCTTTGTTCGCGCCAGCCCTCATTACGTCACAGCTCGTGCCAGTTCTGTGTTTCTAGAAACACGGTTTTAAGCCAATCAGCGTGCGTATTTGCTTTGGGTTATTTTTTAATATATGAAATATATATATGGACGTTATAAAATAATTGAGCCACTGCGCGCGCTCTCATTGGTCGATTGGTGCGTTTAGATGAGAGTATGTAAACACGGTTGTGACGTTTTAGATTCGCGCGTATTTTTGAGAATTATTGAGTTATTTTTTTTGTAAAAAAATATCTCTTAGTCGGCGCGTCGAGTATGTTGTGGACGGGTCAATGGATCAGTGAGTCAGTGAGTCAGTGAGAGATGTATGTATGTCACACCAATCAGATCGGATCTACTATAAACAGCCAATCAAATTTATTGTTAGTTACAAAGGTAACTTGATATTTTTGTTTTTCACAAGGAGTAAATTCAATTAGACGTCACGCATCGTTGCTTCTAGTTCTTACGAAAGGTTTTAGAGGAGACGAGACTATTTTGATTTGAAAGAGTTCGTTCCTTTACAATAGGTACAGGTAACGGTTGCTGTGTTCTTGTTGCGTGCAAATATAACGAGATATTTTTATTTTTTCGTTACAAAGGGTAATTTGACACTTTTGTTTTTCGCAAGGGAGTAAATTCAATTAGAGCTGGCAAATCATCACCACTTGTTCCCACGAGATGCTTGCTATTTTTAGTTACAAATGGTAACTTGATATTTTTGTTTTTCACAAGCAGTAAATTCAATTAGACGTCACGCATCGTTGCTTCTAGTTCTTACGAAATGTTTTAGAGGAGACGAGACTATTTTGATTTGAAAGAGTTCGAACGTTTACAATAGGTACAGGTAACGATTGTTTTGTTGTTGTTGCATGGAAATATAACGAGATATTTTATTTTTTATTTACAAAGGGTAATTTGACACTTGTTTTTCACAAGGGAGTAAATTCAATTAGAGCTGGCAAATCATCACCACTTGTTCCCACGAGATGCCTGCTATTTTTAGTTACAAATGGTTATTTGACACTTTTGTTTTTCATATGGGAATGAATTAAATTAGACTGTCAACGTGTGAGGGCCCAGTTATATGGTCTCGGGTACCCGAGACAACCCTCCCCCCGAGCTACCCTGGCCGAGGTAACATTTAGCTTGTTTCTTTCTAAAATTCAACCAGCCGTTTACATTAGGATCGCCAACTCGTCTCGGGGGGCGAGACAACTCGGGTGGGCGAGTTGTCTCACCTCGGCAGGTAGGGTAACCCTGGCAAGCGGGACAACTTTTCTACATATAAACGCTTTGGCTCGCCTGACCGGGACATCTCTCGGCGTGGCGAATGTCACGTAATGCTTAGATTTAGGATTTATAGCAGAAATTCGTATTAAAGAAGTAAAAATTAACTCGGCAAAACCCACTGTGATCGAATGACCGATAAAAACCCAAAGAAAGAGGGATATTTGCACATTTGATTATTCAGTAAGGTTTATGAATAATCATGCTGGGTTAACTTTGACTCGGCCTACTGGAACTATGTTTTCACATATAAACGCTCGATAAAGTTACCTCAGGGGAAGGGTTGTCTCGGGTACCCGAGACCATATAACTGGGCCCTCAGAGGTGTTTTTTTCTCTTTCTTTTTTCGGTATTAAAACATCATCTGTCAATACTCCATGTTTTATTATGGAAGCACAAAATACACATATATGGCTTGCTCCTCTACAAAGAAAAAATTCACAGCCCTTTCTTTGCGCACCAACTCAAAAACCTACCCAAAAACAATCACCCATTCTCTCTCGTTAAAATAAACAACGCCAAGGCCTTCACTTCGCCTCTTTCCACTCTCAACATAAACCAGGCAGCCAGACTTTTAAATCAAAATTGTAAGGCCTACTATTCGTTTATCTTAGAGAGAAGATCGTATGTATATCATAAATTCTCACTTTCTTTCGTGCTTTGCATCGTAGCCAAAAACACTTGTCAAATTAACTAAACACTCCCTTAAATGCTCCTATTTTCATATCCTTTTAATTAAAAAAATAACTCTTGCACGCCTTGCGTGCCTATGTTTTTATAAAAGCAATAGAGCACTTTTTCCGTGTTTATATAGCCTCGTCTAAACACTCGGAGGGTTGGGAGAATTCTCGAAAGTTATGCATATCCTAAACAACGTCTCGGGTTTGCATAACTGTCTCGAATTCTCCCAACCCTCTTCGTGTTTAGATGATATCGGAGAATAAGTTACAAGACATGTTACCTAACAGATATCGATAAATTATTAGGAATTTGTTTTGTAAAATAGCAATATTTTCAGCTTTTACTGCATTATTTCTTTGAAAGAAATAGTTTTTCAGCCTGAGTAGGTGATTAGTTATTACAGTGAGTGTGGCTACTTCAGTTAAATTGCGGACTGTAGGTTATGAAATGACCTACACTTTAAAGCCGGTGTATTTTTATACGGCAATACTAGTTATATTTTTGTTAGTACATATAACTGCATTACGGATTTCTTCTTTTGGAAATTTCCTAGCTTTAGGTAAGAATCAGAATGGTGTTATTTTTCTGGATACAAATAGGAAGTTCTGAGAATTGATGCTTTCATGTTTGGAAATTAAACTAACACTTTCTCTGCTGTTGTTACATGTTGTTATCATCTATATATGGCACGCTTTCGTATGAAGGGGCGTCTTCCAGGAGGGCGGGTTTAACGTCCTGTCCACACAACCGGAGAAATTTGAAAACAGAAGTTTCACTCTGAAAACGCATCAAGTGTTTTCCGTCCACACTACGCCGGAGGAATTTAAAGACGCAACAATCACCAGTCATTTTGGATTTGTGTTTGAGGAAATCTCGGTCAGGGAAATCACATGATTATCGTGACATCGTCAGTTTTTGAAAAGCTCCGATTTCAAAATGATGTTTTCCGTCTAGTCCTAATGCTCCGGCTTTGTGTGGACGGGGCATAATACATTTTTACTAGATCCCTTAAAAATTACGCATTTTCTCTATTGTTCCCCTTAATAAATTACATTGTTCTATGTCTTCAACTGTTATGCCTTGTGTCCCCTTATACGTGAGTCTCGTGCCCTATTCACACGTGAATAGGGCAATAGAGCTGAAAAGAAAATGTTACCTTCAACCAGTGAACGAAAAGAAAATGTCGTGTAATTGCGGTAGGCTCCCCCCAATTCTACGATTTTCAAGGGAAACGTGCTGGCGACGGCGCTATTTTCGGCGACACTGGGACCGGTCTTTCAAAAACCTCGGAACGTTTTCGGAAATCTTTGGACGCCTTCGGAATTGGGGCGAAATGATCGGGTCGTCTTCGGCCTGAAATCCTGGCATTGTCAGGATAAAATCTATCATTCCTCAAAAGCCCAAAATCCCAGCTGGGAGGTCGTCTTAATCCTCAAACTCCACTGAGAAAGAACAATGTTAAAACGATGGATGATACGATGTACCGAGCTGCGTATTACTGTGTACGGCAGTGAACTCCTATAAAGACTATAAAAGGAACTGAATTGAAAACTGTCAAAAAAAAAACAAATTGAAGAAATAAACTGTTCCCTCGTCTAATAAAGTTATGTTGTCATGTCAAGAATTATTTAAAGGAGAGTAATTGGCAAGCAAATATTTGCAAGCTCGTGCAAAAGGTATGACAAAACGATCGACTTGCCCGGATCGATTGGCGACGTGAGAGCGGCACGCAAAGGCGGGAAAATTGAGCGGGAAACTGCAACTGCGGCGGCCGTTTTACATCTGTCAGCACGCGCATTGTATCACGGTATAGGCTCTACTCATCAATGCTCTTTTATATTTCGTTTACGGAGGCTGCTGAAACTCCTTGAAGTTCTGTTTTGTTGTAAAATAATTAGCATAATTCGAATTGTCTTGGAAGGTTTTTCTTCGAGTCGTGCTCTCGCGGAGGTAGCACTGTATTTCACCTTCACGAAGATGCGCTTTACAACACGAAGTCTCTACGGCCTACGAATTTTGCCAGAGTCTTACCTCGATTTTTACATGTCAAAAGACGAACGATGTCCACAGACGTGCAAAAACAGTAAGTTTCAGTTCCGATACTTCTACCTAGCGAATGTTTTTAAATATTTATGGCGAATGAAGTTGTCGCTTCATGCATGGTTGTAAACAAAGACTAAACGATCTAGACACACGAGAAGAATGTGACCCCAGGAAATGATCAGGACCTTCTAGAAACCACAATTCCACAACGAGGTAAAACGAAAATATAAAACTTACTTAGCCTACGTCACAGAAAAACTCAACTGGCGATTTTGTTCGTCTAAGACTTCTTGCTAGCGCTTTCTCAGCAACAGATAATCAGCTGAAGTGACGTCTTCACACTTGAATGAATGGCGAGCTTGTCTGGTAAATGACTCGAGATTTAGCGCCTGAGGTCCAGTTTCCGTTGCATCCATGCAAGAAAGTCCTTTCAAAGGTATAAAACGTGTTTGTTTGTTTGTTTGGTTTTTTTTTCGTTTGCTGTGCTTAGAGAATGACTTTAGAAATTGCTACGTAATCGGCGTAGTCTCGGCTTATTTGGGGGCTCATGGCTTGTGCGTCACGCAAAACGTTTGCGAAGCTTGTTTGCCGCTCCCGATTCGCGATACGCGATGGAAGCTTCCGTACCGCTATACTGGATAAGTAACCAACCGATCAGGAGGGGGACATTGGGAGGTACACCGCAATACCACAAAAAATTCGGCAAATACCGCAATACAAGCCCTAGGATTTCAAATTTCATCTGTTTTTCGGTTCCGTGTCCAGTGATCATGGCAAAGGATCGGTAACGGAAAATTTTTGTGACAAAATATCATGTTCGATTTGGATACAAATTAAAGAAAACGGAAATAGTATGAAAATGAAACACTATATATATGAGCTTGCATGTATCTTTAAATGTTTAAGCTTATAAACAACGCGATATTCTCCGGAACTGGGAAACAGTTCAAAAACCAGTACAAAGTTACCTCTTTCCAAAGGTTAAAACCAGTACAAAATTACCTCTTTTCAAAGGTTTTTTAATTGTATAAAGTCAAGTTTTGTACTCTTTGTACACATACCATGCAATGCACATTGGGATTGATACAACGTGGCGGACGGGTGACAAGAAACAACATTTTGGTTTCATATATAATTGGAGTGCTAATAAAAGAAATTACTATACTTCTTGAGCATTAGAACAAGGAAAAACGTTTATCACTGAATTATCACTGAATTTTGATCGGCAAGGCTAAAGATGTCTGTGGCGAACCGTTTTTCGGTTCCGTTATATCTGAATCACGGCAACGACACGGTACCAGAAACGATCGTTACCTTGAAATTCCAGGGCTTGTTGGCAATACCGCAAAACAAAACAAAAACCGCTAACTACCGCAATACTTCAATACCGAGTGGAAACGCGATGTCATACCGAAACCGCTACTCTGTATGTTAAAGTTTAGAGCAAATACCACGGAAATAACAAAATATTAATACTGTATCGTTATTAAAATATTAACTAAAAATAACATACCCCTTTCCGATTGCGACACAAGGAATTGCAGTTTACAGTTACCATGAGAGCTAAGTTTCATTGAAAACTGGAAAAGGCTCGGAAAACGTTGGAGGACTTGGAGGATAATTTTTAATACCTTCCAAAATGCTGAAAAACCGCATCCCGCAGGTTCGGAGAATACCGCGATACCGCATTTCGAGATTAAAATAATCGAAATACCGCACGACATATTGTCGAATAACGCAAGACCGCAAACTTCAATGTCCCCCTCGATCAGCCTTCTTAGCTGGCCATTTTATCTCCCACTGTTTGAATAGTTTTTTTTTGTAACATAATTGCTTCACTACGCGCTCTCTCATTGGTTGATAGGTGTGTTTAGATTTGAGTATGTAAACACGGTTGTGACGTTTTAGATTTGCGCGTATTTTTGAGAATTATTTTATAAGCAATAGAGTACTTTTTCCGTGTTTACATAGCCTCATCTAAACACGAGGAGGGTTGGGAGAATTCGAGACAGTTATGCAAACCCGAGACTACTTCTCGGGTTTGCATAACCCTCCGAGTTGCTCTATTGCTCAATTCGAGGAGGGCGACTGTGACACAACCTATCCCATGCCTTACCTTCTCACGGTGTGAAAAGGAGTGTGGTGTGACCATCAAAATTATATAAGGGTCGTACTGGGAGAATATCGGCCAGCCCGATAATAGTTAGTCAGGGGTTAGTTAAGAGAGCCCATAACTAGAATCAACCAATCAGATTGCTCCATTGTTGGTCTAATTTCTTTTAGGATTGGACCGGGAACTATCCCGAATGATCCCACACGATCTCTCTTGAAGATTTTTTGGTACTTAATATCCCGGGTTTTATTTTATGGCTTACGTTTCTGAGAAAACTTGTTTTCACTTAAAGGATTCATTTCCTTTTTCTTTCAACTCTCTTTCCCTTCTCCTAGTCGGCTCCAATCGCAATTCGCGGCGAATTGCGCGCTTGAAGTTTGCGATGTTTTTGCAGTCCGTGATCGTGGCGTTTTTTCTAAACATTTTTAGTCGTGTCATAAATCTCATATTAACCAGCAGGCTTGTTCAGGACCGTGCTGGGAGAATATCTGCCCTCGATCTTTTTTGTATGGACCTTATTGTCGAGAAGTCGCGGACCGACATTCTCTCAGTACCGCCGTCGCGCTTGGTTAATAGAGAGCTTAAGCAAAGGCGTTTTTGAGCGACGTACGGCAACCGGAAGTGGACGTTTCTCATTGTTGGGCAGTGAATGCGCTCTAATTTTCCAGTAAATCGTCTCCATAAGAGTAAAGACACTTACATATGTATTACATATGTGGTAGCGCCAAGTGGCGAGTAAAAAGAGAAAACGTCTCATTTTCGGTTGCCGTACGTCGCTCAAAAACGCCTTTGCTTAAGCTACCTATTAAGATATATGTACTCTACTTAGCATGATTGGTCCATTCCAGAATTTGTGCATATTTAGATACAGAAAGCCGCTTTAACAGCTTAAGACAGTTGCGAGGTTTCTGCAATGGTAGGCAGGTATCAATGTACGGTGCTTGATCATAACAACCAGTCTACAGTCACTCAGGACCTGCGGTGTGCAAAGTGGCACATGTGGTCTCAACTGACCAATCCTCTACCTATCGGCCCACAACTCTTTTCAGGGTGAAGGTTTCCCTTCTTAAACTTCCTCTCTATTGTCCTTCGTCAGGTCACCTTTGGGCATACCTTTTCTACCGTGCGCCTATCTTGGGGCAACCATCCCGTCCCAATGCAGCGCTCGGCAGTGACGGCAGTAAGTCCGTTTCCATCCGCAGGACAAGTCGTGTTGGACCATCCCTATCATCTCCTTCACACAACAAAAGTTACAGGATGTAAGCAGGTACTAGTACCGTGTGTAATCTGTGATACTAGCGTTGCAGGTGACTTTCTTACTTTTGAAAAGATTATTGAGTCTATGATAATGTAAATGGAAACACGCTTATGAACAAAGTTAAGGCGCAATAACAACACATTAACCTTGTCTGAAATTTATCTCTTTTATGTCTTAGTGGGACGAAATTTGCGGTGCACTGAAGCACACTCGTCAGACGTTTCTTCGCGTGCTTATTTCTTTCCTATGTTAGAGCGGCGTCTGACATTACTCCCGAAACGTCCTCAACTCTCGCGGAGTGAGATGAAAGCATAAATGGAGGGGTAAGTGTCTGCTCTGGCTATATCACTGTGAGTTCTACACTCAGATACGTTAGCAGGTGTAGTACAGTACATCAGGCATACAAGTAATTTCATTAGCATTTATTAGAACTTTCACTGTCGTATTGTGAAACATTTGTGGACAGCTCGTCGTCACTTGGTCTTGGCGAGGCCAAAATTCAAAATTACGCCCCGTTGCAGTCTATGTCAATACGAGCACCTCTGTAATGCGTACAATCCGGGCTGGTCCTTCTACCGGTGTCAGTATTAGTAAGGTTTTCACTGCATATCATTTATAACACAAATCCAGCACTAATTACATAAAATTTATTACATGACATCTGGATTTTCGGTTGTTCTTTTGAGTAAAGGTAAACATTAGTTTGAATTTTTAAAATGGAGAAATTATGCATCTTTTCTTGTCATAGAAAATATACATTTTGTTAGAAAATGTTTGCTGTTAGCTTAACGCAAAACTACAAGACCGCACAGCAATTCGTAGCTCTGCTCGTGGCAAGCCACTGATCTACAATGCAAAACTCTCAGTGCTTTAAAAGAAGCACCAGGACCGCTGTTTGCTGTTAAAATGGCATGCAGATGTTTAATTAACTGTGGAACAATGGGCAGAAAAAGGGGCTGTCGTTATGGGCAGGTACAAACTGGTTTACTCAACTAAGTGAATGTTTTTCTGTTCATCATTGTCAGGTATACACATGAGGTTGTTGTACTCCTACAAAGAGAACACTTCTTACCAAGCCAGTCCAAGGAAGTAAGACTTTATCCTCCTTCTCTGTCGTCTTAAGGTAAGCTGGCGTTTGGTTGAAGCTTTATTGCAAACCTATCGTCTCTTTTTCTGTGTAACCATTGTCTGTTTGCAGTATTTTGTGGAACACCCTCAAGTGCAACTTTACATTACTCGGGTTCAGTCGTACACTCTCTCTTTTAAGAACAAAAAAAGAAAGTCGGACTATGTTCTTTACATGATTAGTCTACTGATAACAAGTGGAAATCCCTTGCAAGCGATAACAATTTGGTAAACGAATGCTACGCACCCTAGAAGCATTCATTCACCTCCGAGTTTGAGGGATAACTAGCTAAAATAAAAAAGCGCTCTGACTAAAATTTGTTATTGTACCAAAATTGTTAATTGATAATCCCGATATTTCGAATCCTCGACTTTTCAAAACTCCCGATTACGGTATTCGAAGTATTTAAGTTTGTCCCTTGGCGCAAAGTTTGAAGAAAATTAACCTCGATTTCTCAGTCTAACGTCCAGATTTTTCGTCCAGAAGTTTCTGTTTCCGTTGGACTTCGGGGTTCGAAAACTGGGGCTTACACTCTATAATGTTCCCTTTTCTCATAAGACTCTGAGATTTTGTATTACATACGTTGAATTGTCATCCATCTTAAGGTTAACTGCGGGAGTTTGTCTTGTTTTCACTTACCTTTCATTCTCTTTTGACAACATGTCCCGCATGAATCAGGGAAAGTGAGCCGATTCAATTAAGAGTCCTAGAAAAGATAGCCATGAATCTTTTAGGATTGTCAATTAGTTCTAATTAAGTTATAACATGAAGGTGCGAGCTTAGAAGCAAAGTGTTACAGTGCGGCTGAAATCACAGCGACTCAATGAAGTGCTTACTTAGTTGATTTCTCTTTGCTTAGTGCAATATACGTGTATAAATAAGTCTAAAGTCTATCGCTGCCACGAACAGGTGAAAAACGCGGTGTTTTTTTACAATTGTTGCCTAGTTTTTATTAAAAAGCAGGTATATCACCCTAAAAAGTGTGTTGAAGGTGTTAAAAAAGTCGCACCGAGAAAAACCGCAAAGACATAATGAAAGAGGCCAAAAATGGCCACCTGAAACTGGATGGATTCTGCGCAGTGGAAGCGAGTCGGCAGATGGACTTTGACAATTTCATGTGGGACAATAACGCACGTGGTACGTCAGTGTTCGCGCGCGCCTCTCAAGCTGCGGATTAAAACGGAGAACGCAGCCATAGCAATAATTGTTCAACATACTCTGGCTTAAATTACAACCAATGATAATAGAATCTAAATAATTAGCTTATACGGATGGTTCATAATTTGTGCTTAAGTAACGAACAGTCTTACGTTTTCTACATGTCTTCTTGTTCCTCAAGTTTCGCCGCTCGTAGTCCGCGGTAAAAGAGATCTCATTTAGGTGGAAAAATAGACGGGTGATGTTTTTTCTGTCCATATGAAACTGATCTAAGTGAGTATACACCGAATTGAGCTAGTTTATTGAGTAATCTGTTAATGTAACAAGTTTCATTGCTATGACAGATGTAAAAGTCGTGTAGATTACAACGTTGGAGCTCATTAACTTTAAACTGACTGGGTAAATCTTTACATGCTCGTGGCTTTCCTTGTTATTTTGCTTGACTCAAAACATGATTCTTTTTCATTTTCTGGAAAAACGCGACGCGACAGTAAAACAATTCGATCTTTCTTGGGTGTCTATAGAAGAGCTGTTTATATGAATTTCTCATTCATCGGTTCACAGCCTCAATGTTTAAACGTGACTGATTTGCAACAGAGTTAGATTAAGAAACGTTCGGAAAATATCTCAGCCGCGTTGTTAAAAATACTACAATTGGAAAAGCTGCACAAGCGCGATATTGGAGGTATTTAATAGCCTCGATTTCCTTGTCTGCTCGTGCCCTTTTGTTTGGATTTCAGAACGATACTACTATTATTGACTTGCCACTGGACTCGTATCAATAACAATAGTCTTTTATTTCGCTTAAGACATGTGTGTAACAGGTTCCGTTCTACAGAAAGCGCACACACGCGCGCGCGCCACCATATTTATCGCAATTACCATGATTATGTTGATAATCTCCATTGAGCACTACATTCAAGAGCGACTCTTCCTATCTAGACTGTTTGTCTTGGTGAGATGTCACACTATTCCTTTTCTCCCCGTGTTGCGGATATTGGAGCTTATTTAGGGAAAACGCGCCAAAGGAATGCCCTCCGGGGCAAATGTCTCTCTTTCTATACCCTGAGAAGAAACAGAAAAAAGTTGGAGAAACTGCTTGTATTATGGTATCTATTTAGTGCCTGGCCAGGCCGTTTTCTAACAATGAATCTTTGCCGAAAGAAATTATAATTTTTTTGAAGAAATTGTGCCATCTGCGGAGTGTTTATCTTGTCTTAATTTTTCTTTTCCAGTTCCATTACGACTGATTTGTGAGACGAGTATACCATAACCCTGCGATAAAGCTTTTATTTCTTTCAAAACAGCTGCCAAATAACAAGAACAGAAAAAAATAAAAAGAATTCTGAAGATGTTGTCCTATATATCTTAGAGAACTCGTTACATTAAACAATTGCTTTCCAATTCTTCAAAGAGAAATTAAAATTTGATGTCATTTTATTACTATTTTTGAATGTTTAGGTTCGGATCGCTCTATATTTGGCGCTCACGTCGTACTCGGATTTCTATATAAAATTGCTCGCGAAATCTTTTTGACGCTTACTCATTTTATAATGTGTGGCTTTGCGATATTTACCGGCAAAAAATTCCACGAAAATTCAGAACTTGTCGCGGTTCGTGATTTTGTTCGCCGGGTCTTTTTTAGACCGCATAAAAGCTTGCAATTATCTCTTCGAAGCAGTTGAACAAAGCCACGAAATTGTTTCTTATAACAACCCTTTCGTGTCGTGTCGGTTATATCTAAACAAGTGTTTATGTATCGCCCTAGGAGTCCAAAATCCTCTTTGAGTTTCTTTGTTCTCGTTAAAGAATGAGTTTTTCAACTAAGTAAATTAAACCATTTCATCGTGAATATAAGGCTATCTGTGGCACGTGGCTTGGTTTACGAAGGCTACTGTTATGTTGTAAACTATCAACACTCACTGTTTCTCTCAAAGAGGACTCAAACCTTCTGTTGCTAAACCGACGAAACGCGTCGTGAGTGAGACAAGATTTTCTCGAAGAGATCTTTGTTCTTCTTTTGTTAGCTTCGTCGTTAGAGAAGTCGCTGTAATGAAAACTGTATCAACAAATGAAATAATTTCACTGACTTTCCGATGGCAGATTTTAGCGAGGAATAAATTCTGCAAACACTCTTAACTTTCGAAATTTAGATGGCGAGCGAAATGGTTGTAATTCGTCTGAACGGTGGCCTCTACTGAGCCAACTTTAAACAGCTTTGGTAATTACTCTAATTAACAATTTTGATTACGTCCCCGCCGTAAGATTCCTTTTTGGATGGAAATTGTCTCTGGCCATAAGTTTCGATATTGATGAACGGTCGTTTTAGCCAGTGACAAGCTGGAGAGATTTGAATTGTTTTTGACAGTCTAAACCAATAAACACGTTAATTCGGTTGATGAAAATAATTACGACTGTCAATTAGGCTCCAAGGAAAAACCATTTCTCACAGCTCGCCTCTGCACCTGCGAGATTTGCAAGTGAAATAAGCCCTCATACAATGGCCAGGTTCAATTAGATATTGTTGGGGAGCCCTATCACGTTCACCTTCACCAGACCGGCCACAATAGAAGTAGCGGTTTGTTCCAAAGGGACGTAGCAGAAAAAAATCTGATTCTCTTGAATGAATCGTCCATAGCATTTACAGGTTTGCTGTCATTCTCCGCGAGGGAAAGTGAGCGCGTTGTCGTAATTGGAAGGTTTGTGGAAGTTGCGAAAGGTTTCTTAATTTCCGGAATAGCTCGGGAAGTCCTAGGAAGGCCTGCTGGAAGCGCCGCGATACCGCACTCTCAAAAAAGGTGGGTAAGGATTTTTGGCGCTTGAGGATAGCGTTTACAATGCAGTAGTGAGATTTTGAGCCTGGCCAAAGCATGGCAAGCAGTGATGGTTTGAACCTTCAATCCATCGGCTTGTTTTTCGTTAAATGAATGTAATTCGAATTTATGTGAACCATCATGAATCATTAATTGAATTTAGCGAAACAACGTAAAGCTTGACGTTCGACGTTTTCCCTCGATCAGATGCAAATGTCGATTGAAGGCGACACGATCGTTTTGTTTTGCTCCAACTTTTACAGAAACTTTCCTCGCGTCCATCTTTTTAATAAAACAAACGGATCCTTAGAAAAAAAAGGTGGTGTTCAAGTCAAATCAAATTAGTGTTATCTGAAGAATTCTTAATAAATGAAACGTTTTCTGATTATTCGCAATAAAGAAAATGATAGTATAAAGCCATTACGAGAAATTCCTTTAGAAAAATTACCTCTGATCGTTAAAATAAAGCTAAGGATGTCGGAAATCAAAGATTTATGGTAGTATGTGCAAATAAGATGAATTCGTGCTTAGGTTCCGTAGATATAGGGTGTTCTCAACAATCGTGAATTTATTTTTTCATTCAAACGCTTTTGCAGTGCTGTAATAATTACGCTTTCGAAAACCCTCCTCTTCTGAATGGGGCTTTAAAAAAAAAACACGAATTCGCCGTTCTTTTTTTTCTTTAATTGGCGCGGCCAAACAATTACCACTTTGATTTTAGAGCAGCTTAGACCTTCATGTTTACCGCAGCGAAGCAGACTCTCCTGCACGGTTGATTTAAGGTGTCGGCTAGGCTATGTTGTTATTCTTAACCTCAATAGTGGGTGTTCAGTTTCCAAAGTGTATCGTTCTTAATACCAAACCTAGACGTTCAGAACTGCGGAAAAGCGTGAAATAGAGTGAGAAATATATGTATAAAAGACACCTATGATATAAACCGAAACCTGGTGAATTGTGTGACGATAGATGTAGCAGGTTTGTTAGTGCATAGGTGACTGGGCGCAGACCAATCTCACACCATCTGCAACCCACAGACCGGACGCTCGACCGGCCAAAACGATCTGTGGTTCTACTCATTGCACATGTTAATCTAGCATGAATTAGAACAAATTAGTTCCATTTAAGGTTTAAATCTAAAGTGAATGGAATTTAATTCTTGTTCGGCGTTTTGCTGGTGAAAAACAAGTGCGCTGTAGGATAATGTTTTGCATTTATTAAAATTTTCGTCTAAATACATCGCAGCTGCATGTGATTGTGTGTTGATTTTCAACCTCATTTTCTGTTCTTCTTTGGTATTCTTTTTCACTGTCTAAAAATCTACATTTGGGCGGCTTGTGTTATATTATCACGCATACTACATAACTGAATTAACCCTACACAAAGGGTCTATACAAAGTTGCAGATAAGCTATGTTCCGCTAAGTGCGTTTATTTAAAAGGTGCCGGGATTGTGCAGGTGAACAATTTCTTTCTTTTAACTTCAACCGTTCGCTCTGGTTAGGTCCGAGAGCTTGAAAGTGTTTTCTGGCACTTGACAATGCCGTAAATGTTTAAATTACGACATTTGTCGCACTTTATGCAGAATAAACAGTTTATAGAATGACAATGTCGCTCTTTTGAAGCCGTTTACTTAGTATGAAATAAGTAGCTGTGTCTTTTCATAAAAGCACGTGCTGTTTTTTGCTGTGTGCCGAACCAATAAGCACTACTATTGCAATACCTCTAAGCCAG
The DNA here is from genome assembly GCA_964020085.1 of Micromussa lordhowensis. Lineage (NCBI taxonomy): Eukaryota > Metazoa > Cnidaria > Anthozoa > Scleractinia > Lobophylliidae > Micromussa > Micromussa lordhowensis. The sequence continues at coordinate 32,987,994 of OZ026600.1, forward strand.
ACTTATTGCTTTAAACAAAGTTCACTGTAATATAAACCTTCGCTGGGTGAATACATAATATTTGTCTCTAACCTATCGCGAGTGCGTGGGACAAAGGATCACTCGTAAGTTTGTAATCTTATTATCGTAATCTTCTTCATGGCAGTGATCTAAGTGACTATTGCTTAATTTGCGGTGTATCTACTTATTACTGCTTCTGTGAATTTAATTGGAAACACGATTTTCTGACACAAAATTTTATATTTATGCCTCGCTAAAAAGGAAATGACTATTTTCTTAAAACGAGTGTGGTGTGTGTGTGTGTGCGTGTGTGTTTTATTTTTAGCCGGTGCCATTCTGGAAAAGTCGTGCCGTTTGTGAGGTCGTTGTTAGAAAACTGAGCTAGTAGAAACGTATCACTGCCGGAGAATGTTTTTTTTTACTTTTTCTACTTCTCGCTCGAAGCTAAAGATTAAAAACGACAACATTATTTTAATGGAGGACTACAGAGTGTTTGTCAATTTGAGTCTAAATTACATCAAAGGTGAAGTATTTTTACATACATTCATGTCACTTTGTCTCGCGTCTTTATTGATAAAGATATTTCTTTCTAATAAATTTGCCTCATTTTCTTTCTTTAAATTCTATGTTAAAGGACGATTGAGTAACTGTGCTGCAGTTTTATGACAGTACGCGGCTGAAAAAAAAAGCATTTTCACCGTTGGACAATATAGAACAAAACGTTTTGTTACTTCCTTTTGCGATGTGTTGTCGGAACTCGGTCTGCGTTGAGTTCTGAACATCCGGTGTCATAAATAGACATTCAGTTCCATTTGGCTTGTCTGAGAGATAAAACTTGCAAATGGACCGAGCGTTTTCACGGATAAATTACGAATTACAACAACAATAGCTTGGGAAAGAAAGAACAAAGAAGTCACTGAAACTTAAAGCGAGAAAACATGACTTAATGCTGTGAGACTTGCCGCTGTCAATACATTTTGGGTGACTGAGAATCAGACGTTTAGCAAGACTGGCCAGCCTAATTGAAAAGGAGCCTGTCAATAAAAGCCTTAAGTGCTCACGTTACCCGAGATGAAACCGAGGTCTGTAGTAAGGCTTTTAACACTGACGCAGACAACCATGTTTATTAAAATGAATGTACGTGGAAGCGCATCTGATTTGCCCACCAAAGAGGAGTACATTGAGCGCAACTGAACTTCACCTGTGTTCACTGGTTGCAGTTTCACCCCCTATTGATTCATTTTAGAGCAAATCACCTTGTGGAACATTTTGACTTAGTAACAGCATAATCAGTTACAGGTACGTTTATAATACATTGGACGCTCACCAGCTGACTTTTCGATGCCGAATTTAATGAACACTCTCCTCGCAAGAAATTACATCGTTCGTCTTGTTTTGCTAAATTTAAGAAACAAGATTGCTGGTCAACTACAGTTTACCGCGCTGCACAGGTGTCAGTGTCTTTAAGGTCTTTTACACGAAAAAAGAAAAACTTGGAATAATTTAAAGTAACAGCAGCGATCAAAAGATGGCATTTCCCCCTTAGTTACAAGCTACTTATCATGTTTTCACTGTAAAGTAAACTCAGTTTCCTGTAATGTCAATTCGGCGACAGTCTGGTCTCGATCTCACGAGCTGTTTGTTGACGCTTAACTGTTTACGTACCCTCGGCTTTTATATACCACAATACAGCAACAGAATATGGCTCAACGATCCCCTGCGGAAATCTTTCCTCGAAAATTTACAACCGTTGTTATCAATAGTAAAACAACAAGTACTGTTCTCTTCATTGCGTGTACTTTCAGGGAGGTATATTGTGTTTATTTTGCTAAGTGAAAATTTGTATATGGTGTTATCCCTGTGTAAAAGCGTTTTACTTTTAAGTGAGGTACGGCCTTCACTGGCTCCTTGCCTAGCCCGTGCATGTTTTAAGAAGCTATTTCAGTCACGATATATACAGTCTTGGTTTTGCCATGTATAAGTCTACCTTTCAGTCAAAGCAATGCTCAAAATGGTACTTTATTAGAGTAAAAAACACCACGAAGTTAACATAAACCAAAGGAGAAAGAAGACAGGTAGCGAGCGACAAAATTCAAAACTTAAGACGAAATGATTCAAGGTGCACCATTTTTGACATAAAAGGTTAATCGCATTTAACAGGTCGGCGCGCAGGTCGGCGCGCAGGTCACGATTTGGGAGCTATTGGGAGTATCTCTGCCTCCTAGTCCTTCCCAGGCCTCCAGCATTTTGTCAGGTTGTTTTAAGAATTTTGCGATAGCCATGACTCATTCCATTGGGTTGAGCGAAGAGTCTCGGTCAACAAGAACAGAAAACACAATGATCCCGACAAGCTCTCGAACTGCAGTCAAACCTACATGAAGTGTTGGCCCTCCGAAAATAACCAGGTGACCGCCGCTTTGTTCACCGTGCTTCGGTTGACCACCTTATGTAACAAGTGACCGTTTAACAGAGCGGGTGAGAATAATTTAATTATCCAGTTGGGAAGTCCGAACGGTAACCGCTTGCGCTTAATAGAGGTGACCGCTTGATGGAGGTTAAATATACAATAAATATGTGAAGCGATTTTCGGGAATTCGAGGGGTTGACCGCTCAACAGAGGGCCGCTGAAGAGAGGTTCTCGACTGTAGAAGCTATCGAGTCTAACGCACTTACCATTAGAGCTTAAATCTTGACAACGTCATTCTCAAGTTACAGTTTTAGCCACTAGTCTGTTGATTAAAAAACGAATTTGTGTACAATCACAGTAAAAAAATACAACAACAAAAAAAGGCGCGTGGAGAATGCTAAATCGTATAAGAAGCCTAAAATAATGTAAATATCGGGTACCGAGCGCTGGGCGTGTCCATGTTGGCAAAGATTCTTGAGCAGGCTTACAACTCGAGGGGCTTATAAATATACTAAGGGAAAGCAGAAAAAGCTAATTATAGTCGGTGTAGCGAAAATTCAATCAGAATTGAAGTGTTTTCAATCGTAAAACGGAACTGCTGGTCAAAAATAACATCACAGATCTGTGAAGTTTGGTGAGACAACTAAAATAGAACTGACAACTTTATTACTGTAACAAATCAACACTGCAACTATGTAGAATTAAATGTATCTGTCTTGTCAGGAGGGTGCTTGCATGCGGTGGAGGGGGGTCATTACAAATGGAATCCATCAATATATGTGTGAACTGAGAACTGCAGTCACTATCGTAACGTTCAACTGCATCTGTAAAATCTGTTCACGGTGTTGGGATTTTCGGTTAAGTTGACATGACCTTTTAAGATCAGATTAAAATCTTTGTCCATAAAGGAAAACGTTTACTTCTGTCGCATTTTGTTGATAATCTTTTCATCTACTTTTCTGGATATGTATCAGAACCAAACAATCGCTCTTGGGATTGTCATTCTCAACTGTTTATGGAACAAAGGATGAAGACTATATCTCTGCGTGGTGCTACCTGGCATTGTCCCAGGGTGGAAGCTTAGCTAAATAGAATAATACTTAAATCAACATCACCACTGTCGGTAGTCCGCATGTGCATGGTTTGTCTTTAGTTCAGAATTCACTAAACCTGAAATTTCTTCTGATCAAGTTGAGATCTTGACTTTGTTCAAAGGCGTGATTTAACTTTGTGATGCCACTACTGTTAGACGAGGCTTTTAGCACCGTGATCCTCGTTTAAGCATTATTTTTCCCTGAGCACTCAGTTGAGTTGGCGATCATGGTGTTAGAAGTCTTACGTTGGCCCTTTAATCTAGTCCGTATGGATGATGCATGATTCACTTAGTCTTTAGGACAGACAGCAAGACGCGCGTGGAGACAGTCCGACTTTATATTCGCGGAAGGGGAAAGAAGATACTTATTTATTTTTTTCTTTTCGTTTGTTCACAGCTCATGAAAAGACGTTTCTTCTTCACCATTGGAGCGCAATATCCCGTGGGTCGGTGATTCTGTAGGATTAGGCTGTTGTTTTTGTCGTCTGACGCAGGTTTGTACAAACTGGTGGTATTTTTGCTCGTTGATTTAAGAAATGTTATTCCCCGAAAGAGGTCACTCATCATATCAGATGTGGCTCTTCGGAACTGTGGGATCAGGTTTGTTATTCGAACGTAACCCCGACAAGACTTAGAGAGAGCAGTACATAAGTGTGGGTCGCGTTTTTTGCTCAGAGTTCTGTTCTCTACTCTGCTTCGAGGTTTTATTCTGGTTTCGTTAGTTTTCCTGCATAAAACCAACACTTTTAAATTCCAATTCGACCCGAGATCCAAGAGCTACAGGCTTACAAGTGAGTGTTAAGACTTATAGTGTAACCCTCGTTTTTTGGCGTTGTGACAAGCTTTGTTCTCAAGTCTTTTAATCTTCACAGATATCCTTAATCCGCTTCATTTTTCCTTGCATTGTTGTTCCTTTTCAAATCACCGTACAATGTTGGCGGTTACAATTCTTAAGCTTGTTTATGTTCTTTAGTAAGGACTTTTTAGTGTGCTTATAACCGGAAGTGCAATTAATGTCCAGCGAGAGGGGGCTTTTAAATAATATTCAAACACTTTTCATTAAGAATGGCCTTAGAGAGTCAGACAAGTCAGTGTCAGTAGAAACAAAAAAGGTAAAAGTATCGACTTAACAGTGTGGAGTTTAATCATCCGTGTAGATCGGAGAGAGGAGGGGGTAAACCGAAATATTTTTTTGTCACGATACAGGATCGAAGTAGCTGTTTGAAACGGTTGCTAAGAAGAGAAATTGTTCTTCTGCCTTCATCTCACGGGGCCGGGGGGGGGGGAGGGGGGCACTTTAGTAAATTTCGGATAGGTGTGTGTCCTAACCCCTGACCATATCTAATGATGAAGCCGGCAAACGCAAATTGATACCCTATTTAAGGTCCAAACCCGAAAAATGAAACCCTTATCCAGGGAAAAACAAAAACTAAGAATGACGTGAACGGTTCAACTTTATATAATTTTCTTAACATCGGAGGTTTACGAATACAGATCATTTGTTTTTCGCTTAGCTGGGCATTTACGCACTGAGGCAATTTTAGCTGATACAATTTAGGTACCCTATCTAAGGATTACTCCGGAAACACAATTCCAGCAGGGGCAAAAATGATACTCTATTTAAGAATCGAGAACCTAAAAAACGCTTTATTGGAGTACCCCTCCCCCCCCGGCTTCAACTCCTCTTTCACCAGTAACGCACCACCAGGTTCAGCCTAGGCCTTTTACTGGTGGCTTTCTGAGGAAAGAAAAAAACAGTCTGTGTTGCATTGTGGTTGCTCAATATTCCTTGTGTCATTGAATTCAATTGTAATGAGTAATGACTATTTTCTCACTGATAATTAATGTTGGCAAAACAAACAGCCGCATGAGATAAAATGTCCAATTTTCCCAAGGTCACCGTCAAACTTATTTAATTATTAACTGCATATCAGTGGAGACAAGTTGTTTTTCGTCTTTTTGTGCCATACTGCAAGTATTTCCTTTTGTACTTTGTTGTTTACCGAAAGAGAGGTGCGAAACGAGAACATGACCAAGCGTGATTGATGAATAGGAGCTTTCTTTCATAGTCTAGTTATGGGCAGAAAGTGCGCTCTAAAGTGCGCTCTTTCGATATCACAGCGATCCACAATGGTAGACAAATAGTTATAATTAAGATAAAAGTTATTGCAAAATGTTTCTTTTATGTCTATTGGCCTAGTATTAGGTTGTCACTTAACTTTTCCTTACCATAACCTGACAAGAAATACTGCTCTTGTTCCCTAAATGGGATACTAATCAATCGCAGATTGCTTCCAAGCATCATATCAGGTTGCCCGAACAATTTACCAGTGCCCGTGGAGAGAAGCCTGAGAGTTTTTAAGATTTCTTCCCCGCGTGCATATCTAGACTCTGACCCAGGCCTCCAGATGTAGAACCCTTAAGTCATTTTCGTTTAGATAACAGTACACTTCCAACCAAAGTCCCCCAAGGATTTTTAACGTTTCATGTGTCGATTTTTATGATCCGAGACATATTGTACACCGATGTTTTAAAAGCTTGGAAAAAAAGGACTTAATACTGCTTCTGCGGCCAAAAAAATGAAAATTTAAACATGTGACGTTTGACAAGTGAAAAAAGCACACCAGTTTATAGAGTGTTTACATAGAATGTTCGTTGAACGCAAAGCTGGTCAGATTCCAGCTTGTGTTTGTTATTGTTTCGTTGACAATGACAGGAGAGACAATATGTAGTGATATGAGCCAAATCCATTGATTGTACCGCGCTGCACTTGAATCAACATATCTTCTCACAGGTGCTCATATCCTGGGCGTTCATGAAATATTAACTCCTTGCGTAATAAAACAACATTTTTCAACCCACTGCCAAGTTTCTCACAAAGTCCGTATCAACGTGTTACAATGTAACAAGGAGCTCTCTCTCTCTTCGCAGACCAATGGAAATTTTGCAGCTTTTATTTAATGGTGAGACACCGTTGTATTGGATTGCTTCACGTGTTAGCATGGGTTGGCTTGTTGGTTGATTCCTCTTTCTCTGAGAATGTTTCTTTTTCCGTGGCATCATTTACACTTGGATATGGACTTCTTGTGTGAAGCAAGCTTAATAAGCCAGGATTTAATACATATGAAACGTTGGTGAATTTGTAATTCTCCTGCGTATGTCAGTAAAGAGTTCGCACCAGTTTGGATGGCGATTCTTGTAAAACGTGGACGCATTGTCTCCCTGCTTTGCTACAGCAAAACTGTAGTGATTGTGGAGCGTTATGATAGCACAGCACTGACCCACTCCCACGCAGTATTTATTCGTCGAATATAGTCCAAGATATAATGCAATCTTATTATGTCTAGTACATTACGTGTTTGTTTTGCGTTTCTCCATTACACGAGGTGTCCATGTTCTTTTGCTTTCTGTTGTTCACTTATACCGGTACGACATGCCAAGAAAATTCGCATCTCTAAACTACGTAGTATTTTCTGACGGAATGGAATATTTCCTATTTTCCCCCCTGCAGTTTGAGTTGATTTCTGCTTCGTAAAGATGCTTCCAAGATGTTTAGCAACGAAGAGGTCATTTGTTTTGGTTGGCAGTCTTTTTCTTCTAACAGGTGAGTGTGTTGCAATTTTTTGTCAAATACCGTAAATAAAGTAAGAAGCAGTTTGCCTTTTATTCCATCAAGAATCTGTCAACAGGAAGCAAAAGGTACTACTGAGCTAAAGGTCTAGTTGATTTGCCTTCAACAGTTTCTCCCGCTTTACATGCATGGATCGTGTTAGTCTTGAAATGTGCGAATCCTGCTTAGTTACAAGTCCGCTCCCTAGCATTTGTCGCCAGCCTCCGAAAACAATCCCTTCTCAGTTTTTGTCCTGTTCCTCGCTATAACCTCCGTACCACACAATTATACAGGCAATAAAGAAAGAACTTAGCATTGAAGAAATGATAAAAGTATTGCTTAAGTGTTACGAAGTGGCGAGAAAATACCTCCAATATCAAGCAACGCGTTGGAAACCTGGTGTTCCTCTGTATATCCCAGCGGAGTGCGATACACAACTCCAAGAAACTGTCCAACGTTTAAATAGAGCATCCACTTTTAAGCTGACAGACTTTGCTCCACTGAAAGGTCGGGGTTTTGACAGTAAGTGTTGATGTTTTTAGTCAAAACTGTGACATCGATACGCCACTTTCTTTATTCATCTCCCGCTTGTTGGCAATACACAAGAAGCAATTTTGTTATGTTGTTGTTTTTACTTTATTTTAGTTACAATCATTGATCATAAGTGTGGCAGAATTCGTAAACAGTGGCGGGCAATCCTAGCCATGCTAGCTTTTTTCCTTTCAGTGCTTTACCGTATAGGGATTATACCCTTGCTGGTAGTAAGCCTAGAGACGGGGAATAACCTCGTGGTTGCAAGCTTGTGTTGGAGACGCCTGAAGAAATACCCGGTGGCTCTATAGACTATCAACACGTGCTGGATTATTTGCATGTTTCTTAATATAAAGCCCGGCAAAATAATTGATTGTTTTCTCAAAAACTGAAAAATAATACAAAGGAGTGGTATTCGTATTCTAGCTCCGCAAATTCGGGTTTTGCAGCTTGAAAACTTTGCTTTTGGTCAACATAGTTGCTCTTGAGAATGCACGTTCCTATGTTCTTTTGCCCCGACAACTCCACGAATTTTAATAATAATCATTTAAAGGAGAAAAATAAGGAAATAAACCAAGTACTACACTTTGGATGAAACCTTACTCCGGCATCAGTACTAAATTTGTATCGACACTGTTCTAGCAGACCGTTTTGCAATTAAAAGATGTCATGTTTAGGAATGACCAAACTGTAATTATCATCTTTAAACAAATTAAGACGGTGTAACAATAACTCGTCAATTATTTAGCTTTTTCGCCGACTTTTAGGCGCCAGGAGAACTATGAGTCAGACTTATGGGTTAACGTTAGCCAACTGATACAGGCGTTGTCTTTTACCACTTTCCTGCTTACAAGTTTTTTTTAGTCGCTTTGTCACAACGTCTCGATCCGGAGTTAACAAGTGCTTAATTACATTCACAATCGCAGGAGCTAACTTTCGGTTTCCCACATTCAGCGAAGTGCGTTTGGGTGTTTTAGCATTAATTATACCCTATACAATTGTTCGCAACGTTTATTAAAGACACTAGCAATAAAACGCACAAGGTTAAAAGAAGATATTTATGTCCAGATAAAATCGTTCAACTTCCATTTCTGACCTCACAGTTTTCTTTACCCTCAAATTGTTTACAAACTCGTCCAACAAATGCATCTTGTGCTATTATGACCTTGACTGTTGTCAACATGGCAGTTATCCAAGATTCGATAGCCCTACGGTTCCTGTTTACTTTCTGCAAATTTCTGGCACAGAAAACTCTTTCAGTTAAGTTAAGTAAATATCAGTTTCACGGTAATACCGTTTGCTGTTGGCCCTGTCAGGTATGCCTTTTCCTTGTTCGACCACGATGACAATTAGATGTCACTTTAAATTAGATTCTGTGCCTGTGATATTCTTTTGTCGTGAAACGTCAGCTGACTGAATTAACTTTATTTTCAGATTGTCGTAAAAATGATATTTCTCACACATATTTTGGGCCGGGTAGAAATGTCACAGTACTTGGTCAATATCGCAAATATCGCCTTCCCTCCCTTCCTTCTTTGACGGCGAGATGCACAAGTTGTAATTAAATGGCTGTGTAGCTGTCATTTCTGTACTCGTGGTTCTATTGTCATTGCAACTTGTAATATGGTTGTAATAAGTCTATTACAGTACTGAGGCATCGTTACTCTGTAGTGCGGCATTGGATTTTATATTCAAGTTTCTTCCTACTACTCAAAAATGCTCTTTTGTTCGCCTACTTTTTGGCCAACTTGGGGAAGAATTATCGTGGCGATATATCTTCCTAATCTGTGATCGTGAACAGTCTCGCTAGTCGAGTACATGGTGAAAAAAAATCGGAAAGCCAAGCGAGCAGGTCACCTCCACTGACACTGCGTGTTCGTCCTCTCTAGACATATTCAGCTCGGCAAGCTGGCCGATCTGTTATCCCACTGCCCTCCTAGGGAGCCTGTTCACAGTCTTCTAGTTGTATCAGGTCGTATAAATACATAATAATAATAACTCAGAACAGACAAATTTGATGGGCCGTTACAGAATGTATAAAAGAAAAACAGTATAAATCTAGTTTTGACAAACTGAAAGAAAGTAATCATCATTTGCATGACGACTAGACGGTTGGGTGGCCTAAAGTTAAGCCACGCCTGTGATGATTTGTAGCTGTCGGTCTTCAAAACTGGTGTCGAGACGATATTTTTGTTATAAACGATAATGTAACTCAAACTCCGTAAACTAGCGTTTACTGCCTGCATGTTTAATCTATATCTGAATGGAAATCTACATTATTCCGACACTGTCTGAGATATTTTGCCCTGAATAATTAAGGAAACGACAACTGATCATCAATGCCGCCCGCTTGGTGGACTCCTGACTCCCCTGGACACGCTTCGCTTTGTGTACAAGAAAATAGCTATGCTAAACGTGAAGAAATGATTTGGTTTTATCAACTGGGTTGATAATGTGAATTGTCCACCGTAAAGAGATTCGGAAGCTGACGTTTCGAGCGTTAGCCCTTCGTCGGAGCGAATCGAGGATTGTGTGATTTGTACATCAAAGGAACCGAAGAATCCGCACTGGATAAGAGATTCTTCGGTTTCTTTGATGCACCATGATCCGAGTGATCCTGGATTAATTTGTTTGGTAAAGAGATTTAAGAATGCAGTCTTAGTTTTTCTCATAAAAATAATAAACTTGCAGTTCAGGGGAACACGGACAGCGCAGTGGTGACAGCGCTTGCCTTCCACCAATGTGGCCCGGGTTCGATTCCAGCCCCGTGTCATATGTCGGTTGAATTAGTTCTAGCCTTGCTCCGAGGGTTTTTCTCCGGATTCTCCGGTTTTCTTCTCTCCACAAAGCCCAGTATCTCCAAATAGGCCATTTCCGAATTATCTCAGGCCTCGTTTTGGAAGCGAGTCTTGGTGCTCATCCTTTCATATGCAAATCAATTTTCATTCGCACGCAAATTAAACTCATTTTCATGTAAATGAAAATTGATTTGTATATGAAAAGATGAGCACCAAGACTCGCTTCCAAAATGAGGCCTGAGGTAATTCGGAAATGGCCTATTCCAATTCGACCAGGATAGAGGACCCACATGAAAACCAGCTAGGGCCGATGTGGCTTCCTCTCTAAATATTGTAGTTTATTTATTTGGTGCTAAACATTCATAGTGTCGTCAGTTCATGTTACTTCGATGCTTGGGCGGTGTTCTGACTTCAAACGTGGTTATATCACTTCCCGCGTTGAGTAACAATTTCACTCAGTGTACAGGTTAGGTGGGATGAGATTATTGTAAGTGGTTTTTTTTTTCTACCCGTTAGGTGTGGCTAGTATATCCGATGTTAAACACAAAGATCTTTCACACAAGTTCCCAACAGATGAGGAGGTTAGTTGATTTTTTTTTGTTGTTACTATTTTCATGTACGACACTTAAAAATTCCTCAAAGCCAGGATCAAATGATTGCAATTTGGAAACAGCCGCCTTCGTCATTGACAATAACGTGCGGTCATTTCTGTTTCTCAAATACATGCACAAAAGTAGAATGTGATGCAAGAGTTGTTTATAAAGGCCGTTTTTATTCCATCTTTTTTGTCAAAATAGCTGAGAACTGAGAATCGATTCCGGCGCTCAACTCTGGTTTCTGTAGCACTTCCTCTGGGTGCGATGTTATTAATCCATCTCATGTTTCCATCATTCCTTCCCACTCTTCCCGCAGTTTGTCAGGTTAAGTACCCATTACGGTAGTGGTACCCATGATACCTCTTGGGACTGTCGAGAGGCACCGGAGTGTGTTAAGTGCCTATCCCAAGAACAAAACAACCACTTCGGCCAGCATCACGTTCTGGGCCGGGTTGCTCAAAGCCCGGTTAAGCTAACTTAGGGGTAGCGAGAATTTCGATTTTAAATTTGTAACTGTTTGGTGCGTTTTCCTGTTTATATTGTTTATCCTTCAGTTTTAAGTTTGAATGATCTCAAACTACCCAAAACATAAGCAGTGAAAAACCTTTTTAAACACGAAAAATTAATACTTCGGTTAACTTTTAATCCTGGTTAGCGTTAACCCGCTTTCGAACAACCCGGCCCTAGAGTCCAACGTACTAATCAGAAGGCAGGCACGCCTTCCACTTCACTCCGTCCACAACAGCTACTCAGCTAAATTTTGTAAAAAGTTGACTGAAATTTGTGATAAAGAACGAATACTCCAATCTAGCACAGGTTTAAAATAACAAAATAAATCAAACTTAAAATCGATTGTACAGTAAAAACGCCCCTTAAATGATGATGGCATTTGACCGTGATAAAAAGACCACGTTTGCATTTAATTCACAGCGTGATGAGCACATTGAGATTACTTATCTCTTCTTTTTTTATCCATAACTCCTACTTATCATCAATTAACAGATTAACTAGGAAAGCTTTAAGCCGTTGTTTGTGTGCGATTATAGTGGCCTTTTTGCAATTCATGCAGTCAGTATTAGAGTCGAAATATATGCGACCTCTCTGATGTCACCTTAGTGCTAGTCAGACAAGTTAATTCCGGTTTTAGGGATCACTGACCTATCTAGAACATTTTGCTCAATATCATCACTGTATTAACAGGATTCAGTTATTATTTTTATTTCCATAGCAGTTTTCTCTTTCTTACATTTCATGGTCAGGTCCAGTTAATGATTAATTATGATCTGCTACATTTTGCTTCATTTTGCTATTTTATTTTCCTTGCTCGCCTAACTACACGCTTGACATGTTCCAACAATATCAACAAGCTTAACAAACAAACATTTCGGCACTGCAATTAAAGTACTAACGAGTCGTGATCATTAACATATTTATAAAGTCATTTCGCCGTCGTTACATGGTGAACGCGATTAGGTCGTCAGCCTTCAAGAGAGCTTACAAATAGCGCTTTGCCTCAGTAAGAGAAAACTAGGAACCTCCATGTCTAAACATATCAAGTGGAGGAAACTTAAACATCGCCTCAGTTGCTCCTAAGTTCTACAGTTATACATCAAACATGGACAGACTCTCAGCCTCTCCGAGCAATCAACAGGTTCAAGGCAGGTAACTTGTCGATAACTCTTTACTTGATTTATTAGCGTATTGCAAAGCTAAATTAGTAACTAAGGTATCCAACCACCTTAAGCTCAGACAGGTCTGAACGTTGCGAGTAAGCTTGAATCCGAACTGAATAACTAACAACCCATCAATTTGATCGTCTTTACTTAAGGATAACTGAATGTCATTCGTTAAAATCCTGGTTGATTAGAGAAGTCATACTTTTCGATCTGTTCGCGTGTCACTTCTATAATCAGTTTACAGCTTCATTCTGGCGTTAACACGAGAAGTGATGATTATCATTGCAACTATTTTTCAGTGAAGGACTAACATTTTTGAAAGTCAATTTTATGCATGAACATTTTTGAGATTGTTTCCACGGTTGACGAGATAGACCATACGTATAGGCTTAGAAAAGAGCTGTGCTGCTTCTATAAGATTTCTCGAGTATCTCCAAGCTTCAGGTAAACCTCAGTTGAACAGCTATTGCCTTCTTTTCCCTTGAGCTCTTACAACTTTACTTTGTAGGAATGCTCAGGCAGCAGATTATAATTGTGAGCATGGTCACACCTCAATGAGCCTTGTGTGACCCCATTTGGAAACACAGGGCTATTATCGTCATAAATTATATTCTTCGTAGTACTCCGTAGTACATGTTTCTTGCTTTATATCGAAGCGTTTCCGTATTTAGCTGTCAGTTTTTTTCAATCTAATACTGGCGTCATTTTGGACTGGGCAGTTAATAATTTGAAGCTGAGCAATTCAAATGCTGCACAAGTACTCTTAATTCTTACTTGTATTGTGCAATTATAATCTTATTATGCGAAACAAAGGAAAGTGCATTCCATCGCTCACCAGTAGCCGCCGCCATGGACGTTTTACTCACAATAGTGAGTGAACAACTTGTCCGATTTACAAACATAGTCATTTCAGTCAACACCAAAAAAACTCGTGAGATAGTTCTCTCGTGGTGCTCTGTTCGCTGCAAAGCAAAAAAAAAACAAAGGAAAAACCGTGAGGGCCAATTATACCCAGCACTGAATTGGTGTTTTCACGGAACTCTGAAGCCCTGACCAGGTGACCAGGAGGAAACTAAATTGTGCTGTTGCCATGTGGAGAGAGAACTTTCAACAATGAGCTGGGATGGTGTCCCTTGAAAGTTATATAGTTCTCAGCAGACCACAGATGGCTTAATACATCTAAATAAAAATAATCATAATACAATCAATATTGCGCAAATTTTATAGAAATCAGTGTTCAAATGCGATAAATAAATAGAGGTAAGAAAATCCCAATTCAAATTTCTAGTAAAAAGCTATGATAAAAATGTTAAATTATAAAAACGACAACAACAGCTACAACGATTTTCAACGTGATGAACATTTCTCACAAAGATCATGCAGGCGATGCTTTCCGAAATCGAATGCCCGGTTAAGCTAGCCCAGGGTTAGCGCGAATTTTGATTGTGAATTTGCAACATTTTGGTGAGTTTTTCTGCTTGTATTGTTTGTCCTTCAATTTTGAGTTTGAATAATCTCAAACTACACAAAACATAGGCAGTGAAACACATTTTTATACAAGAAAAATTGATACTTCGGTTACCCTTTAATCCTGGGTTAGCGTTAATCGGCTTTCGAACAACCCGGCCCTGTTGTCTTTTCTCACGCGACCTTACAGAGAAAACCGCGCAGAGTACGAGAGAGCCTAATTACGAGTTCAGCGCTACAGTGTTCCGCAGGACTTGTAGGTAGCGGTTTTCCCTGTAAGGTAGCGTAAGAAAAGACAACAGGAGACAAAGGTAAACTATTCATTCATTTCATTCTTTTATTTACTCTCTTCCTACTCACCAAGATTGTGTGTTCCCTGTGCTCCAAGTGTAAGATAATCATCATCCTTCACTGTTACATAGTTGAAGATGATGAGATTTGAGATAATAGTCAGAGAGAGAAATCAACATTTAGCACTTTAATGATCGAGAACTTTGATAGTAATTTCTTCTGACAATTGCTGTATTAGGAAAACTGTCCAAAAAGGCTAACTGCACAAGTGAATGTATGAAACATTGCATAATAAAGATTTAAAGACATGAGAGATCATCGCTGTTATGTAGGTACGCATGCATCTTAAGTAGCTGCGAAAATTAAGCCTGGAAAAAAATCAAACTTGAGCGGAATTCGAGAAAGCCAACTGGGAGCTGGTCAGGTTGTGAGTTCGTAATACAGTGTTACCCCGTTAATACGATCACCATGAAAATTAATAATTGGGTGGCTGTATTACCGAGGCAGGGTCAAACCTCGCGACTGGTCTAAACTGAGTGACTTCTTATCAGATATATCACAAATGCACTTCTAAACAACTGTTCCTTAACACGCATCCGAAAGTCAGATATAATTTTAAAGAAATTGAAACTTCAATTAGTACAATGTACATACAATATTGTTTGAATGGCCGTGTAAACGGGTAAAATTATTAAGGATAATACAGGTTGAGATTTCAGAATGTGGCCTTTGCCCGTATTAGCGAGGTGGCCGCATTAACGGGGTTTTCTTATGAGAAAATGTCGGGGCGTTTCGCCGGGACAAAAAAGTGGCAGTTATAACGAGGTGACAGTATTAACGAGTTGGCCGTAACGCGGGATTTCACTGTATACCCAAACCGGATTCGAACCCATGACCTCTGTAATACCGGTGCAGTGCTCTACTGAGCTATCAAGCCAGCTGGGAGCTTGTCACATTGTGAGTTTGTACTATACTCGAAATTTTTTTCAGGTTTATTTTCGTAAGCCTAAGTTGCGAACATACCTACGATGATCTCATGTCTTTTAAGGCTAGCTGCGATAGTTTATGAGGGGCGCGCTGGTCTAGCAATGGTTACTGCGTCAGATTCCGAATCAAGCGGTCTAAATCGAAGCTCTAGCTCTCCGGCTAGTTGTGTCGTGGTCGTAGGCAAGACACAGTTCCTCTTTCCTTTCACAAGTATAAATGAGCAGGTTAGGGCGTCCTGGCAAAATGCTGGATTTAAGGGGGAGGGGGAGCTTACCTTGGATTGAAAGAGAGAATTGCAACACTACTTGCGGATTAATCGCACCAAAACTGAGATGAGCTTTGAATGTACTGGTGACCTTGTCCGTGGCTGGGCATTAACTTACCTTATGAACAGAGGTTATATAACAATTATCCCATGAGCCCGGGTTGGATATGAAGTGATAAAATAACCAACGAGGGCGTAGCGCGAGTTGGTTATAATCACTTCATATCCAACAAGGGCGAATGGAATAATTATTTTAGTAAATTCTCAAACCGGGTTTTGCCGCCGATTTTTATTTCGGCCATTATAGAGGGCTGAAGTTGAAAACTTCGTGCGGAAAATTTTTAAACTTGGCGCACTATTTTCCATATGACGTAAAACTCCGACTATTGGCTCATAGTCGGAGTTATTTAGCCAAACAAAAAGCTAGAAATGCAATAGTCGGAGCTGAGAATTTACTAATTAATGGTTATTATACTCAACACAGTAAACTGCAGCTTGCTCGAAATGGAAGTTGCGTTCAGGAATTTTTCAGTTCAGATATAAATCGCGTGAAGTTTTTGCTGTAAAGTCTGCATACGAACCAAGTGGCCCATCAGGCCGGTGCTAAACTCATGTGTCAATAGCATGAAGTGACTGAAAGCATTAAGTTCGCTGGTGCTCATTTATGCACGCACTTTCGGATGAGAGTCCATTGCATGCTATGTACCCATGTACAAAACTGTGGGGGGAGGGGGAGGAAGACATACACTGTAAGAGTACAATGTCTTGCTCTAAGGAGTTAAGTAACAGTTTGCGCATTTTAAAACATTTAGCTAAATTTTTTCAAGTACGTCGTTTGCAATCCATGTTAATCTTTTCAATCCTTAACAAACCTTGTTCCTTTATGGTTTATTATCATCTATTTGGTGTTTTTCGATCTTAGTAACTTACTTTCTTCAGGTTTCCTTCAGGCTAAATGTATTTTTTTTTTACATGGCCAAAATTACCTGACTGAGCTCCTTCATAATGAACCGGCTGGCGCTTGAGTTCGGACCTCCCGGTTAGCCCACTCCCCAAAAAGTACGTGACGGTAGGCACGGGTTAAAACTCTTGTTAATAATAATAATTTGGAAAAAAATGTTATTGTGGCTAAGACGAGTCAAAACATACCTGTGCACAGCTGGTTTGACAATTTTTGACTGATTTATTCATTGACTTGTTGACTTGTACATGTTGTATCGGAATTCTTTTGTTTCTGATCTTCTGACCCATGGAGTTATTTGCGATCAACAGTTGTTCACTTGAAGGCACGTTTCAAGTGGTGTGTTAACTCTTCAAATCACCAAACCCTGACGCTCCGATCTCTAATTTTTGTTTTTGTTACGAAACATCTGCTTTGTTAACAAAGTACCTTAAACTGTATTCTATCAACGGATGTAATTTTGTTATTGGACGCCTCGCTAGTTTTCAATAGCGTTTAAGCCTTCTTGGACAATTTCTGTTCATAATACAATAGCCGCGATAGAGATTGAAAAATGTTTAATTTATGTTATCATAAAGCGCAGCATTCCTTTGCCGGGCAGCTGCTTGTTGTCCAGGTCACGGACCCGACTGTTCATATACCCATTCAAACTGCACCGCAGAGATAACGATTTCATCAGACTCCGCATTAAACCACAAAGCGCAGACACTTGAGTAAGGTAAGCTGTAGTTTGCCCCCGCTAACATTGTGTAAAGCGTTGCCGCGCTTACGGAGCTCCTTTAACACGCCACGCAGAAGTTTTGCAATCATTGTCAGCTGTACAATGGTATTGTAATGACTCCTCCCTACACAGGTGTTCGTTAAGACTTACTTTGCATGACAAT
Source organism: Micromussa lordhowensis (assembly GCA_964020085.1). NCBI lineage: Eukaryota > Metazoa > Cnidaria > Anthozoa > Scleractinia > Lobophylliidae > Micromussa > Micromussa lordhowensis. The sequence continues at coordinate 33,005,560 of OZ026600.1, forward strand.
TTGGCTGCACTTGATGGCACGCTTAGATCTTTTGTTCTAGAACAGCTGTGGCACGTGGTAACATGTCTGTCGCATTCCGCCGCTAGTTTGTTTGACTTTGTTAACGAGCGCGTGTCGTTTTACAAATATTCGCTCGCAAATTCAGATCTGATCAGCAACAAGTACTTCTTCAGTTTGCAGAAAGAAACTATTCAGACTATTCAGTAAATGGTTCGAGTAACGATTACGGGTAACGCTGATAGAAATGTATGCGTTATACGCACGGCATACAGCGTCACGCCGATTAACTGCACACGTGCCGTTTCTAATTTCTTTAAGGTGTCTTTAAAGAATACAATTGCCCAATATCTTTGTAGTTGTTTTTCTCTCCAAGTTTAATGTTTTCTAACTCATTTGGCATTTTTTCTTGTGATTTGAATCTGTGCTAATATCCAAGAAGCCTAAATGGCGTCAAACTTGTCATTAAATGAAGCTTAAGATAAAGTTTGCGTGTCCTTAGGCATACTTTGTTATTCATACAGCCATTGTCTTAAAAGCCATGTGTGCGCTTTTGTTTGCAGACGAAAGCTAATGTAAAGAGTATTAGTATTGATGTTTCCCCTTTTATATGCAAATTGAAACAACTCTTAATGAACTGGAAATGCTAATTTCGCTTTGGAAACCACGCTACTTGAAAGAATGGTTTTCTTTCAGCTAGTTATTGCAAAATAGATATTATATTAGATATTTGTTTCTGTTGTCTTAAGACGTTTTATTTTTCGTAAGGAGACAGTCACAGCTCGGGGCTTTCTCGATGCAAATTTCCTGCTATGTCCCAATCTATTAATTTTCTGCAGCGCCAGATGCGTTGATGTCATGTACTTAGCAGTTATTTTAAAGCATTAGCTCTATTTCATCTTGATCTTCTGAGATTCACCGGAAAGTTGTCTGAATATACCTATATCTTGGGAACCTAATAAATAGGCTTCCGTGTCATGGTTACGTATTACTTAATTGCCTCTGGCAATATTTGAACCCAACCACGTCTCATTCATAGTCAAGAGAATAAAATGCATTCTTATTTCACGGTGGTGAGCACGAATGACGTTGTGTTTTTCTACAAGCTTTTCCCGCCTTTTTACAATAGCAGAAGCTTCTTACAATAGATAACGGCGTCGGGCGCGTGGCGAAAACTTGATCGTGACACGCGCCAAAAAAAAATTAGAAGCTTATTTTATAAGGCCGCAGAAAACGTGCCGCTATTTAAGTGTACATGATATTTCTCTAATTGATGTGGTAAAGCTGAAAACGCAGATAAAAAAAAAGCTAATTTCAATTCGGTCAGTAGAGTGTAAGTATAAGCCTATGTCGACTATGAAAGAACTCCAGCAAGGATCATTGCCAACTGATCTTAGAAAAGACATCTCGTGTTATTAAAACCTGTATGTTCCTCCAATGGTCGAGTAGTAATTTCGCTGAACCTCCGAGTTGCTCCCTGGCGCAATGAAGGTTATCACAAATTGTTTTTAAAGACGTCAAAACATCGTGGATTCTTCCTTAAATCTGCGCGTTGATCTTCTCTGTGGTGGCTAGATCTGATCTTATCTTCTCGAAGAGAGAAAATTCTACCAAGAGGTCAGGTCACCACTTCACGAGTTGGTATTTGTTCAGATCATTAGCATATCACGTATTTGAGAGGAGTGTAGACCGCAGCTCTATCTGTTTCGTGCATCAATGTTTGTAAACAGCTCCGACCGAAGAGTTCTTCGAGTGCAGGCTTGAACTTGTTCACTATTTCCGCTTTAAGCCTCACTGCAGATATCTGAATTTCTATAGCCAGTCCATGTGTTTTTACTCGCTCTGATCGTCAACTTTAGGTCTTTCAATTTCTATACACGGCTCACGTACTCGCTTGTGTTGTATCCAGGCGTCGTAACTGGACCCAGAGCATTTTTAAGCAGCTTGTAATTAGCAGCAATTAAATTCATATCCCGTTTATGACACGCGCCAAGCTCATTAAACTCTATTCAAGCGATTCGTGTTGCGAAATGCGGTCTTCGGTTTTAGCAACATCAGGTTGTCAGATAGTGAAAATGTTCAGTTGTTTTCGTTCTCTTAACCAATTCTTGATCTTTTGGCCTGTGCAGACTTTTAAAATGTCAGTAAGCGCTTATTAATTTATGGGGAGCAGGTTGTGGTGGGTTCTATGTGGGTGGCCTGTCAGTTTAAGAATCCTGCAAAAAGAGATCAAATGCCATACTGCTCTTCACAAAACTTTGATTATTCGTTGATCAGCTTCCCTTGTTTGGCCCAGGTGTAGCCTTGTGTATTCTCATCAAGAGACTCGCTTGGCGTCTATTGCCAATAAAACAAGCGAAACGCATAACCATTCTTCTAGCGACTTAGTGGCACGCGCCGGGGTCCTTTGTTTGTTCTGTCCCTTATTACCATTTGTTAAACGCAAACCACATTATTTAGTTGGGCCTTTTCCTGTAAACATTTAAAATCCTTTCGTCGCATTGTAACATGCCGCTTGTAGCTTGAAAGTAAAAACATATTAAAATACTAGACAATGATTGTTTTCGGCACAGGTATTAGGAATTGTCTGACTTTCTGCAGGTGGATTTTTAGATATTAAAAAATCTCTCGTAGCCTATGGCCTTTTTTCTTTTCCTGCCTTGCGCCCTTCAATATAGTTTCAACAGTGCCATTTAGTAAATGTATTTCATGTCAAAATCTTCCCCGGCTTAAGGCGATGATGACCTCTCACGGATTATCCGTAAGGTTGATCTGGCGATTAAGTATCGCATAAAATGAAGACAACTTCAAAACAACTGCTGTAAGATGCCAACTGAAAGAAACGCGATATCTCTTCAGAGCAACATCTCGAGCAGTCCTGAAAGATTTCGAAGAGCTGGAAATAATTTGTCTTGTAGAAAATTGTTTACACTACTCTTCGGTTTAGCCAATCAACACCAATTATGCTAGTGATAAGTGTACCCATGGGTATCATGTTGCGTCATTAATTAAACTACGCATGCTCATTAAGATTACCGCACCCCCAACAAACTACATCTGTCTTTTGCCTATTATAATCACACAGAGTCGTATGATATTTGCAAGTGAGCTGAGCTCCATCGCATCGAGAGGGCGGCTTTTCATGTCGCACGAAGACGAGTACCAAATTTCGGCCGCTATTCCAAAGGCTACACTAAATTCTAGATAGTGATTTTAGCAATGGCCTCGGGCCTGCTTCTGAAAAGCTTATTTTTCGAAGCCTTACTCCAATTCATTCATGTGCAGGTTAGACGGTGTGCTAAGTGGTGAATTCTCATGTTTTGGTCAGGTGTAATGCCGTGCCCTGCAATTTTTTTTTGTCTACTTCGCAACGCGGATCATGAATTTGACTTGTTTTCCTTTTTCGCAGACTATCTTCGGAGCGGGATCGTTCGAAATCCATTTGGTTTCGATTCAAAACATTGGAGGTGAGAAACTGGACGGAGGATGCTGTGATGGGAGTCGCACAATATATCGGGGACAACATCAATGCCTGGACGAGTGCGACACATTCTTCAGGGTTTGTCTCAAGCAATACTCCCAGTCTGTTTCGCCCACCGGCGCTTGTACATTTGGGGAGCATACTACTGCTGTTTTAGGAGGCAATTCGATCACCTTCACGAACACTTCATTACCGAATGGTTTTCGCAACCCGATTTCTATACGCTTCACGTTTTCATGGCAGGTAAGTCATTTTTGTATCTGTCTTAGAAGTTATGTAAGAACAGCGAGGGTACTGCCGCCACTCAGTTAGAGTAGTTCCGTTATTTTTAAAAAGCTTCAGAAAATTCAACGTAATAATGTGGATTAAATTTATGCGGAGGTTCACGCAGATGGGATATATTTTTCAATAATAAAAATTTAATGTAACCGCGTCTAACAGCCGCTTGCAACCTGAAAACAGGGCATTGTAAGGAAATGGTCCGAAGTTTTTTCGGAATTATTTTTGTGGGGGTACATTTATCGCTAAAGCGACCGCTGCGAACACGCTCGCGCGAAAAACAATCGTTTCACTGAAAGTTTGCATTTCAAAAAAATCATTTCCTCTCATTGGCTCTCGGAAGCCACTCGGAGAAGCACGTTCATTTCACAGACTCGACAACTACGTCTTGGCTAAAAATCTTTACAATAAATACAGCTGCAGCTATTTAAACAGCCTTGGCTGGGCTGAGATTGTTGGCCGCATAATTTCCTTGGAGTGGATGGCCTGAAATATTTTCGACGTTGTTTATCGTAGATTGTAGTGTAGCTTTTGAGCCACGTGTCTTCCGTTTGACAGCCTTTTGTGCGAATTATGTTAATTGATATGAGTTACGTTGTATTTGCAACACAATGATAGCTACTGACTGGAAAAAAATCAAAGAATTAGTGTTCATGCCGCATGGCGGAGACACGATTTATTCATCCAGAGCAACTTCTCTTCACCTGCAGTGAAAACGAAGTGTTGTGAATTTCCGTGTTGCCACTTGAATACATGTAGATTTCAAGAAAATTAACGCAATGCGAAACTGTTTGCTTTGAACTTTCCCACGTTCATCAGGCCTGAAAATAAATAACTCTCTTTACGTTACTTCGTAGCTACTGAAAGTATTACGGTGCAATTAAACTTTCAATTGAGAGCATGCTCTAGTGGCATGACTGGTTGCCCAGGGAGTTAATCTTCGGCCGGACTCTTTCGACATTGTTTGATCTCATTTCGTGGGTTCCTCGATCAACGCAAGATTAACCCGCGATCTTTGCGGTGGCAATTTGTTGATTTCATTGAACTATTTTCACCTTTTCTCTTGATTGAATGAAAAGTAACACATGTGCCGAATTATTATGTTTTGGAATATAATAAATTCTATTCCCAGTTGACAACTTAAAAATGAGATTGCTTTGTGTTTTGTTTTTCTCCGCGAAGCTTAAAAATAGATCGATTTACAGGTTAGAAGAAACAAGATGGAAAGGTTAATTCGGTTTAATTTACAAGTTTGCTTCCACTGTAAAATTGTTTTGGCCATCTTGCGTTTTGTATTGACTTTCTTTTTATGTCTGCATGGTGCAAGATTGTAGATAAAGAATGGAAATCAAATTGCACTCAAAATAATTAATCCTTAACTCATAGAACCTTGTGTTCTTTGTGTTTTTTTCCCCTCCGCTTGTGGCATTATTTAATCTGATGTCACATCGTGACGAATAGTCAAACCAAAATATAATATACATAGCTGCAGTGGGAAAACACAAATTGAGTTCTTTGAGTGTTTCAAGTCTTTTTTGAACTTATCTTAAAACCTTAAAAACGGTCTATCTGTAATTTGATCTCTCTCTGTCTTCATCTTGAATTTTAGTATTCAATTACAGTATTATTTGTGTTCTGTTTGCTTTAACATTTAGTGAGTTTGTATCGCTGATACAGAGATCTTTGTTCTTTCCTCTCTGATCATGAATATCACCTGATTTCTCCTCAAAGTTCACACACTAAGTTTTAGATTCAAATATTTGTGAAGTTTCTTTGGAGTAGTCAAAATATACCCTCAAGCCTAAAGTCTTTTTTCAGAGAATATTCCTTGTAAGTCAGGAACAATCTCCTCACTTTATTCCTGATAAGAATGAAGAACTCTGATCATTAGTCTCACTGAAAGACTAACAATATTGTGCTCTGTTTAATTTTAATATTGTTTCATTTAATGTTTAGGTTTCAGTTTTCTATTTTTAAGTTTGTTCCAGTTGAGAACTATATACAATCAATGTATATTATAAGGAATCATGGAACCAGGCTCCTTGTGTAAGTTGAAATAACTGCTTGCGTGTTCCATATTTTGTGTCTTGAAACAAGTTTTCACTACACACTGCCAAACGGATTTTCCTTTGCATTTAAAGTCTCTCAAAGCAAGTTTGTTACAAAAAATCTAGATTCCTTATTTATCCTGTTGGTTTTGTGAACTAGTTTTATTGAGATAATAGTTTCTGTTTTCTTAGGTAAACAATTTGGGAAAAAACAAAAATCAGGCTTATCTCCTATTTGCACAGTTAAAATTTATTCAGCTGTCAAATGTAGCCTGATCCATTTTCTTTACAAAAGAGATCTGCCGTTTTGAAGTAGTTGTATGTAGCTTATGTTCTTGGTTAAGGGCAGTACTGCTGCAAGCAATGAAATTTTACAAAATCTTATTCTGTACCAAAAATTCCAAATCGACTTTGTTGCTGTGACAAACATGTCCACAAATAAGATTAGATCTTAACACAGCATTTGAACTTGGCCCCTTTCTGTAAAAATTTCTGTTAATAATAAATTCTGTGGTAGCGTTTGTGACACCTAAGCAATATATGGCATCCCAGGAGCCAACTTATTCTCGTAATTCTTCCTAAATTCAATAAAAAAAAAACCACAAAAATAGTACCACAAGATGACATTACTCACACTTTATTTTGAAAAAGGTTGTCTCGTGCTACAGCTTAAAACCAAAATTATCTCCTTAATAGACCCCAACAGTTAAGAATTTTTGTTCTACCAAGTCACCTTTCTTATGGGCTTTTAGCAGTAAGTTTCTTTAGAGTTCATCTCAGAAACCTCTTGCTGGAAACCATCGTTCATTCTAGAGATTGGTCCTGAGATATATATGTTGGAGATGAATTTTGTACATCTTGTTATAGGCATTTTAAACATATATAACTTTTAGTTGTGACTCAGATATATATGTGATATTTTCTATTAAAAAAGGTTACTAAAAAAATAGTGCTGTGTAATAGAATCTTCTTGCACACAGCACACAATCATGAAATTCCATAAATAATGAATTTCTGTACTCGGAAACGGTGTGTTTAATTTCCTCAAGTTTGTTTAAAATATGTTTTATTGTCCTAGAGGTTTTTTTAGCATATGTGCACCTTTGAACATGCCAAGTAGCTTTCTGTTAATGCTATATTTTATCTGAAAATCTTGCAGCTTGAAAACTTTTGTTTGTGCAAATAAATTGAATGGCTGAATAACATATTGGTAAATACTAAATTTTTAATCAGTAAAATAATAGAAAAAATGGATACAATTTAAAGAATCTCTTGTATTTGGTGGTGGTAGCGGCATCTGCCTAAAAATTCATTTCTTTTGTTTGAGAATAGTCTTTAGTTGTACTTTTTTCCTAAAAATTGCTTCAACGTTATTCAAAATAAAGAGTGCATATACTGTAGTATAGAAAAAATGGAATAAGTGGAACAATATTATCAGGGAGAGATTTTAACTTTGCAATATCCTGTCTTCATGATCTAAATAGTAATTTTCTTCACAAGATAAAGTAAGGATCAAAAGTGAGACAGTGGCAAAGAGTATCATATTGTTCAATAAAAGTTATATATGATTTCTTTTTGTTTATTTTAAAAGACAATTATAATAATAAAATACACGACCGTATGACTTGGAATATGGTCTTGTGAGTGGTTCAGCTGTATATGTTATTTAAAAATACTCAATTTATTAATATTAAATGTTGTTTTTTAATATAAGTATACTTTTGCTTGTCAAATTTGTATAATATTCTGGCTTCTTCGTGGAATTTTCATTAACAAAGCTGATTTTTTTTTTTTGAAACATTGCCCAATATATTTTATACAGCTGTCTCTTAGAAATTTGAAAAATTTAAAATTAGTTTTAGAATGACTTGTCCTTTGACAAAATACAATTTTTAGTTTCAGTATTAATAACAGAGAAAAGTGTAAGATTATTGATTTTTTTCATTCTAGTATTCAACAGTGAGGCATTAAGTTTTATTTTTTTTAAGAAAAAAGGTGTAATTCTTCTGTGTAATGGGTGTTTTAAGTTTCAATTTCTGAATAGAAAGTGGAAGGAAATAGCTTTTATTGCGCTTGATGTATTGTCATTAACCAACCCAAATAGTAATTTGTCATGCAATCGTTTTACTGAGATAACAGTACTCTCCTTTATTTCAGACCACTTACTACTTAATTCTGGAGGCTTGGGATGCAGACAACTCAAGTAAGAACCATTATGTACTAAAAGTGTGAAAGTGTGATTTGCTATTTCTTGCATGATCCAAGCCTAGCTTTTTATTGTGTTGCCATAATGAAAAGCTGCATTTAATATATTGTTACTATAAATCTAGTTGTCATGCAAATATCTTCTCAATAATGTTCTCCTTCAACAAACCCTCACTTAATATATGTGATTTCCCACTTTTCAGTGACTGATATCTTTTGCTTGGAAATTTCCCACATTCTACAGCAACAGATATTGAATACGTTTGATGTTAAAAGTGCTTTTATTTCATTTCAATGCATAAAAAGGGATGATTTGGCCAGGCTTTCATGCCTCTCTGTGTATTTGTTTTGGATTAACATTGAAACTAGACAGCAGATTCCAGCTGCAAAGTTTGTATGAATATGATTAAATGTGAACCAAATATGTCTTGCATTAGCTATGGTAAAAAAAGTTACACATCTCTTTGAGAATGTTGTTGCAACTTATAATAACAGTTTATTTTGTTATTAATTTTATTCTTTAAAAACTTCCCATGTTGTGTCTAATAGGTAACAGTGAACTGATTGACAGAGCAACTCAGCGGGGTACCATTCCTCCTAACAAGACCTGGGAGACTCATACACACAATGGTCCTGCAGCTACTATCATCTACAGGCTCAGGGTGGTCTGTGATGAAAACTATTACGGAACGAGTTGCACAAAACTTTGCCAACCCCGTAATGACACGTTTGGTCATTACACCTGTGATGAAAATGGGAACAAAGTGTGTATGGCTGGCTGGAGAGGAAAACGTTGTGATATAGGTTGGTGGAGTATTGAAAATCACCAGTACCTCGCCAGACAAAATATTTGACTGAGGCAATGTCCATGATTAAATTCTCTTCCTAAGGATTTAGCAGTGTTTTACTTTTCCTCTTCAATAAGAAAACCAACAAAAATGCCAAAAACATGACTTATGGCAAGTGCCTCATTTGGCTCATGCTGGCTATGACCTTGATTGACTGAGAGCAATTTACTTGAAAAAGGTTGATATAGTGTACAATGTCTAGAATAAGTAAGCTTTTTATGCTGGTACTTGAGTGGCTGTTGTTGAACCCAGAATTTCATTTCTTTCAGCTATCTGTAAAACAGGTTGTGATCCAGTTCATGGAACTTGCAGTGTTCCTGGAGAATGCTCGTAAGTCTCTCTTCTTTTAAGTATTTTACATATTTTACGAAAAGTAGTCAATAGTTTTTACATTGTCAGGTAAATTGCTTAGTTTATTCACGATAATCATTGTTTTTGTTTCAGGTGTACTACTAAAACTGGCTGGGGTGGGGAACTTTGTGACCAGTGCCTGTTGTACCCTGGGTGTCTTCATGGAACTTGCAGCCAACCATGGGAGTGCAACTGCCAGCCTCAATGGGGAGGGTGGCTTTGTAATCAAGGTAACAAGAGCTTTAGATCTAAAATTGTCTTTTGCTGAAGACTTAGGTTTACCCTTGCCATCATATTTGTCATTGCTGTATCATTCTGATTCATATATGAAACGGCAGAGTTAATTTATGTTTACTTTTGTAGGCAGGTATAAAAATAATTGGAAGCTAATCTATTCTCAATAAAATTAAACATTTTTGATGCAGATCTCAACAAATGCAGAGAGAAACCCTGTAAAAATGGAGGCATATGTTACAACACTAATGGGAGTTCATACAGATGTGAATGCCAAGATGGATTTACTGGAGTTGACTGCGAAATAGGTTAGTCTTCTGACGTGACTGTAGACTTATGTTTGATTTTCAGCTTTCCAGTTCCTATGGGTTGATAGTTTTGAAACTGAAAAAGACTTTTGTTTTTGTTACAGCAATAAACTTCTGTGCTTCATCACCTTGCAAGAACAATGGAACATGCCACAATGATGCCAATGACTTCCGCTGTACTTGTCCTGCCGGATGGGCTGGTGAAACTTGTGAAATAAGTAGGTGGACACAAAAATTAAAACTGACATATCTGCATGTCTCACACATGGATATAGAATTGCTTAACGAACACCTTTTTTGGTAACTTTGACATTTAGGTAGAGACTGCCAGACTCAATCCTGCCAGAATGGAGGGACGTGTAGTGACAGTGGTCAGGGGTACAAGTGTCAGTGCCCTCCTGGATGGACAGGACACAAGTGCGAACAGGGTAAGGTCATTGTATCATGAACTTGGCAAAGCTCCACTATGACTGAACCAAACAGACAGTATGTCGTTATTACTTTTTTCCCACGATTTTAGTTGTATTCTTATAGTTCTTGTTCTTGTTCAACAGATGTTGACGAGTGTGCATCAAATCCTTGTTCTAATGCTCTTAAATGTATTGACCTGATAAATGACTATGCCTGCGAGTGTAAAGCCGGATGGAAAGGAAGTCACTGTAATGAGAGTGAGTATCTTCACTCCTTTATGTCATGGGATGCTGTGTGTCGCATGCACTGTAGTTATGACGTCACATTTCATTTTGTGTGTTTGCATTAGCACTTCCTATCAAATTGTTACTCTTACGTTTTGAACTCTACAAGTTTTCTGAGAGGGTTTGCCTTTGCAGTAAAGCCTTGTGCAATTAGTAAGGTTTCATGTGCCCTAACTTTTTATTTTTATTTTTGCAGGTATCAATGATTGTGCTGGTCAATGTCACAATGGTGGAACTTGTGTAGACTTGCTGAATGATTACAAATGCAACTGCCCTAGTGGATTTACAGGCAAGAATTGTGAGACCAACATTGATGACTGCCAAAGCAATCCCTGTTTAAATGAAGGAGTATGTAATGATGGAGTTCGAAATTATACCTGTGTTTGTCAAACTGGATTCACTGGAAATGACTGTGGAGTCACAGTCAATGAATGCAAACCTTCGCCTTGTGTCCATGGAACATGCTCAGATTTACTTAATGACTACAAATGCACATGTAGTGTGGGATATACTGGTAGAAATTGTTCAGTGGTGTCAACAGCAAATGTTTGTGACCCATACCCTTGTCAGCATGGAGCTACTTGTGTTAAGAATTCTGATGATTCAAGTACCTGTCACTGCTCGCCTGGATACACTGGAGCTTTCTGTGAAACTGATGTCAACGAGTGTTTAACTGCGCCGTGTAATAATGGTGGAACATGTGTGGATACTGCCAATGGATTTAAATGTGTTTGCCCAGAAGGTTTTTCAGGATCAACTTGCCAGATTAGCTTGAGCTCTTGTTTGAGCTCTCCTTGTCACAGTTCTGCAACTTGTGTTGACAAATTGGATGGTTATGAATGCTTGTGCGCTTCAGGCTTCACTGGCGTTAATTGTGATTATAACGTAAATGATTGTGGCAGTTTGAATCCTTGTAGGAATGGAGGAACATGTTTGGACAGACTTAATGGATATCAGTGTCAATGCAGGTAAGCTCTCTTGTAACAATTCTGTGAATAGGGCGCTATTGGGGGAGATTATTTTTTGCTGTCGCTGCCAACATTGCTTGAGGAAAACAATTAATTACACTTGGTCAAAATTAGTCATTGTACAAATGGAAAAACATTTTTAACTAGACTACAGTGTTAGAGTTATAAATACTGACAGCAAAAGTTGCTTTAAACCTTTGCCCTAAAAATAATGTTTTATTTTTGCAGGCCGGAGTTTACTGGAGCTGAGTGTGAAGTTCCTGTTCATACATGCACCAATAGTTCTTGTTCCAATAATGGTACTTGTATCCAAGGTTCTGGAATGTTTACTTGTAGCTGTCTTTCTGGCTTTTCTGGACAGAAATGTGAAACTAAGATCAACGCTTGTGACTCCAACCCCTGTCACAATGGTGCGACTTGCCACAGTCATTCTGGTAGCTATGCCTGTTCTTGTCCAGTTGGGTTTACTGGCAGTAACTGCGCTGTAAGAATTGATTATTGTGTCAACTTCACTTGTGCAAATGGTGGAACTTGTAACAATGGTTTGGTTGGAGCATCCTGTAACTGTATACCAGGATTCACTGGGCAACACTGTGAGGTCAATATTGACGAATGTCTGTCAGGTCCATGCCATAATGGAGGTCGCTGCGTGGACAAGAACAATAGCTTTCATTGTGTGTGTCCTTCAGGAACAAGAGGGAGCTTTTGTGAACAGGGTATGTAACGGTATACATGCATTGATTGATTATTCACTCATCTATTGCATGATTAACTACTGCCCTCTTTCAGGCCACTGTCAGGCAATTGAAGTCAGTTTATTTCTTGCCATATCCTAGACTCGCACAGCTTTGGTTTAATACATGTTTGTGTCATAATCATCATCATCATAAATTTTATTTAAAACTCGGTAAAACTCTTCACTTATTACAACAGTATACTAATCCAAATACAATTACAAAATATTACGTTAGTTAAAAACTGTCAATATATTGTTTTGCAAAAGTGCTGAGTGAGAATCCAGTGACTCAAAGACATGGTGTTTCTGGTGTCATGTGTGAAATGGTCGTTTTATTGATTCTTAATGATTCTCCCTTGGTTCTTCTTCAGCCTCCACCCTCTATCAAAACCACCTCTTCCTTATTCCAATTTCTTCTGTTATACAAGGTTTGCAGTGGTGTAACAGCACTCAAGCTGGCTGGGCTAACCATATTCATTTCCTTTTTTCAGTGATCGATCCTTGCTTAGAGCCCCTCATAGTTAATGGATCCTCAGTGCTGCAGGATTCTGGAGTGTGTGGTGAACATGGTACCTGTGAATCACTGCCTGCAGGAAAGTATCAGTGCAGATGTCACAAAGATTACACAGGGAACCACTGCCACAATAGTAAGTGCGTTGTGCTTAGTTGAAGGATAAATTGTTCACCTTGGGTTTATTCCCTGGTTATGATATGAAGATCTCTTCTGATGAGATTTTTTGGACTGTTTTCAGAAATTGATAATTGCAAAAACATCACATGTATGAATGGAGGAAGCTGCCTTGATGGCATTGAATCATTTACATGTGTCTGTGCTGATGGATGGGAGGGCAAGTTTTGCGAGCAAGGTATGTTGGCTTTTGTTAATTTTATGTTCATTGTGAAGGCAAGCTAGAGAAGTTGTCCTAGTAATAAATCCCTTGCATAATCTTACAGTTCAGCCAGTTGTATGCATGGAAAACAAACTTTCCCATTGTCTTGTACACAACTCTTATTTTGGGTGTATTGGGCAAGTCAGCCTACTTCTAAAATTAAAATTAATTGAATTTTGGCAGTGAATCTTGCTTTATTTTATGTGGAATTTTATCTTTAAGCTCATGTTGGCTTTTCTGTTTGTGACAGATATTAATGAGTGCAGCTCCAATCCTTGTCGAAATGGCGGGAACTGTACGGACTTGGTCAATGGGTTTATTTGCAAGTGCCCTCAGCCATGGAAAGGAAAACTGTGCCAATCAAGTATGTATCTATAGCATTCTGTGCCTAACCAACGGGATAGAGAATTTACTTTTTCTGTTTTAAGTAAAACGGCCCATCAATTTAGTCGAGTTTAATTAATGACTTCGTTTCAACAGCTACGTCGCAGTGTAATGGTAGCCCTTGTCAAAATGGAGGCAAATGTACTGACACAGGAGAGAACTTTCAATGTGATTGTCAGAACGGATTTACAGGAGTTATCTGTCAAATAGGTAAGACGTGATTCATTGAACATCAATCGACGGTTTGCTTTTTAGCTGGCGTTCTTGTTTGTCGTATTATCTGATTGCCATGTTTTTCAAAACTGGTGGTCTTGTTTTCTATTCCTCCGCAAACACTAGAGCCACCCGTGGAAAAACGAATTCATTACGAGCTAATCAATCAGTGTGCACAGAAGAACTCGAACCCGCTTCTTTTTTCTTTCAAATAGCCCCATTGTGTTGCTAATGAACACCTGTTGTCCCTTTCATTAGTTTGTGGTTTCATTGTTTTCGTATCTTAAATCAAACGCGGTAACATGTGCTCTTCAATTACTCTTCACACATTGTGTGCGCTTTTGTAAAATTCACTGTGGCGTCGACTGTGAATTCTGTTTTTCGCTCCTTTTTTTCAAAGCGTGCGTCTTTCGTGCTAATAAAGGACGCATTTGTCAAAACGTGCTCAGCGTTTGGTTTTTCAAAACGGATTGAAAGCCAAACGACTGTAATTGAATTGACAATGGCTACGTTGATACGTTGTTCCAGTGCAATCATGTCACGATCTTGATGATGTTGTCTGCACACTTTCATTAAGTTGTTGATGTGTTCATTGTTTGTGCCTGAAATTTCCTGTCTTTGACGCAAGTGGAAGCGTGTCTCCAGCCATTTCCTGTCCGGCAATCTCATAACTGCGTTTTAGCCTCGAATTTTGTAATTAAAATCACGGGTTAGATGGGAATCTTATAAGCACACTTGACCCAAGCATTTCCTTTTAAATTAGGAAAACTCTGTCTTCACAGATTCAATGTGCAGTCAAGATAAAAAGGTGGTAATGGCTTAGAAATATCTGTGCACTTTATTTTGCGCAAAAGTTTCAGCTTGCGTCAATACACGGAAAGCTTTTAGACTAAATGGCCGTCAGATTTTTCACTTTGTTTATTTTGTATGGTTGGATGAATGATGAAGTTTAAGATAGAGGCTTAGTCGGTATTTTCAAACATAGCCTGAAGTAGGCAGAAACTCAATTAAAATTGATTGTTCTTCCACGCATGCCTAACAGTTCTTGTTATATTGCTTTGTTATTTAGCACCCAAGCCTTGCTCGTCCAACCCATGTCAGAATAGCGGCACGTGCTTGAATTCAGCGGATGGCCACAGTTTCTCATGTGTCTGCTCAGATGTCTGGGAAGGACATCTATGCGAGAAAAGTGAGTATTTTTGAGCAAGAAGAGAAGTGGGGAGTATGTCGGGAAAAGATTGTGTTATAATGTCAGGGAAAAGAAATTCAGTGGAGTTCTGTCAAGAAATAATTGTTTTTTTAAGAAATCAGAGAATTATGTTTTAATTTTGCTTCCGCGTCTACTTCCAAATACTAAATATTTGCTTTGTGTTTTAGATGTTGATGATTGCGCCTCAAACCCCTGCCACAATGGCGCTACATGTATTGACGGAAAAGGCTGGCACCTGTGTAACTGTGCGCCTGGTTTCACCGGACCAGTTTGTAAAATCAACATCAACGAGTGTAACTCGTCACCGTGCAGCGACGGTGCAACATGTAGAGATAAAATCAACGGTTTCGAATGCATCTGTCCCCCCGGAAAATTCGGAGCACGTTGCCAAGGTAAGATTGGTTGTCACGTGTGACCATAGTTAGTAGAGGGAAATGGCTAAGAAATGGCAGAGGTCTTTACAAAATGTGCAGGGTCAAGGACCTTCCAGCATAAGTCTTAGCTTGTTTGTTTGCTTCTTTGATGTTTACTGGGCTTCTTAACCATTTAACTATGGTGTAGCGTATTTGTTGAGAGTGAAATCCGCTTCATTTAAGATCTCTATTTACACTTAGCTTTGATAGCCTTGATCTCACAGTGTGACTCCTTGCATGTGGAAATCTCACAACAGTGTCGAAGATCCCAGCTTAAAAAAGTTTATTATGTGGACTTGGCATCTAAAACAATGACACTCTTTCTCCTAGATGACGAGCGCGACTGGAGGCACTGCCGTCTCCCTGGTGGAATAATCCTTCAGCGGCACAATACCGACATGCAAGAAGACTGCAACACATGCACGTGTGCTAATGGCACACGTACGTGTACAAAGATCGTGTGTGGTACGCCCAATTGCTGGAATCACACTCAAGCTGGCGGCTGCCCCACTGGCGGGGTCTGCGTCCCGAAAAAAGCGGTCGACTGTCTCAGTCCCCCTTGTGGTCGATGGGCCGAGTGTAAAGGCGGAGCGACAAACTCTAAGCAAAGCGATTCTGGAATTGGCGATGAAGTGTGTCTTCCTAACAGTACAGACTTAAATGGCGACTGTGCAAAGATCCACATTGTGTTTAGCCGGAGTAAACTCCCCACGGTTAGTAAATGCACCTGGGTAAATTGTGAAAGTGTACATGTACCTTTGTTACGCTTTAGCCATCATCATCATTACCAGATAGGTCTCCTCTTCAACGATTGTAAAATAATTCTCGACTTTCCTATCAACAGGGAACTCTCGTGGAAGAACTTTGCCACCAGTTAAGATACTTGCCGACGTTGAAGACATGGGCAAGGAAGGGGAACATTCGATTACTTTGCGAAGGCCGCAACAAAGATGGCTCCACTTCAACTGTCATTGTATCAGTGGTGCGTTCTTAACTCTTATATCGCTAATGCTTATGTCGCTAATGCTGTCACCCCTAGCTCAGATTTAATGGGTTTAATCCTCAGTACACCGTTACCCAAGTTTTGCAGCCTGCCTCAATACCTGTTTGCCTTATCTCGTTTTTTAATCTGCATAAAAGACATTGTAAACATGAGCTATGGCTAAGTTAGTAAGGCCATATTCTGTCCAAAGAGTTGTCGAGTTATTTTCCCCACACCCTCTTGCCTTCGGGCTCGTTAATATCCCACGTCGTTAATATTTTGTTTGTCATCTCGACGAACTCAAGACAAAGTAGAGAACTGTCGACAGATTACCAAGAACACAATACTGTTTGTCTGATTCCAGAGCTTAACTGAACGCAGTCTTTAATTAATATCATTCCTTTTTATTTATTTCTCCAGGCCAGTACTCCGCGCACGGAGATAGCTGGAAAAGCAGCCGAGGATATCGCCAGATTCATCCGAGCTGTACCTTCTGATAAAGGCCGTGAAATAAACATCACTCTTTACAATGTACTCATCGCTGTGGATGAGGTTACAGTCGAGAGATCTGTGACACTGTCTTATCACGAGGAAGAAGGTTAGCATTTTGATGTTTATCGACGTAAGGGGGGGGGGGGGGGGCATTTAAAGAAGTTCTGTCGAAGTATTTTAGTTATTTTGGCCACGCACAAAATTACTTTTAAATTGAAGGAAACCTGAAAATAGTAGTTCACTTGAAAAACACCAAAAAGATAATAGTAATAATCCACAAAGGAACAAGTTTAAGCATCGAGAAGATTAAGATGGATCGCAAACTACGAACTTGAAGAAATCAGGCTAAACTTTCACGATGCACAAACCGTGACTTGGCTTCTTTGACAAAAATCTGATCGCACTGAGCCTGAACTTGCTTGTGGCGAAAGAACTAATGCGTTACTCACGGCAGGCCTTGCTGTGGTTGGCATGGGATGGGCAGCGGTCGGTCAAGAAGGAAATCAAAGTTTAATATCGCAAGCTTTAAAATCGGCATCAGCTAACACGCAAAACTGTATCGAAATGAGCGTTTGTGGTGATAAACTGTACAGCATACTTAAGCTAACGGTTTTAACGGATTGTTTTTTGTTTTATTTAACAGCCGCCCCGGACTATCTCATCCCATTAATTGCTTCACTTGTTGTGTTGGCCGCCATTCTTCTTCTCATACTCTGCATCAGAGGAAAGTGGCGTGAAAGACGTCGAGCGAACAGAGAAACACGATTAGCTGCGAGAACTACATTGAAGAAGAAGAGAAATGCAACGCAGGAAAAGCCATTGACTAACGCTAGAACTTATTACAACCAGACTTCCACAGACTCAACGACGTCTTCCTCGACGTCAACGTCGACACATTCGACTGAGCTGAGAAACTTTGAGTACAACCGAGCGAGTTTGCTCGACTCGACACCTTCGATGTGTTCCACACCTCAAGTATTGTCCCCTCCCCTCTCCCCTAAGGAGGAAGGCGCCAAAGATGAGTGGAGGAGATTTCAAGTGCGGCGGGACAGTACGCAAATAGAAATAATTGTATAAATAATTATTCGTGATTAATTATTATATCCTTCTAGAAGTCATTTAAGAATGGAAATGAAAAAATACACTATTGTTAATTTATTGTATCCACGAAAAAAAGTGTAGCTTTTGAAAGCAATTTTCTATAACTCCAAAAAGTTAAAATATGGCGGCTGAAAGAATTTATTTATAAAAGACAAATGTTGTTAAAAGGCATCAGGATTCCTGGTGGTGGTTTTGTTGACAGGCCAACGTGTAAATAATACAAAAAAGGTATTTAAATGGTTTTTAAAGCTGTAAATATGTATACTATTTAATTTAATATTTAAATGGCCTTGTAGTTCAGCTTGAACTGTGGTGAGTCGAACACATTCTCGTGTAAAAACTTATTCATTATGACGATTGATGTTGGTTCTAGTCAGCTGTTAATTCTTAAGAGTAAGTTTTGGAATAAGCATTTTGTAGCCAAATAGTTTTTTAAAAATAACCTTAAAAGAGACCCTAGAGTGTTGTTCTCTTAAAACTGTAACCCTCTGTGGTCTGTTGACAAGATGAAAGTGCCAAATTATTTTATATAGAACGAGGCTTCAGGCCACACCGACTGAAATTTTCTAAACGTAAAAGTAAATTTGTTAAAGGTTTGAGATAGCCCTAGAATATTTTTGTAAATTTCTCTGTTTTGGACACTTGTGGTCCTTATACTTATACTTAAACTGCCCAGTTTTTAAGCTTACATTTGAATTTTTATTTATCGCATGATTTATACAAATGCTTAATTAATGGTCTGAGCCTCGTACATCTCGCATCAGTCGTGTGCACACCAGTCACGAAAACGTTGCGTGAGCTGTCTCTTAGGGTAGACAATATAATAACTGCAGGACTTTATATACACGTCACGAGTGTTAAAACCTATTTCACATTTCACGAAGTTATACAGTGAAATGATGCGACATATGTTACTAAATATTGTTACAACAGCTCCATGTTTACGAAACTCCTCAAAGTCACGAGGGTAAAGCTCTGTTGCCCGTGGACAAACGAAGATCTCCAAATGCAACCGAAAGAATCCGAATATTTATTTACCGCATGAGCGCAAAAAAAAAACATGTTTATTTCCACTTGCAACGGGATTTACACTTGCAAATTTAACATGGATGTAGCCATTACAAACTTGTTTCAATGTGAAAACTGTAATCGTTTGGTTTTGCGTTGGAAATGTATCGATATAGTATAGAGAATATATCTATTTGCCTGTCAACACTGGCTGCAAAAGTCTCCAAAGCTTGCTATGCAAAAATTGAAAGCTGTTTAAATTATTGTACAAGAAGAACTGCTTAGTATTCTGTCAGGTTCTGAAATAATCATTGTGAAATGCCGCCATTAATTGACATTCTCTCGTCATAACGAGAGGCTTATTTGACCTGACTGAGTTAGTCTGTTGTTTAAGTTCCTGTTCATTGCGTAAATAAACACACTTAACGACCATCACTGTGCGTGCTTATTCCGTGTTTTAGTATACCGTTGGGCCCCGCTAATTCGAACTCGGTTATTTCGAATTTCCAGTTATTCGAACTCGAAAACATACCCCTTGGATTTGCCCTTCAGTCATTTACCTCCTGCTATTTCGAACGTACTATTTTTCGTTTTCCCCGGGAGTTCGAAATAGCGGGATTCAACTGAATAATCCGTCCTGGTCTATATAATCACCAGACTGCACTCCCCTGTTGTCCAGGCTTAGACGGTGAAATCGGCCGTTTCTCAGCATTGAAGTCTAAGAGATACTACATTGGAAGCTACTCAACTAAAGGCTATCCCCGATACTTTTGTCAAGTCTGCACTTAATCAGGGAACGAAACCACACCTCGATACCGTGTCCAACGTTCTATAAACGACCTCTACATCTGAAGAAGGAACAAATTAGTTAATTTTGCTCTTTTTTTGTCGAGCACTTTGCAGTCATGAGCCCCTGCCTCGGGAGAATTGGCAACCATTCCCTGTGGCACAACGTCAAATTAATTATTGCGGGCGACCAGCGGAGCCCGCAATCCTAATCTCAACATTGGTTTCAAACGCATGCGCGGCAGTTATATAGCCTTGCAGTGACTCGAATTTAGCAAAAAAAGTCGTCCTTCCAAATATTTGTCCTTAGGGACACTAAGAACCAATGAAATGAAAGGACGTAATTTTAGCACAGGCGCTTTGACCACGCGAGACAAACACGAAGCAGCAGTAATTTGAGCACAGGCGTTCTGACCGCTAGAAACCAGCACCAAGCAGAAGACAATTCTCACCAAAGCATAGCTGTTTCACCTTCCATAGTCAATGATCTTTAATGTAGTTGAAGGGTCAAATAATATGTAAATTTCGCCTTCTTGAAGCTAAGAATGTCAAGAATCACGTGCAGTTCATGCAGAAGTGGCGGTCCATAAATTGGAATGCACACAACACAATTTTATCACGTGGACGACGTCTATTTCTTCGAAGAATCACGTGCAGCTCATGCATAGCTGGCGCGCCGTCCAATCAAAATCGAGCGTGTGAACTTGTGATCGGAGTGTCTGTTGTTGTCGGGTTACATCAAATGACCTTGACTAAATCAATATGTCCATTTTATAATCAACAGTGTTTTTATTTACAACGTGAAAAAATAACCATTTTGTCAAACCCAACACAAAATAGAACTAGTGTATAATCAAACTGGTGTTACTGTTTCACAAGGTCAGTAAAACCACTCTTAGGTCCCTTTGTCTCGTTTTAGGGAAAATAATCACCCACACTATGCAACCCTTTATTGCCCTGCAAATATAAATGCCCAAAATGGAAAAAGAACACAACGCCACTGTTTTACAATGAATTCGTTAACCTCAGTGAAACAAAATATGCATAGCCCTCGCCCGCACTTCCTAACCTGTGGTTATTACTAGTTACTTAACAAAACATAGGCACGCAAGGCGTGCAAGAGTTATTTTT
>OZ026600.1:33033819-33071319 GCA_964020085.1 Micromussa lordhowensis
GTGGACTGATTCACAGAAACATCAGTAAGTTTGTGCAATATTTGAGGCATTAATTTGTCGCCAAAGATATAAAAACAAACAAATCAATCGTCTTGCTGTTAACGGCTTCTTCTTCACTCACTCTTACAAGCAGGTAGGTGGTTATTTTCGTCAGTCCAGCTTCACATTCTGCGCCCATCTAGTTGTTCGATTCTACATTTGATAGTCAGGTGCTTTTGGTAAATTGTAAGGATATGTCCTTTATGATTTAAATACTCGCACACTAACACTAATGGTAAGGCTATTTATTTATTTATTTAATGCTTGTTCTAGCCGTTACTTCAGATGTATTTCCCATCAATACTTTGTTTAATTTGTCATGAGATGTCAAACAAACCATGCAGCCAGCCATAAACAATGCTTTATGAGAACATACAACTCTTTTATCTGTCCCAGCGTGACTGATTCTGCCCCATTTCGTACAGTACACGTTTCCATCTCTTTAAAACTCCAAACTGCCACTCATTCTGTGTTATGAGCTGCAGTTTTGCTGTTAAAAAAGGTACAATCTATTCAAGAATGGATCTGTTTGACAGTTTGTCATTGTTAAGAGGAGTCACAAGTAAATAATTCCTTTGAGTAAATGGATTACATTTTAAGACATTGGTTGGCAGATGCGTAACTTTTAGCAAGTTAATAAAATAGATGCTCAAGTTTGAGGGGGATTAAATAATATCCTTGGAGAATTATGCAGATCAAAATACCCCCAAGTGAAAACACCCCTGGGATATCTATGTGGAGTAATGAATCAATCAAATAGCTACATCGACATATTCTGTGTATTTGACAAGTTGATTTGCACAGGGGGGGGGGGGGGGGGCATTTGACATCAATGGTTGATTTGGGGAGGGATAGGATGAGTGAGATATGATTGTGGTCTTTTGTCACAGCTGGGACAAAGAGGAGAAATAAAACAAGGTAGTGATATGGGAGGAGAAGGGAGAGATTTTAACAAGTTGCTTCAAGACCATAGTGAAGCTAGAAGCCATCATGAGACAAGACCACTTCAGAGTTTGTGCGTCATTAAAAGACGCAGTAGTAACATCTTAAAAGAAAACTCGGGACACAGTCAAAGTTGAGAGGCTGTTAAAGGGTGAACTTTCCTTTGCATTACTCAAGTTATCCCATGCTTTTTCCGAGGGTGGAGGTATTTGATCACCTAGGATGGCCTTAAAGTCCTGCCAGGCTGAAGGTGGGGGCATTTGACCACCGTTTTTGACCCAGGAGTTGGGAATTTAACCAAGTGAAAATTCAAAATGTCAAGTGCCGAGGGGGATGCCCAGGGGGTTGCCCAAGGAGATGGGATTTATGCTGAAATTCAACACTTACACCTACATGTATGACTTGATATGTTTCAAGAATGAGAAATATACAGCCAGTTTTGTCCTTGTTGCAAGTTTTTTCATATGAGTTTAAATATTTTCTGCATGCTGTGAAAGGAAAACTTTTTTCCCTGGGGGATTTTGTTTTTGGGGCGTTTTGACCTGTTACCTCCCAGAATTCTTTGTGTTCACAGCTGCAAACAAGTCTCTTCAAAGTGATGCCATCTGTTAAGTTCTAGGTGGGATCGCAGTGTTTGGTTCCTGGGGAAGGAACTTTCCTCTCATAGTGCCAGAATGTGGATGAATTTAAATGTAATTTTATCATAAAGTACTCATGCTTCAGGATCAAATCAAAATACAGAGAGTTAACAGCTTCAATTTTTGCTTTGAATGCAGTTGCTCTTTATTTCTTATTGCCGACTCCTATATGAAAAGGTCAGGATGCTTTTCAACCAACCTGTATGTGGCTCAAGCTTTATTTGACCCCTAAAAGATACTACTTAAAACAGAATAGGCTCGATTACCAGTTACTGTTCAGGAGAGGTGCTAAAAAATTCTTTGACAGCTAAAAATGGTGGTGTTTTATCATTAACTGAGACCAGAAGGTAACAAGCATCCTTGACCTTTTCATATGGTAGCCCACCCAGGCATATCTTCTTATTGTCACTTCTTCTCCTCCCTGGGATATGTCTGGAATCTGTTTTTTTTTTTTTTTTTCAGAACACTGTTATGTGATTTGAAATCAACTGAATGAATTTAATATTCAGGCAGCGATGGAGATGACATTATGGCTTCCTTTGTTCATTTCCTTTCTTCTGAGGCTTACATCCTGTGAACATGTTATTCAGACTTTTTATGGAGAAATAGGCGCTGGAAATTTTACATATTTTACCCTAAAGAAGGAAGGAGATGTGACATTGATTCTTGAGAGTGTTGAAGGCGATGCTGACATTTATATATCACAGGATAATCTCAAACCTGATTTTGATAACTATGACCTGAAGTCAGCAACCTGCGGTGAAGATGTTATTACTATTCCAAGCTATTACAAGAGACCTATTGGAATATCAGTGTTTGGACATGTCTATGCTCCCTTTACAAAGTACACAATGAAAGTTTTGATGGATTATACTGGGGGAGAAGAAAGTGAAAGACAGTACACTGAAAGTGACGAGCCAGAGGAGTCACTTCTTTGGACCTTATTAGTTAACATTTTGAAGATTATTTTAGAGATTCTTCTGTAACTGGAACTGGTGCAAGTTAACATGTAAACTTTGAACTGCTATCATTTTTTAGATTTGTTGACAACATCAAATGAATGACATGGCACAGCAATTTCCTGAGACAGTGTGTTTCATTAAGACAGTTGAGCTCATTTACAAATAGATTGGAAAAGTCTCTTTTATAAACAGAAACAAATGGAAATGTTGATATTATCAGCTTTTGTTACAGGGAGTCAAGTAGTCTTATTTGACAGTAATTCCAGCCAAACAAGCCATACAAAAAGGTAGAGTGCAATTCACTAGAAGAAGCATCATGCCATCCTGTTACAAGTCTGTTGAAATCCTGTCTACAAGACGAATGCTGCATACAGCAAAGACTATGAGTGTATTACTAGTGGTTCCAGGGTTGTCACCCTTCAAGTGACAAACATTTTTGGCTCATCACGTGTGGAAAGAGTTTCAGCACAGAGCATGATTGCATGACATTCTTTCTGGTGACGTACAGTACAATGATGTGAATCAACAAGATGCATTTTGCACTGCAATTGCATGGCAAATTTACCTGGAAATACTGTGAAATAAGACTTCTCTGCTCCCTGTGATTTTGTTGCATTTTTATGGCCTGTGCAAGCAGTGGTGCCTACTAACCCCAGCCTTGCGAGAGATTCAGGCAAAGTGTTATTGTTTGGTTAGTTTCATTTCAGGGCTACCCTAAGGTTGCAGTTCTGTTTACACCAAGCGTAAACTATAATGTGAAGTGTTGTTGAGGAGTTTTACAAAGCAGTTAAATGCAACTGGCATCTATCTGGAAGTTGAAGTTGTCAGTAACTACTGTAAAAGAATGACAGTTTTTTTTGATGGGCTATTTTTTTGTAGGGGTTGAGGTGGGTATTCTTAGCAAGAGTGTGTATGGTAAGACTTGTTAGTTTATTTTGAGGGAAATGTAACATCTGAAAAGTCAACAATTGAGAGAAGCACAATACCATGGAATGGACAAACGAAGATCAAGAGTCTGAAAAACATAAATTCCAGATACATAACAAGCTTTGTAATAGTAATAACTTTGTTCTCAATGAGCTAACCAACAATAATTTATATGAAACCCCTGGCTTTGTTATTAGGAAACTGATTTTTTTTTGTGCATGTGTGTGCTATTGTAGAAGGAGGGGGGGCTAATTAATGGGACTTAACAATAGGTAGCTTAGCAATAGTATTAGAATGAATCAATCTGCAACAACTTCACATGAAAAACTGAAAGCTCATTGAAAACTTTAGTACCGGTAGTTGTAACAAATGCTATAAGATCATCGCATGAATAAATTTAACTAAACAAATTGATTCTAAGTCACTACAAGTAGTATCATCAAACATCACTGGAAACTTCTTTAAGACAGGAAATGAAATAATTTAAATAAACAACTACTAACGTTATTGGAGATTGTTGACAAGAACTTCCTTATGAGCAGTTGCAGAAAAGTAATATTTAAATTGCAGCCTTTTAAGTGAAAGTTCTTGACTAGCAAATAAGTGCAGAAGGTGTTGGGCTAGTCTTTTCTCACCAGTGTCTTCTTTCTTTATGCAGTTTTAAACAAGTGACCTAACAAGCCCACAAGAGTGAATACAAAACACGAGTGGACCCATTGCATTTGCACTTGTTCAATTCCTGCAGCCTTATTTTAAACAATTTAAGAGAAAAGAGGAAATCTGTGAACAGACTAGCAGTGGGCCAATCTGACAAAAACTGAGGGTAAGGGTGGCGGGGGGGGGGGGTGTGGTGAGATTGTCCTGTAACATGTGTTTAGTTGCAGGTAGTTTAGAGACAGCACAAAACGCTTGAGCAAATAATAAACAATTATTGGATGAGGTTTTTGTGATATCCAGAATAATCAAGGTCGAGGTAAGGGTAATCAGCCAAAGATGAAGGCTGAGGCTGATAACCCTTACCAAGACCTTGATTATTCTGGATATCACAAAAAACAAATCTATCTGTTTTATACATTGAATGAACGCAAAAACTTGGAAGTCATGTTTCTGCTTCTTCGCTGACGGCAAGCAACACGAATTGCGCGAAGTTGTGACATGATTACCCTTGGAAATCATGCACTGCGGTCATACATGACATGATAACCCGTGACCTTGACATGATTACCCGTGACCTTGACATGATTATTGTATAATCTGCAGTTATGATGTCACGAGCGCTGATTTAAAAAATTCACTGTAGGCTTTTGGCCAATCAGAAAAGAGCTAGAGAGTTGAATGTATAATAATAAACAATTATTGGATCAAGGTTTTTTTATATCCGGAATAATCAAGGTCAAGGTAAGTGTTGTCAGCTGTATCCGATTGCTGAGGCTGGTAACACTCACTGAGACCTTGATTATTCTGGATATCACAGAAACCAAATCTAATAATTGTTTTATTATACATTGTTTTAAAGAAAATAAGGACAAATGCATTATGTTGAAGCAATTCGACCATCCATACCACATCATCCGTGAACTTGACATTGCTCTTGGAAATCATGTATTGCATGCGCAACCTACAGATTATTCACTAATCTGCTAGCAGATTAGTGAATAATCTGTTGCGCTGTTTCCCAGAATTAACCGTAGGCTTTTAGCCAATGAGAAGACAGATGGTGACTACAATATATATAATAAAGGTAAAGGGCCCAACTAATCAAATGTTTAGAAAAGGCCAAGCTAACCTTCAGTGAACTAACATCCCATCCAGGGCTTTGTGCTACATATCTGAAAAGTAATAAAGGCCCTCACAGCCTTCCCTAGGATTGGAATGGACTTTATAAAGCAGTTGCACTGCTCACTAAATTACCACACCACTAACACAAGAAAGTTTCAAGACAATGACAACTGATTTTTTGGTCAGATCATTTGCTTCAGTTTTCTATTCTTAAATAAATAGACCTTTTTACCAATACGGCGGCCATTTTGAAATCCATTATTTCAAATAGCTAATATGATGCGATGATCAGGGGGCAAATTAAGGCGCATTCCTTTGGGGTGATCTGGATCAGGATCAGTGATCCAAGATCTGTCTGGATCATGGTGCATCAAAGGGACTGTTGAATCTGTGACCAGAGTGGATTAATCAATTCCTTACCATGATCCAGACAGATCTTAGATCACTGATCCTGATCCAGATCACCCCAAAGGAATGCACCCTTAGTATATATTTGCTCCCTGAGGATCCCATAATAGCTATTTGAAACAATGGATTTCAAAATGGCCATTGTATTGGTAAAAAGGTCTATTCAAATGTTACAAACAATAGTGCGAGTATTTCCTTAGAAGATAAATCAAGTCAGCCCAGCACACTATCCAGCCAGTCCTCAAGATCATCTTCAGCTTTCTTTGCAGACTGGACAGTTGGCTTTACAGATGAAGGTGGAGCTATTATAGATGCAGAAGTAACCTGGAAAAAAAATCATAATTACATCAGATGAGGTGTGGTGTGCCAGAGAAATCTAAATTGTGTGCATTATGTGGTTGCTTTCCATTCACTCAAAAATCTGAGAACAAGGGCAAATGGTACAGAAGTTTCCTCAGAAAGTTTCCAGAAAATCTGACCATGTTTCAATTTTGAAATACAAAGTATTCAGCAGAAAATTCCTGCAATTTGGCAAGGAACGTCATATGGAATGAAAATTCCCAGTAAGAAATTTTGGATATACATGTATCTTGCACGGTTGTCCTATTTTTTTACAAATTATGGAAGTGCTGTTCCATTTATCACTGGAAATTTCCTGAAACGGAAACAGGAATTTTTCAATCAAATGAAAAGCAGCCCACATTGACCTATATATCTGTTTAATTGTCATAATCTAACACTCTTGCCAGTAATATACTCCATGGTCATGTAGGTCAACAGAGCAACTAAGCTGGTCACTTATTACAACACAAATGGAAGCCTGGACTAGTTTCAGAGACACCCTGCTGGCAGTTTGGACATAAATTTAAAATAACGATGGCACAAAGCTAACCAGAATCAAGATTGATTGATTCATATCTGATTGATTGACTGAATGACTGACAGACGACAGATGGATAGACAGATGGATGAATGGATGGATGGGCAGAAGGAGTGACTTGAGGTTGAGGTACAACCTTCTCCTTTCTCTGGTGTAGGAATTGTTTTCTTGGCTGTCTGTTAATCACACGCCTGAATCCACCTCCCCCCTCCCAGAAATGACTGATTTAGCCTGTGCTGTGAATACATCTTCACCACTCACTAACCTTACTTGACTGGTTTCCATCAGAGGGTTTGCTATTGTTGTCATTAACTTCTGCTGTGCCAAGTGAAAGAAGAAATTCAAGTTCATCATCTTCATTATCACTTGACTGAGCTAATTGTTCCACTCTACCACTCTTTGAAGACGTGTTAACAGTTTTCAAAACGTCTTTCAATGAATTCTGCAAGTTTTGTGTGTTATGTAGAGTAGAAGGTTCTCTTCCATCTACTGGCTGCTTCACATGCAACAAATCTGCATCATCACTGTTTATTGAGTGAGTGAAGTGTTTAGGGTCATTGCCAGACTGTTTAAAAGTTCTTTTATTCATATCCTGATCATGGTTTCTAACACTGTACGGTGACGGCAAGTGTTGAAGAGTGTTTTCCAGGGAAGGACTTGGTTCTGTTGTTGTTGCTGTCGCAGGCTTAGAAACAGTTTCATCATTAGAGCTCCATGGTGAAATAACTGCAGCAGGTTTATCTTGATCCCTTAAATGTGCATTTGCACTCAATTCAAACTCCTTGACAACATCTGGCTGAAAAGGAATACACCATTTGTTTATTCCAAATTATTAGATATGGTGTAAGCCTTATTTGCAGTGTTTTTGATGGAAGAATTATATGTAGGTGTCAGCAACAAAAATCCTAGGGAGGCACTCCTGCCATTGGTCAAGAGTGATTTTTATATGACTATCAACTAATTTTTGCATGAAAACAAAGAGCAAACCAACAAACAATCTAGATGGAATCAATGTGATTGGTGTAGCAAACAGTGGAAACACACACGCTGTTTGTTTAGTTCAGTGAATATGCAGAGCCAAACATACAGACTGTGAGAAGTTTGAAACTTTTTCAAGGTCACTAGTATAATGTGCAATGCTCCCTCCACTTGACTGATATTTTGCGGGACAAAAGTGTCCAAAGCTTGTTTCATCCTTTTAATTCCTCACAGATGAAATAAATCATGAACCCCCAGCCAATGACATGAAATAATAATAATTTTATTTAGTAAACAGATTTTCAGGTTCATATGAAATTTGTTCTATTACTGTCTGTCCACATAATTGATAACAACAAGAAGACAGCATTAAATTATTACAATAATATTAAAGATACATACATGTATTCCATCAGCTGATATATCAAGACGTTTATGCAGGGGAACACAGTTTAGGGAAGCAGCTAAACTTCCAAAATCGATCTCAAGTGCTGAAGCAGTTATCTGTTAAAAATGCATTGAAAGTACATTTCACCAAGGAATATGCCTTATTGTACCAACATTTACTACATTCATAATACCTACCTATCCAGTCAATATCAATTGACCATTAGTTAGTTACATCAAACTTAGGGAATGACTGTGCAGAATGCAGGAGAGCCTTCTCAGTTTATATTTACATTGGTATGGGCAATCCAATAGTTAAATTTCTTCATTTTACGAGTATACCATTTGATTACCTTTTGATATCATGGGTGACAAATGATCCTGCTCACAATTAATATTGATTTTTGACTTGATTATGCATCAAGAAATTCCGTGCCAGACGTTGTCATGGCAATATTATAATTTCACAGGTAAACTTATAATTTGACACCGAAATTTTACGCCAAAATTAAGTAGAAATTTGTCACCCATGATATTATTCACACAATCACATGGTGTAATTTTACTTGCATCTTGTAGCTTCACAGTATCCTATTGTAGGTAATACATGTTTTTGTTGCATATTTCATGGAATGAAAGTCTCTTGCTGGATTTTTTTGTTTGAACTTGGTAAGATTCACTTTAGCCAGTTGGTTTAATTAAGTTGGATATCAGAATAAATTCATTACCGGTACATTGAGCAACTGGCTGCTTAATAGAGACTTAATAGAGGTGGGAACTGCAGATAATTGCACTCAATAGTATAGGCTACAAGAAGATTGCATTAGCCCTTTTCAATTACAATATAATCTAGCATGTATGTGAGGCAATTTCAGGCTATTTCGTAGTTTCAGCCTGAAATTGCCTTGCATCCACATTGGATTACATTGTTATGCAATTGAGAAAAACTAACCATGAAAAGAACTATTGTTTTAATTTTCTGAGGGAACATCTCACATAGGATGCCCACATTCCAATCCCAGCCAAAACTTTTCTCATTAATATATGAACAGACGACATGCAATAATAGCGAACAACAAACACTTTACTAAGGACAACAAGGCCTTTACAAGATGGCCGAGTAAAACCACACGAGGGCAACGAGAAGACGCCGGTACTATGCATGCGCGGCCAACAATAACTGCTGGCGCAACTTCTTCTTCTGTGTAAATAGAAAACTAACGTGTACAAAGTAAAAGAAACTTAACAAGAAGGTTGTAACAGATAGTGACTGTTCTTTACAGCACTTAGCTAAACGGACTATTTCTGAAGTAACTGCCACCTAAACCACTAGTCAAGAATGTACTCCTGTAAGTATGCAGGGGGTCGACGGGCCCGCTGGGGTCT
Source organism: Micromussa lordhowensis (assembly GCA_964020085.1). Lineage (NCBI taxonomy): Eukaryota > Metazoa > Cnidaria > Anthozoa > Scleractinia > Lobophylliidae > Micromussa > Micromussa lordhowensis. Next base: position 33,043,146 of record OZ026600.1, read on the forward strand.
TGGTTCAGATGGAACTGGGATAGGAATACGATCAGTGTCAGAGTGGGAGGTGCCTTCTTGGTGTTCGTCGTGGTGCGGGGTGGAGGCTGAAGGGTCTGGACTGGGAGGACGTAACAGGTCCGGTAGGGCAGAGGGTGCTTGACACGGCTGGGGCTGCTCAGCAATCTCCTCACATTCGTCATCGTCAAGTGTAGGGACAACAGAATGGTAGGATGGTGGTGGAAGGGTGTGTGGTACAGCGTAGCACTCGGCTAGCTTCACCTTGTAAGATGTAGCCCTGAGTTGCGAGCCAGAGAACTTCTTAATGAAGCACCATTTGCCATTGATGCTAACAATGATATAGCGGTTGCAGGCGCGTGACTTGTCTCGGTCAAACTTCACGTAGACCAGGTCTCCAACTTGCAAGGGGGGAACAGGAGTTTGTGGTCAGTAACCGCCTTTGGCCGCTTTGCTGAAAGGATGGTTGGCTTGACAGGCTTCTTGTTTCGCTACAACATGTTGCAAGTCATTGATAGGTATCTGCTCATTGGAGAACTGGTTCCGTTGTGTCCAAAGCTCCCTGAGAAGAACTGTTGTTGGTGACTGACGTTTCGACAACCTGTGCGGAAGTCATCTTCAGTCAGAGTCAAGTGAATAGTGTTTGTCAGTCGATGATGTTATAAGTTTGGTCCTTTGAAAGTGATTGGTCACTTTAGCCATGATGGTATTGGCTGAAAGACTCGTGTTAAGTTTGTCATCAGTCATTGGTCAGTTTCGATCCGTCTTTTGTTAGTCAAATTGCTAGCGTTGAGGTCCGTGTACAGTTAGTCAAATTAAGTCGGTCTGTTAGAAGTCCGTTTGAGATGGTCTCAGAAGTGCCCTTAATATAAGGTATATGTAATATACTCTTTTATTCGCATTGAAGACTTACTTTTCCTTTTCACACACACGTGTTCTAACAACAACAAGCGCTATCCCATAATATGTTATAGGCAGCCACAGGCAGCCCAGTAGACACTACAACCCCTCTTTTCCTTGGATTAATGTACTAATTACTGGTTAACAAATTTCAACAGGACTGGAATAACTCTGTTTGGACGTTTGACCTGGAAAGCTTTCAACAAGTTCACTGTTCAGTGTCCCGTTTCTTGCTGTTCAAGTTTCAACAGAGCTTATAATCATACCAAGTAACTCAAAGTGTTCTCCTTAATGTCAATAGAGTTCATAATCATTTAAATACTCTGGTGCCCTCCTTTCCCTAGTTGGCCTTAGGGGTAATTCTGGAACCTCTGATTCGGCAGTTCCGCCTGCGACACTGTCTCCTGTGCTTTGTTGGTCTGGTCCATCGCTTGCCTTCAGATACTTCTTAACATCAGTTACATTTCTCTTGTAGTTAACTCCTTCTGGTGATGTAACTGTGACTTCCTTGCCGTATTTATTGGTGACCTTGTAAGGTACATCCTCGAAAGTGGTTGACAGCTTATTTTCCTTCCTTTGTTTCACCAGCACATGATCTCCTGGAGCTAGACTGTTCTCCTGCGCTCTCCTTCGTTCATCGGCATAGTCGGTTCTCCTCTGTTTCATTTCTGCGTCTCTGTCTCGTGCTTCACTGTCAATGTATTCAGACTTTGTCAGCTCAGGGATCTTTGACCGTATCTCTCTGTTAAACAACAATTTGGCTGGAGAGACTCCAGTGCTGCTATGAGGTGTGGTCCTGTAGGCTGTTAGGAACTTCCTCATCTCTACCTTTAAGTTCTTCTTCTCTGCTTGGGCAATCCTCAAGGCTTTGAGTAGACTTCTGTTTTGGCGTTCTACCTCCCTGTTTGCTTGGGGCCACAAGGGCGTGGAGGTTCTATGCTGTATGCCGTTTGTTTTCAAAAATGTTCCAAACTCCTCGGACGTGAATTGTGGTCCATTATCTGTTTTTAACGACTGCGGGAGACCATGCGTACAGAATATTCTCTCCAGGCTTCCTATTATGGTTGCAGATGTTACAGACTTGAGGAATGGCAGGTCTTGCATTTTGCTTCGACTTGTCTATCAATTCCAGCCCACCAGACCTTGCTGCGGAGTCTCTGTTTTGTCTTTGTCAACCCCTGATGTCCTTCGTGGGCCAGATCTACCACTCTGTCGCGTAATTTTGCTGGGATAAGCAATCTTGTTCCTCTTAGGACTAGCTTGCCTAGAATGGAAAGTTCACTTCTTACGGCTTTATACTGTGTTGGGGCGTTGTCCCATTCTCCTGTTCTGATGCATTCTCTTAACTGTGAAATTTCTGGGTCGAGCCATGACTCTTCTTCAACCTCCTGCACGGACATAGCTGCTGGTGTCGACGTTTCCGCCACAAACCGGATAAACTCTTCTGCATCATCATTCATGCATACCCCCTTTCCTTTGCCAAGACGTGAAAGAGGGTCAGCAATGTTTTGTTTACCAGGTACATACTGCACTTTGAACCTTGTATGGTTGCAGTCTCAGGACCCAGCGTTCTATCCTTGCTGAATTGCGGGAATTAGTAGAGTAGATAACCTCAAGGGGCTTGTGGTCAGTCAGCAGGGTGAATTCCACTCCATATAGGTACATGTGGAATCTTTCGCAACCCCAGACAAGTCCGAGTGCTTCTTTCTCTGTCTGAGAGTACCTACGCTCAACATCTGTTAGACTACGGCTAGTGTAAGCGACTACTCGTTCGCATCCTCCTTGAACTTGTGTAAGGACCGCTCCTAAACCCACAGGGCTGGCATCTGTGATAAGTTTGGTTTCTTCTGCATTGCTGTCGAAATATGCCAGGGTTTCTGCATTTGCCAAGCTGTCTTTTAGGGCATCAAAAGCACCTTGTTGCTCTGTGCCCCACACAAAGGGAGTTTGCTTCCTTGTTAGCCTGTGAAGTGGTTCAGCAATGCTTGGTAAATTGGGGATGAACCTGGCACTAAAGTTCACTAATCCCAGAAAACTTCGTACCTCCTCTGCATTTTGAGGCTCTCTTGCATCAACGACTGCTTCTACACGCGATTCTGTTGGCCCGATCCCTCGGTTGGACAGTAAGTATCCCATGAAAGTCAGTTTTGACATGCTGAATGCACACTTGTCCCTGTTCAAGGTAAGCCCCTTTTCTTGAATACGTTCGAAGGTCTTCCTTAACCTGACATCATGCTCTTCAACAGTACGACCATGGATAATGATGTCGTCATGAATGTTGTAAGCACCTTCACACCCCTCTAATACTTGTTGGATAGTATGTTGGTAAAGTTCTGGTGCAGAGCTGATACCAAACATCAGGCGTTTATACCTGAACAACCCCTTGTGGGTGATAAACGTGGTGATCTTTCTGGACTGTTCTTCTAATTCAATCTGATGAAAGCCCCATCTTAGGTCAAGCTTACTGAATACCGTGCTCCCATTGAGTTGGTACAGAACATCATCAACTGTGGGTATGGGGTGGCGCTCCCTTACTATGGCCTGGTTAGCTCTTCTCATATCTACACAGAGCCTGATGTTTCCAGAAGGCTTAGGGACTATGACAACAGGGCTTACCCAAGGGGTTGGCCCCTCAACTGGCTCAATGATGTCATGGTTTACAAGTTCTTCTAGTTTCTGCTCGATTTTCTCCCTTAATCCAAATGGTGAGGCTCTCAACTTTTGGGCAATGGGCTGGACTGATTCATCAACATGAAGTTTGGCCTGAAAGTCTTTGAGTTTTCCAACTCCAACAAAAATCCCCTCAAATTCTCTCAGCAAGTTCTCCTCACTGACAGAGTTTATCTCGATTTTCAATATAGCCAACAGTTCAGAGGTCTGTCGGCTGAGTATTGGCCTTGCCTTCTCTTCCACAACAACAAAACGTGTAACACATTGTCTATCTTTATAACACAATTCAGTTTCAAACTCACCGGCAGTGTTGAGTGGTTCCTCCGAGCCATAAGAGTACAATTTCTTGTTTGATTTCCATGACTTACACTTGATTTTTTTCTTTTTGAGCACCTCCCATGTCTCCCTGTCAATGACATTGCAAGTGGATCCTGAATCAACGAGCACATCCTCCAGTTGTACCCCTCCAAGTTCAATGGCTACTGTTGGTATGTCTCTGGCACCTACAGTACCGCCTGAAAGTATTTACCCATTAGCACGCGGTAAAACCTCGTCTCTGCCGAAGGGTTCTGCCGCGAATTCACCGCAGTGGGACGAATTCCTCAACCTCGTCTTGAACGGACGCAACCGAACACCGCGGCAAGCTAGATGCGGTACACCGCGGCGAAGAAACAATAGAAGCTAATTCTTTTGTTAAAAAGTGTGTCCTTATTGACTGCTCTTATGCGTGAAATTTCCGTGCTTGTAACTTGTTTTAAACAGGGCTCGCGACAAAATATATAACTTTTCAGCTTGCTGACGCAGGGGCTAGTGACAGGTTTAATTCACTAGCCAAAACAAATTTTTCACTTGCCAGATACTGTACTGTCATCGCATCCAGTCAAGTAAATGCTAGCCTGTGTAGCTAGCGGTATACTTTGAATGAACTGACACATACAAAGTTTTTGCGTCCTTGACTCTCAAAGAACCGCCGTCAAAACCTCGAAACTGGCGCCGCCGAAAAACTTTTACCTATTCATGATTTTCACGAACATAAAAAATCGATGTTATAATTATAAGCGTCGCACAACAAGGAAAACCAAAGTCTTTGCCCGTGAGAAATTCTCACAGATTTTCACAGACGTCTTCACAATTACAAAGTTTTTACGTCCTTGAAACCGCCGTCAAAACCTCGAAACTGGCGCCACCGAAAAACTTTTACCTAGTCATGATTTTCACGAACATAAAAAATCGATGTTATAATTATAAGCGTCGCACAACAAGGAAAACCAAAGTCTTTGCCCGTGAGAAATTCTCACAGATCTTCACAGATGTCTTCACAATAGACCTTTTTACCAATACGGCGGCCATCTTGAATTCCGAGGAAATTATGGGATGCCCAGGGGGCAGATGAGAAATAATTAAAAAGAATACTGTGGCGTGATAACTTTTCGTTAATTTTTCAATAACCATAGGAACAACTGCCAAATATCGTGAAGGAAAGATGTAACGCTTGTAATATTTGTTATGGAATATGAGAGACAAGCAGTAAAAATTTATCCTGAAAGCTGTGTATAGGATAAATTTTCCAGCGATTGCCCCCTCGGCAGCCCATAATTTCTCAGTCAAAACAATAGAATTCAAGATGGCTGCCGTATCGGTAAAAAGGTCTATTACAAAGTTTTTGCGTCCTTGATTCTCAAAGAACCGCCGTCAAAACCTCGAAACTGGCGCCGCCGAAAAACCTATTCATGATTTTCACGAACATAATAATTTGTTCCGACATAACTCTATACACTGCAGACGTAGGCATCGATGATATAATTATAAGCGTCGCACAACAATGAAAACCAAAGTCTTCGCCCGTGAGAAATTCTCACAGATTTTCACAGACGTCTTCACAATTACAAAGTTTTTACGTCCTTGAAACCGCCGTCAAAACCTCGAAACTGGCGCCACCGAAAAACTTTTACCTAGTCATGATTTTCACGAACATAATAATTCGTTCCGACATAACTCTATACACTGAAGAGGTAGGCATCGATGTTATAATTATAAGCATCGCACAACAACGAAAACCAAAGTCTTCGCCCGTGAGAAATTCTCACAGATCTTCACAGACGTCATCACAATTACGGCCATCGCAAAACATTTCCTTTCTTTCAAAATGCCGCTTCACAATTTCTCATGAACACAATAATTCGTTCCATCCTAACTTTATTTACAAATTTCAAACATAGGCATCATTCTAACTTTCGAACAACTGCGATTCTAAAAGTTATTATGGATTTGCAGTGGACGAATATTCGGCAAGCTTGTGCCGTACCATAAAATCACATTGGTCTTTATCCGATTGCGTGTCACGGTCTCAAATAGACTAAATGCCCCGCAGTCAGAAATATTCACCGAATTCCGACTGAAATCCTCAACCAAACCTACATTGAAATTATTTGCTGTTTCTTTAGAAATTTCAAGCGATCCTAAATACTATTTTCGTTTTACATTCGATGAATTTACCGAACTTACATGTATGCCGGGCATTTAGCCCATTTGAGACCGTGACCGGCAGTCTCACAAATGATTGTCAATTACGCAATTTCACCGTACACACAAGCTAGGTAAATTCATTGAATTTACCGAGAATTTACCAATGTGATTTTATGGTATGTTCAAGCTTTCGGAATTCGTTCGTTGATCGATGCAAACTTTCAGAAGCTTCACAATAGTATTCACATAAACAACTCTCAACGCATACCGACACAAGTGCACGTGACTACAAAAAAACGTGATTTGTCATGCAACATGAGTTCAAGCGTGTGAATTAAAAAACTTGCTTTAAACGGTAATGTGGCTTGTCGCTTAACGATTGTTTTTTTTTTTCCGGACTCTGAAGAAACTATTTATTTGGAAGAAAGTTTTATCCCTGGAAGTACTTTTGTATCAAAGATGAAATACTCAAACCAAATAGAGCGGCATTGAAGCTACGTGTAAGTACAGTATTTCGCACCGCGGCGCTGACAGCGAAAGACAGCAAACTACATGTATTTATCTTGATAGCGACGTATCTTTAACCAAAAAAAAACGTATTTCCTTACATTTCACTTCCCATTCACCGCAAGAAAGTCATGAAATGTAGCGACATTGTAGTAATGGATTCTTGTGAAGTTAACAACGCTTCAGCGGGGTCTTTTAGTATTATGACGAATACATGATTTGTCACACCGGAGCGTGAAGATGGCATTGTAAAGTTTAATTGAGTCAAAACAAAAGGTCTCTTGGCCTATTCAACTCTGCCGCGTCTTACTGTTTACCGCGGTATTTTATGTCGCGGCAAACCTAGGTAAAACCTCAGTAAAATTTCGGCACGCCGCGTCATTGCCGAGGCGAGAACGCGGTGTTGATCTGCGAATCGGCCGCGGCAAAACCTCGGTAAAAGGGTAAATATTTTCAGGCGGTACTGTAATTGAACTGTAAACGCAAAGTCGTTGTCCTCGGTGACATGACGAACGTTTCCTTTCTTGGTTTTATCTTCGCCCTTGGTCCTACAAAACTTTGTCAAGTGTCCAGTCTTCTTACATTTTTGGCAAGTAACAGATCTGGCCTTGCATTCCGGGTCTCGTGCGAAGTGGCCTTCCAACCCACATCGGTAGCAATTTCCTCTCTTCCTTGTGCCGTAATCAGCTTGTTTATCCTCCAAGGCGTGTACACTGTCACCCTTGGAATCATTCTCTATCAATCTTGCGTGACTTTCAGCCGCTTCCGTTGATCTTGCAATCTCTCGCGCCTTTTGAAGTGTAAGCGTTCCGCTTGCTTCCAGCAATTTCTTGCGAAGGTTGTGTGACCTGCATTTGTCGATCAGTTGATCATGGATATGTTCCTCTTTGGCTTCTCCAAATTCGCAGTTCTCCGACAGCTGAAACAACCTCAGCACGAATTGATCCGCTGTTTCTGACTCTTCCTGTTTTGCTTGACGAAATTGGTGCCTTTCAAAGGGAATATTAACCTGATGTGCAAAATGTGCATCTAGCGACCTCATGGCTTTTGCGTACTCGGAGTCGTGTTCTGGAACGGGTCCTGGGTCGGTCAGGGTGTCGAAAATATCCTGTACGTCTTGTCCGGCGCAGTGAAGGAGCAGTGCTTTTCTCTGGGAATCCTTTTTGACGCCTTTAGCTTCAAGAAAGAACTCGAAGGAACGTTTCCAACGTCGCCATCTTGGACCAACACTAGTTGGGTTGCCTTTGCAGTCGAACGGACTAATGTTTCCAAATTCGATGTTTACCGCCATTTCGGTACTTTTCCTCTAGGAGACTATTGACGATTGGTTTTCATCCTCGTCGCCAGTTGTAATATACTCTTTTATTCGCATTGAAGACTTACTTTTCCTTTTCACACACATGTTCTAACAACAACAAGTGCTATCCCATAATATGTTATAGGCAGCCACAGGCAGCCCAGTAGACACTACAGTATAGTCACTGTAGTAACAGGTGTCAGGTTCCTGTTCATTGCGTCAGCTTCGGTAGGTCGGTAAATGTTTCATCTAATAAAGTCAGCGTTGTAGTTGTTCTTGTGAAAAAGACGCTTAAGGTATTTGTTTTTGTCACGTGAACTGTCCGGTGTGTCACAAACTAGTTGTGCTTGTCTCGTCAAAGTCTTAATAGTCGTGGCTTTGTGTGAAGTCGGGTTGTAGGATGATTCGTACTACAGGAGGATGATTCACCTGTTACTACAGTGACTATACCTTATATTAAGGGCACTTCTGAGACCATCTCACGGATCCTACAGCCCTACAACATCTGCGTTGCCCACAAACCTACGACTACGTTATGACACTTACTGACCAACGTTAAAGACAGGGACGAACCCAACAACAGACAGGGAGCAGTTTACAAGATCAAATACTCCGGCTGCCAGGCTTCATACATTGGTGAGACTGGCAGAAACCTGAACACGGGACTAACTGAACACAAACGAGCCACGAGAAATGGTGATGTCAACAATCACATTGCTGTACATCATCAACTGACAAACCACAACATTGACTGGGACAGTGCTGAATGCTTAACCTACAGTACGAACTATTTTCAGCAACTGACTCTTGAAAGCTGGTACACTAACTTAGAACAAACGCCTCTTAACAGATGTCAACAGCTACCGGCGCCTTACAAACGACTTATTCACGACGCAAACGAAACCGACAAACAGACTTCTAACAGACCGACTTAATTTGACTAACTGTACACGGACCTCAACGCTAGCAATTTGACAAACAAAAGACGGATCGAAACTGACCAATGACTGATGACAAACTTAACACGAGTCTTTCAGCCAATACCATCATGGCTAAAGTGACCAATCACTTTCAAAGGACCAAACTTATAACATCATCGACTGACAAACACTATTCACTTGACTCTGACTGAAGATGACTTCCGCACAGGTTGTCGAAACGTCAGTCACCAACAACAGTTCTTCTCAGAACTACACTCACCCGGACGATCATACTATACGAACTACTGATACTCTTGGGTTCAAACCATTTACTAGGATTTTTGTTGGTGTTTTTGACAAGACCAACTTCGATAGAGATGCCAAGATGTTGTAAGGCGTTAGTTTTTTTCAGCGAGACGAATCCGGGTGCAGGGTCGACACGAATCACAGCTTGAGGACCATCGAGGGGGTGTAGACCCACTACTAATCGGGCAAGGGCACCACAAAGGGTATCACACTTCTCGTCGGGTACAAGGCACGATGTAGTGTAAGAGGTGGTACCTTCTCTCAAAAGTAAGATGAATTGGCGACAGCGTCTAATGATATCGGCTGCAAATGACAAGCCTACAACCTTGAGTGGATCTTCTGATGACTGGTTGGTAAGGGAGGTAGGGAACTTCTTGAGTGAGGCACAAGTGTGGCAGGAGTCTGATACTCGAGCGATAGCAGCACTCATATCCAAGTGATGCTGTATGACCATTTGAAGTTGATGCTTAGAGGGATGGTCAAGCTTGATGTGGATAGCAGTAAGTAGGCCATCAAGTACAGAACGAGGCACAACAATCAACTCAATAGGGCGGGAGAGAGGTTGTTGACGCTGAACAACAAGCAGGCTATCCTTGGAAATGGAAGTGACGTTAAGGTAGCGCTTTATATATCTGATGTTGGTCAGTTTCTTGGAAGGGCGGGTGCCCTGTTTCAAGTGAGCACAGACGCGCCGTAGATCGGGGCACTCATTTTGAACACTGAACCAAGCAGGTCTGCTGGTGAAGGGTAGGCGCTTGGTGTTGTCAAGGGCTTCTTGAGAAGAGATGACTCTGAAGACTCTGATTCATGCACAAAAGAGCAAATTTGGCAGTTCGGTTCAGTGCAGTTAGGAGCATTGCGACTGGCAAAGTCCGAGGGTAAATTGGCAGTGCCAGCGAGATGCTGGAGGCTAACTTGGTATCTACTGACGGTGGTCAAAAAGGAGGTAACACGTGGACTGGCAGAAAATTCACCTCAGCAAAGTTTCTGCAGGGCTTGAACACAGGGCTGGCTATCTGTCTGAAGGCAGGCATGGTGCTTGGATTGAATTATGAAGGGGCTAAAGGCAGCTGCTATAGACAGCGCTTCAACCTCACATGGTAACCATGTGACCTGATGCTTGTGTAGTTTAGAGCTGAAGAAGCCGGCAAGGAGAAGGCGGTCTTGGCGAGTAACGTACAAGGTGGCTCTTAGACCGCATCAGGTGGCTGAGCCATCAGTCACAATCCAAAGCTGGTCAGAGGCACGAGGGAGGACGATAGACTGATGGGTGTTAAGGGCATCTTGTGCAGCAGTGCATTTCTGACAAAGGTTGTCATCCCACTGGACGTGGTTGTGAGATTGTAGATTGGCCAAGGATGATTCAAGTGGGTCCACAAGTTGAGAGGCTTCAAACAACGTTATCGTTTCCTGTTTGGTTAAGGACCACTGCTTTGGTGCTCTTGGATTCATTTCGTGCTCTTAAATGAATAGAGGAAAGGCAAAATGTGTACTTAGCTGTGAGTCCTTGTGTATTGTTGACACAGCTATCGACTAAGCTGTTTCGCTAGTTCCTCGCTTGGAAATCGGTCGACAATCCGTTATGGGCTGGCGGTCTCTAAGTACGAGATGAGGGTAAGTTCCAACCGCTGCCACCACGGCAATAATATGGACAGATGACACGATACTAGCAAACAAGAAACACTTTACTAAGGACAACAAGGCCTTTACAAGATGGCCGAGTAAAACCACACGAGGGCCACGAGAAGACGCCGGTACTACGCATATGCGGCCGACAATAACCGCTGGCGCTGTAAAGGCCTGACAGGCCTGTTTCAGTATATCTTTAAACTTACTTGTGTAGTACTTGAGTCACCTTCAATTTCCTGATCCAAGTCTTTCTCTGACTGAAACCGGAACTGCGATGATGGGTTTTCTGAAAGATAATGACATTGGAGACACTGAATATTAAAATAACTCTATGTGATAAGAAGAAAACAATAAATTAAACACTTCATCAGTCAAGTCTTCTACCTGATTTTTGAAGAAGGACATTGAAATCTTCTCCTCTCTTTGTGATGCTTGTGCTGCTATCTTCTTCATCACTAGTACCTGACATAAGTGAAGAGACAGATCTTCAGTAACAGCTTGTCATTGTATAGTTTATGTATTACATAAGTAATGGCCACCTTTTCGACTTTATCAGAGGGATTGCATTTGTGCTAGGTAGCCTGGTATACAGTAGGACAAGTATCCTATCTAGGGCCCAGTTCTTCAAAGCACGATTAAGCTAACCTGGGATAACTGAGAATTTTGATTTCAGTTTTGTAATATTCTTGTGAGGTTTTTGTTTGCATTATTTGTCCTTCAGTTTTGAGCTTGAGTAATTTCAAACTAAACTAAACATGAAGAATGAAAATCATTTTTATACCCCAAAATTGATACTTTGGTTAATTGTTAATCCTGGGTTAGTGGTAACCAGCTTTCAAACAACTCAGCACAGGGGAACAGTGTCATTCTTAGCTTCAGTAACTGAGATAAACTTGACATTAGTGCGGATTGTTTTTTCCAAGTATTTCTTAACCTGCCGGTGACAAATTATGTAAACATAAGCTTGATACATTTGAAAAATTAACAAACGATACTTATTTAAAGGTCTAAATGGTATTTTCTGGCAGTTCAGAAAATGAATGCAACATAGGTTAATAAATTAACAAAGGAATGTGTAACCACATTAGGGTATGGAGTTTGGCCATTTTGGTCTCAAAATAGGGTATGGTTTTGCACTCTAGTCTTGAATTTGGTATTGTTTTTTAGAAGAAGCAACTTTTTCTGCATTTATCAATAAGCCCATTAACAAAAGCCCTCCACAATGCCTTTAACATCTGTATAAACTAGGTAACTAATTATGACAAGATGCTTAATTCAAGATGATGAAAATAAAATACAAGGAAAAGGGCTGAAACAAGGTGTCACTTTAAGGGTCAGGTCAATTTTTTATCAGAGCATAAATAGGGTAGGGAAAATTACAGATTTTGGCCTTATTATATCATTACTTTTTTGTCTTCCCGATTTTTCTACTAGCCACTTTCTGAATCTGATTCAAGATTGTTAAAACTCACCTTCAAAATCTTCATATCGATCCCAATTACTGGACACCTTTCTCCTTGAAAACTGCTTGTGGTCTCCCTAATGAGACGAGTATAACATGTGCATGTTTATCTATAATATCTTTACTAAGATTAAGGTCCCGTACATTTTGAGACGATTGAAGACTCGACTGCAAACTGTAGCTTAGTTTTCGAACATCATGGTTACCTGGCTTGTATCCGCCAAACCATCTCCCTCCTGAGTTTCCGTAGGATTTTTTGTTTTTGTAGTCTCGGGTTTTTCCTTTGAAGCTGTTTTCTTGTTGGAAATTCCATGTTTTTTCTTGTAATCTGCGCGCTGTTTTTTCTTGTGTTCGTCTGGCCTCATGCCGAAAACATTCTCGTTCTTAGCCCAGGGGACTGGGACGAGTCGAAAGTGATGTCAATGTCTTGATTCAGCGGAATCGCCCACAGCGCAAGCGTTCGGTAGGAGCTTTGCAATTCAAAATGGTGGACGATTGAAGAAAGCTCGAAGAGAAACTTTTTTCCAAACTACGTAGCACTGTCTCGTTCTTGGTTTGAAATGGCGAGAAGTCGCCTTCAGAAGCAAGTACTTTCTTTGTATAAAAGCTTTCTCCGTGCAAGCCAAGACAAACCTGGTTTTACGGACCATATCAAGTACGAGTTTCGAAAAAACTCCGTTATACCAAAGACGGATGGGCTACGCATCGAGTACTTGCTGAGAAGAGCAGAGAATCAGCTCAAGCAACTAGAGAAGATGGAATGTAAATCAATGGGGTTTTTCACACGAGAGGAAAAGAACCAGAGGTGAAACTAGCGGTCCTGTTGTCTTCTTGGCCGAATGCTGTTGTGGCTCTCCGAGTGTGTGACGAGTCATAAGAACTTTGGAGGATACAGAATAGTCTTATTAAATAAAGGTGATGTGAATTAACTAAGTGTACGAGGAAACACAGGCTACATCTACACTTACAGCCTGAGCGAACCAAAGCTACAGCAGGACTACTGAACTCTGGAGGATACAAAATAGTCTTAATAAAGGTGATGTGAATTAACTAAGTGTACGAGGAAACACAGGCTACATCTACACTTAGAGCCTGAGCGAACCAAAGCTACAGCAGGACTACTCTGATGTAAACTGTGAAATGAAGTTTCACCATGATTTCATCATGTTTGTGACTTGTCCAAGCTACGATAGCGTTCCATACAACTTGGTAATCTTCATGTGATTCAGGATCGTCTGAATCATGGAATACTTGTGGACAACAATTGACTAAACTTTGATTGTAAAGATGTGCATATTGACATATTATGGTAGACACACTAGACAACAAGAATAAAAAGTCGGTTGTTTTTTTCCTTCAAGATGTTTGATTATCATTTCTTAGGGCCTCCTCATATTAGCCCAGTGACCGAGCTATCACAGTTACCAGGACAAAGTTTGTCTGTTCATATGAGAAATTTCAGCCCAGTCAAGCGGGATGAAAGTTGCATCGTTCATGATCATCCTAGCCTTGTTAACTATTGTGGCTTTACTAATAAAATTAATTTGCATGCTTCTGAAGTGGAAGTTCCTTCAAGGCAAAAAATGATACCATTTTGGTCGCTATGTTGCGAAAGCAAAGCTATTCTGTCAAAAATGTTTCATCCCGGTTAACCAGGGTTGAGTGTTCATATTGAAAATTTTCATCCCGGTTGCTGAGATCTTGGCAACCAAACTGGCCCATCTTCTCAGATGAATGCATCAAAATTTTAACAAAGGAAATAGCAGTGAGACGAGTCCTCAGTAAGCAGGCCAGCTCAGTCAACCAGGCTCATATAGAGGCTCTCAGAGTCAAGTGTCATGTTGTGGTGAGATGACTTCTTAGCATTACAGACGGTTCCTTTGGACATTAACTATTTAAGCAATAGAGCACTTTCTCCATGTTTACATATACATGGCCTCATCTAAACATGAAGGGGGGTTCGGAGAATTCAAGCAGTTATGCAAACCCAAGACGCAGTCAAGGGTTTGCATCACTTTCCAGAATTCTCTCAATCCTCTAGGTGTTTAGATGAGTTTATGTAAACACAGAAAAAGTACTCTAAAAAAATATGTGCAAATCTAAAACGTGACAACCATGTTTACATACTCTCATCTAAAAACACCTATCGACCAATGAAAGCGCACATAGTTTCAGGTATATTATAACACTTCGTGTACACTAAAGCATGGATCAATTTCAGTGTAGGTTCCCTGAAAATGTTGACAACATGTAGTTGGCAATGGTAAAATTGTTAATTTGGTAGTTTAGCATACAAATTGACAACCATTCCGGCCAACTCTAAGCTTGTTTTAATGGCCTTCTGATGGTTGATAAGAGTTGAAGAGAACTTTTATCCGACTGTAATGCATTTACTTTCGCTCGCATTAGAGTTGAAGAGAACTTTCATCTTACTGTAATGTGTCTACTTTCGCTTGCATTTGACTCCTCTGTCCTTAAATCAGTTTAACTGTGTGTCTGAATTAACGATAAAATTGATGGCTAAGCCAATGAAAACTCTCGAATTGCATTATCCAATGATCCAGTTTTTACCAATAGGTATTACATTTTATATCAAGAAAAAAAGAGAGCTCAGAACAATAGAAGGAACATCTTTGTACGTCCATTTTACAGGAGTTTACTTCAGAATTGCTGAGAAAACATTTAAAAATATAACTCCACTTTCCAGTGATTTGAAGTAAAAGAACCGTTTCTTTCAAAGCTCAGAGATTTCTTTGAGATATCCAATTAGTCCTGTGAAACTTTCTAGTTTTAGCATATTATAACTTCATATTTCTGGTAACAACCAACGAAACTAACCAGAAAGCTCAATACACTAAGACGACATTGAAAAGTGCCGACTTTTGTCAACTCATAATTGACAGACTTCGTGTATTTTAACGTGAGCCTCTATTTTACATAGTAATTGTTTCACGTAACACCATGATGTTGTAATGAAGCAAGGCTAAATGAAACACTTCTAGCTGGAAGAAAGATCTCTTGGCAACATGGAGTTGTTTGTTATGCCAATGTGTAACATTCATGTATATGATTAACTTTTAAAGTGGATTTTAAAGACAGTTAATAACAACTGTCATTGACAACTCTGTTGTTTCTTTTTATTCCAGAAACTTTAACTACCTTTGATGGGGTTGAGTACACTGTAGGAACAATTTTATGTTTATATTCCAAATACAAGGCTAGAAGGTTAGAAAATTAAAAATGTTTAAACCAAACGTTTTCGGCTGTTTGCCATCATCAACCCTGATGATGGCAAACAGCCGAAAACATTTGGTTTAAACATTTTTAACTTTTTAACCTTCTAGCCTTGTATTTGGAATATATTTTACTAAGTGAACATTATCGACATCAATTTTATGTTTATTATACACAACTGTAGTTCAATGATATGCATAGGTGGAGCATAGTCCAGTTCCAACTAGCTACCTTCTTTCAATAAGATAGATTTTGTCGACTTGTGGCAAGTCTAACTATCAGACTGCTACTTCTGTAACTGTTAGAGCAGTTTTCATTTGAGTGTCGAAAAGTTTCATATCAACTATGCTTCACGATTAGTTTAAAAAACTTGCGCCACTTTTTCATCCAATCAGAGGTAAAACCAAAACTAATCATGACTCGCTTGCACTTGTTTTCCTGCGCTTTGCGTCAGCTCTATGGAATAGACCATTTCCGAGTTACCTAAAGCCTCTCTTTCAAAGCAAGGCCTGGTGCACAACCATTCATATGAAAATGAGCTTAATTTGCATGTGAATGAAATCTCATTTTCATATGAAAGGATGAGCACCAAGACTCGCTTTGAGAAAGAGGCTAAGGTAATTCGGAAATGGCCTATTACTTCGAGCTTTGATTGGTTCACTGAATTGTCTGTATCCTTTGTGATTGGCTAGAGTGATTAATTCGGTTTTGGTTTTACGCCACTCAATAGGCCATTACCGAGTTCCCTTAGGCCTCTGTTTCAAAACGAGTCTAAGTGCGAAACCTTTCTTATGAAAATAAGTTTGATTTGCATGAAAATGAACCTGTAGGCAAAACACATTTTCATATGAATGGTTTCGCACTTCGACTCGTTTTGACACGCAGACAAAAGGGAACTGGCCTATTGAAAACTGCTCTATAACTATTGCAGAAATCGTTCAGCAGTTATTCATCCGAGAAGTAATAGTCTTTGTCGTCTTCGCCTGACTCCTGATCTGAGGCAGGATGAGCCTCAAACAACTCTGAGCTTAATGCAGGCAAACCACTGCTTGATGAAGATTTCTTTGGAGTGGATGTCCTCATCAGCTGAAAGATAAAAAGCAGATAACTTCTTTTTAATAACACAAAAACTAAGTGTAACATGAACGCAAAGCTAGTCCCGTTCGCAAACAAAATGATGGCAGGAATCTAGCATTGTATCACATAAGGTTTAATACTTATTGTCTTCAGGGAAAATTTTATTAATCTTGTACACAGTTCACTTTCGGTTTGTTGAGATTTGGTTGCTTAGTTCAGATTGTAAATATTGGTTAGTTTCTTTGATAAAAATGGTCTTTTTTCTATTTACTTCAATTTATTTCCACTCTTATAAGTCACACAAAATTACTTAGTCTATGCATTTTGTCTAGCGTACAGTGCATTCCGTGTCACACAAGCTTTCAATCACAGAGATATGAGGGAAATTCAATAGGGCTAAAGGAGTCTTCCTTGTTCTCCCGCAAAGGTTACCTTTGATTTTTGCTTTCCAGGTATTTGTGTTCCTCGCTTTCCTTGCTGCATTCTGTAGATGTAGTGATCCATGTCTTTGCTGTAGTAAAGTCAAGTACAATCAGGATTTAAATCACTGAAGCATTACCACTACTCTGTCAAACCCTGTAATGTTTTAAAGATTTTTCACTCTTTCTTTGAGACACACTAACCAGTGTACACACAGTCTTTATTAATGCAAGAGAAAATACATGCACATGAGGGGCAAATAATTTCCGACGTTTTCAATTTCGGACAAAAGTAGCGTCCGAAAATAAAACCATCCAAAATTTTTAAGCATCCGAAATATTTACAGTACAGCATCAAATTTTGAAGTAGCTTCAAAGTAGCTTTTAAGTAGCTCCAAAGCTCTTAGTTTCCTTTATGGAGCAAACTCTAGTTGAGGCACTGCTTGACTTATGTAATGATTTGATAGAATTTGTGTTATTTTCTCGTCGGTGTATCTGTCAAACCTTGATGGTGCAGTAAAACTATCATTTTCACAAAGGTGGTTTCAGTCTAATTTGTGTTTTGTAGGCATAAATTTACTTTAGCTATGTTGCAGCAAAGTGTCCAAAGTTTGTCCAAAATGAGACAAAAAATGTCAGAGAATTAAACATTAACTAAAAGTCCAAATGTTTTTCAGGTAACAATGTATTTCACAAAGTACAGAAGATGAAAAGTGAGGAGATTGAAAACCAGTCAATACCAAATAATTGGTCACTTAGAACATAACATCAAACAAAATTCGCTGATTGCTGAACAGTTGTTTCTAATAACTGACATTGCTTGCTATTTGTTACTGAATTGGTTTCATCAATTGGATACACTGGGTAAAATGGACTTACCGGTTGACTTGCTGTAACAGACTGGGACTGATGAACTCAGCACCAGGTGTCGATGAAATGGACAAAGGACCCAGAGGACGGAATCGACTGCTTGGTGTGCGGCTGCTGGGTGTCTTATATGAAGTACTGTCTACTGTTTCACCTTCATCGTCTTCATCATCATCATCTTCTTCGTCACTGCTTTGACTGCTTAGATTAAATGGAAGCTGAAAACATAGTAAACACAGCAAAGTGACACGCATTCCTTCATTAATACTTGGCTTCCCTATTACAGTGCCTCTCTTCAGCCAGGGGTACAAGTGGGTACCAGCGAATTTAATGCTGGGGGGTAACCCACCACTGGACCAGCATCCCATCCAAGTAATATAAATTATTCCTTGTCACTTCATGGTATAGAAATAGGAGATAAGCACTGGACTGATGGGCCACTTGGCTTGTATGCAGACTTTTTTAATCAGGGAGAAAAATGGAATACCTTTAGATCTTTCTTCTTTTTAAATGGTGTTGAGTCAAAGATGTCATCCTCATAGTTGACATCTTGCTGTTCAAGTAGTTCTCGCAGCTCTCGTTTTCGCTTGATGGTCCCAACTCCACCTGTAACTGTCTTTACATTTTGTTGGGAAGCAGCTGAAAAACAAAGCACATGTGTAATAGGGAGTGAGACAATTTGCAATGCAACACTAGTACTGTGGTGAAAGTCGCTATGGCACATTTCCACTAGTTAAAAAACAATTATTTGTTAAATGTGTGCCAATTCCTGTCATAAAATAGCATGACCTACCACTCATGGGTAGCTGAAAAATTGAACAACCCACCTTTACTACGGAGTCAAAAACTGATGACTTTTACAGTCAAACTAAGTAAAGCGTACCCCTCAATACTGCATTAATGAACTGATTATTTGAAACTTGAACCCGCTAGTTGTTTCAAGAATGCAATAATGAATTGATTATTCGAACATTGAACTCCCTTGCTCGATCCAAGAATATGGCTAACGGGTTCCGTTTTCGAAAAATCAATTCACTGTTGCGACTAGTAGGTTTCAAACCTACTAGTCTTTTCTAGAATACAATAGTGAATTGATTTTTCGAAAACGGAACCCGTTAGCCGTATTCTTGGATCGAACGAGCGAGTTCAATATTCGAATAATCAATTCTGCCCATCCCCTCTCTGCTACAGCCCATCCCCCAATTTGTTTTGACCTGTCCCTAAACTAGTTGACTAGTACTACAGGGCAAAGCGATTGGTATCCATTCATACGCATGTGTTCTACTCCCTAGACCAATTAAAATGCAGGGAATTAAATTTGCCCTATAACGTATTTCTGTATTGCTACATGCAAGTAAATTTGTCTAATTTACACTTTGAGTACTTCAAGTACTTGTGCAGTTCCTAACTAAGGAAGATCTGGAATGGAAACAGTCACCTTAGCTTTCTGTGCATCACATGGCTGTTGTATTCAAACAGTCGACCAATAGTGGATAAATTGATAGACTAGAGTCAGATGGGACTAACAGAAATCATGGGATCAAATTTGCCTAAAGAGCCTGTTAAACTGTTCTGGAAACATGCACAGCTGTGTGCTGTGAAGTGCTCACATCACTACACTGAAGGTAATTGTTTTTTTTTTTGTGGAGGGAGGAAAAACTGGAGAGTGGAGAAAATTCTTAGAATGTGGTTGACAAGCAACCAAAAACTTAGGTCTAATTAAGTCAGGCCTGAGATCTGAACTCTGTACATAATGACAAGGAACAACGGACCGTAGACTGAGCCAAACATTTGTCTTATTATAATAAGTTACCTAGAATTAGAGCAATGGTTCATCGCACTTTACATGCTCTGGGTTCTTACTATGTAATCACTGCTATCAAGAGATAATTTATGAAGAGTACCTTTCTGTCCTGGAGCCTTCTTCTCCTTAACAGAACCTTTCTTCCCTGATGGATCTTTCTTATTGGAAACAACAATCTGTCCCTGATGTTGGAACTGACACTCCTCAGCAGTTCGCGAGCCCACTTTACTGGAAACTTTTTGCCAAAACATTGGAGTATTGCCAGGTATAGTGTACAGCACTCTACAGAAAGAACAAGGGAAGAACCATTTCAAGACTAAAAACTTCCACAGTTTTTGAAAGATTTGATGATAATAGCAGTATTGTCTTATGTACTTGAAAGGCTGTGTATCAAGATGGAAGGGTCTGGCTGAGGTCTTTGCGTTTTGTTGTGTTCTTGGAAAACACATATTAAGAACACTTGGAGTTACTCCCTTTTTAGCACAGCTTTCTCCACAAAAAAGACATCAATGTTATTGACTTTGCAAAATACTGTAATATGGAGTTTCAGATAAACACACCATGTACAGTGTATGAGTACTAGAACATTATTATTTTCTTGTTATGACTTTTCAGCTTCAATCCAATCTTGTTTTCTGAGCCCTCATTCCTTCCTCTTGCTGACCAGTAGTAACAGAGGTACTAGGCCAAGATTGCATAACATCATGATATTTAGCATGAACACCGGGTTTGAAAAATTATGTTCACTCTTATACACATAATTTAATCTGAAGGACCTAATAACAAAAATCCACAAAAGCTATATTAAATCTGTACATAATCAGACAATCACAATACATACTCATTCAATTTATTTATCTCTTCATCTGTCCAAGGTGCCTCGTCAGACACCTCATCTTGTCTCTTTTTGCTGTTTTTGTTTGCCGTCTGTTTAAAAACTTTCAAGGCTTGTCTCTTGCTTGAGGCTCTTTCACTATCAGATCCAGTTTTTGCTTTCTTCTTGGAAGAACCAGTTTCAATTCTAATATCATTTTCTGATGTAATTTGATCCTCTGCATTTTTCTGAGCAGCTTTTGCACTTCTTGGATGGACTTGTCCTTTCTTTAATTGCAAGTTAGAAGTTCCATCTGAGTCTTCTTCTGAAGACTGAGAGCTTGTTGCTTTTGTAAGCTCATTTATTCTTTTATGGACAAGCCTTTTCACAAGATTTCTCCTTTTAGTAGTTGCCTTGGGCACCTTTCCTGAATCTCCAGTATTATCTGATCTTTCATCACAGGAAGATGACTTCGCTTCACTGTCTGAGGTTTTAATGATGTTACCCCTTGACACAGTTTGCCTCTGACTATTCTTAGCTTGTCTGCCTACCTGTGAATCCCCATACTCAACATCTGTATTTGAATCCACTGTGGATCTCAAAACGCGTTTAGGTGGTGATGGAATGGTTTCAGCTGTTCGTTCAATGACCTCACAATCACTGTCAGTGCATGCCTTTCCATTATTTTTCCTTTTTTCAAGGTTTTGGCCTTCTTCAACACCAGAATTTGGTGATTTATTTTCCCTTTCGACACTGACAGGTATTTGAAGTTCATCTTCACTGGTCATTTCAGGCTCTTGAGGTCGTAGCTCTCTCACGTTTTGCCTTTGTATCAAATCACTTTTCCTTATGCTCTTTGTTGTCCTATTTTTGCTCATATTAGCGCCATTTTCTTCGCTAACTGGTTGCTTCTTTGGACTACTTTCCTGCATGATTTGGTTTTTGTCCAGGGTTTTCTTTGGTGAAAAGAATAATGGTGTCCTTGCACTTTCATCAGTATCTCTCTCAGAGCTGTTACTTAATGTAGCATTTGGTGCCTTTTTTGGCTTTCTTTTTCTTGGCAACGAATCACTACTTTCACTGCCAGATGCAGTCTGTTTCTGTTGCACAAGGGATCTGTTACTCTGAAAAAAAATAGTGAAAAAGAGAAGAAGACAGAGATTCTCAATAAAAATGATAAGGAAAGGTTTCCATAGGGCCAAATGTCCCATATTGCCAGGCTTATCCCAGTTTCAGTTGCATAAAGCAGCTAGAGGAATTTCTACTCTTCCTGCACCCTCCCCTAGATGGCAGGGTTGTCGCCAAGTGCCGGTGAAATTTGCTGGCTGAGAAAGAGGCGATGACTGGATATACTTTGGCGGGTGATCACTCGGTAAAGGACAACAAACAGTTTTTAGGTTATGCATGTACAATCATTCAATATCTGAACCATGTATAATATCGAACCTTCTAAATCAACTGCTGGTAATTGAAAAGTTTGGAATTCATTCCTGACTACCTTGAGCATTGGTGCCACTATAACAAGTTAAGTAATATATTGAAATAAAATCTTGTTTTGAGCACTTTTTTCATGTATTATCTTACTGTGTACTGTGTCTGCAATCTTGTAAACCTGAAACTTGGAAGCCCAGCATTCAACGCATTGTGAAAGATTGAGGAGGTCTCTTGCAAAAAATGACCGGCTCAATGAAAATCTTAGCCGGGAGATTACTCTCTCAGTAGTATAATTTATTATGTCAGATTTTAGGAACCAGCATGCCCTTCCCCATATATAATGGTGGAAAAGACATCATTGGTATTCATGCTGCTAGATTCTCACATTAAGACAGGACTTTCATTAAGGGTTGCGGACCACACAAATTGACCGGCCGTGAGGATGATTTTATCTGCCTAGTTTGACCATCTAGAGGAAAGTTTTTTTATAAAGAAGTTCAGTTCAAAATGTAACGCATACAATCAGCAATAAAACAGTGCAATTTGCCTAACTTGTACTGATTTTTTTATATAAGGAGACTTCACTAGTAAGGTGAATTTAACCCTCTTTATAATCAAAGTTGACATTTCAAGGAGAATTTCCATGTTCAGATAGATTTATGAAGATAAGAGGGTGGGAACCAACCATCGAAAAAAAACCTTTCACTTCCTTTCACGGTCATTTGAACCACCTTCTACAGGCTCGGCTAAACTACACTTTTTATGTGGACAAGGCTTAACAGGCTTAGAAAAAATTCATACAAAATGAGCCAAAAAAAATTGGCTTTTAAAATGCTTTAAGAGAACTTGTTTTCATAGCAAGACTACCTCACTCCTAAACAAGTTTATCCAGTTTAAACTTAAATGTTTTGCCCCCATGTGAAAGCCAAGGTACCCTCTTGCTGAAAACGTTAATGAAAATAAAAGAAGAATGTGCTCACTTTTAGTGGAATCTTAATCTCTAAGTTATACATTGGAGAAAGGGCTGTCCATTCCACACCTCCAGGGTCAATCGTTTCTAGGTTATGGTTTTTGTCAGTCACGATGCGCTGTCCTCTCCACCAAGCTAAAGGTGGCTTCACCATGCGTCCACTCCTTGTTGTCTGTGTTAGGAAATATTGAACAGAAATGAACAGATAATAGTCATAAAGTTATAAAGAACTTTGCCTTACAGTGAGTTTTTTAATAATAATATTACAGTCTGACTAATTTCTATTTGCCATCTGTTCTCAGCATTAAATAATGCCATTCTACTGTAAAAATTAGTCCTTTCCCATGAGATCCCTCTTTTGGAAAATGAAAATCCTTTTAAAAGTTTAGGTCAACAACTGAAATTTAGGCAGTAATCAAGATTCTGAAGGAATTGATTTCAACTAAGGTAGGTCAACAGTGATCTTTATTAAATTTCACACAGCTTGGAAACTTTCTCCAACGATTGATCGGAATTCGAAGGGATGTCCAACTTATGGATATCAAGCATAAGACGTTATCCATTAGGCATTATTTGTATGTTTCCTGAAGTGCTATTAAAAAGGTGAACGTGAAATACACTGTAGGTTTCATTCAATACAAACTCCTCACCAAATGTAGCATCTCTACAATACCTGTAAGGTTATATTAAAGAAAAAATTGTGTAGCTAATTACCTTGACTTCTACCTCCTTTGGAAGTTGGCTGTTCTCTGGAGTTGCGAATGCTTAAATTGGAAAATATCAAAAGTATACAGTCATGTATTACTTAACTGGGAAAAATGCAGGCACTGTCAGTGGTAAAATAATTTGAATGTACCTGCAGTTTTGTTTTTTTTCTTGGTTCTGGACTCTGTAGGAGTGCGAGTATTGACAGTAGAATTTTTTCCTCCACTAGGGACTTTCTTGCTCTTCTTTTCTGGCTTTTCTTGAATTTGCTTCCCGTCCTCGCTTTCAGAGCTGAAATATGCAATGTGTAGTACGTTTAAAAAGTTCTGATCAGTTTTAATTATACAGATGTCAAAGTGATAAAGGTAAAAGTGCTTATCACTCCTTCATTATTAGTACGTTTATAAACATGCGCATCTAGTTATATTTTGGCACAAATTGTCATCCAATTCCAAATTCCAAAAGTCAGTCAGATGTTTGAGTCACTAGTCACAAGGTAAATATGTATAAATAAATATCAATTTTTAGAGAGGAAGCCACAACAGCCTTAGCTGGTGTTCAAGCAGGTCTGTCCTGGTCGAATCAGAATTTGAAGATGTTGGTTTGCGTGGAGGAAGGAAAACCAGAGAACCTGGAGAAAAATCCTTGGAGCAACGTGAGAACCATCAACAAACTCAAACCACATATGGCTTTATGCAGGAATCAAACCCAAGCCACATTGTTCAGCTTTTAAAAATCCATGACTTTCCATGACCTTTTCCATGATCTTTCTCTTTCCGAGTTTTCTATGACCTAAGTTAAGCAGTTGCTCTTACAGTAGTATCAAATCATTTATTTCACGTATTTTCCAGCATTATAATGCATAAAATGCATGCTTGTGTCTATTTTTACTGAAATTAAAGGCTGTTGCTGACTTTTCTGTTACTTTTTCAATTTTGTTATCTTTTTGCCTTGATATTTTCCAAAAGCATATTGCTTTTCCATGACCTTCACTTAAATTCCATGACTTTCCAGGCCTGGAAATTGAAAGAATAAATTCCATGAGTTTCTGGGTTCTCCATCGCCAGCATGAACCCTGTTGTTCGGAGGTGAGTACTCTCAGCGCTGTGCCATCCCTGCTCACATGCCCAACACAGGAACTTTCAATTGGCTTCAATGTCGCTGCAGTTGCACTCTCTCAATAATAATGACAAACTTGTTGCAGCTTGAACAAAATTATTGACTTCTTTCCAGCTGCATGCTCAGTACAGACCCAGTAACACCATCCATTCAGTGTGAGACCATTCCGTGTGAGTATGCCACTGTAGGCAACTGTAAGTATTGGTAACCCTGTTTCCTTTCCCGAGTACAAAAACAGCAACGATATTCAGCACCAAAATCCCCTCAGTGTGAGAGCATTCCATGTGATAAATCCCACTGTAGGTAACTGTAAGTTTTGGTGACCCTGTGAATCCCCTCATTACAAAACCAGTCACGACAAGCTTTTCAACACCACCATCGCCTCAGTGTGAGACTATTCCATGTGAGTATACCACAGTAAGAGCGTGTAAGTTAGATAAGACTTTGTCTATTTCATCGAGAGATTTATTCAGGAAAGGCGAACATTCTCGTAAGAGAATGATAGAAACATGTACAAAGTACAGCTTGGTACAAGAGGCTCACGCCAGGCCCCTATTGGGCAAACCATAACTAGTGTCCAGATCCCTCATCTAATGTAGCGTTCTGCTCTATAAGTGTTGGTGACCCTGTGACCCCATGACCCAAGGACAATATGATGTCACTTATGGAAAAGTCATTTATGCACCAGAAGTCAGAAGTTGAATGCTACATGAGAATGCTTGATTAGTTAAAAAGGTTGATCACTAACCTGCTTTGAGAATTGAAAAAATCAGCTACAAGGGAAAGCCAGTTGTAAGGAAAACCATTCTTGAATGCCTTGACAAATTCAGGAGGAAACCCTATCAAGAGTATTGAAATCATAGGTAAATTGTTAAAATGGTGTTTTAAATACTCTTCAAAATTCTAACAGTGCTTTTAAATTGGTCAGTAATCAAGTGCAAAGACTTAATTATTGTTACCTTGTTGAAGAGTGACGTTTTCATTAACAGGTCCTACCAGCTTGTACTGAGATCCACTCTTAGTCTGGACACACCTCGAGTTTAATCTGGATACTATTGCTGTGCTATGCCAAAACTCACCCGCTGGGTCCTCACTGAAGAATAAAAGGTTAAAGGTTATAAATGATTCCAATCCAATGGATTTTAGGACACATAGTGGTGTGATGGTTAGCACACAGGACTATAGATCACAGGATCTGGGTTCAAGCCTAGCAGAGGTCACTATGTTGTTTTCTTGGAGAAGACACCTTACTCTCACAGTGCCTCCTATGATCCAGGTGTATGAATGCAGGGCTCGAAAAAACTGCCGTCCGGTCGTCTGGGGCAACTGGATTCTCTTTCTGGGCAAGTAACTTTTCATTCTCACTTGCCCAATGGGCAAGGGATCAGCAAGCCATCTGCCAACTGAATCCTTAAAGGAACAAACTAAGACTTGCCTAGGGAAACAAAATTTTAGAACTACTTGTCCCCAAAGCAAGCTGGAATTCAAGTTTCTTTCGAACCCTGTGAATGGGGACAAAATTCAATGCTGGGAAGAAAACCCCGTAAAGGGCCATCTTTCCATCACAGGGGGAAGGAAAAAAGTCCAAGAATCTTGATTTCTGTCTTGCTACTCTTTGAGACGTTTGTCAGTTTGTATTGTTTGAACTTCAGTTTTGAGTTTGATAATCCCAAACTGTGCAAACAAAAACACTGAAAAACATTGTTATAGAAGAAAAACTCAATATTTTGGTTAACATTTAGTCTTGTGCTAGCATTTACTGGCTTTCAAACAACCTGGCCGTGATGTTTCTTATAAGTCTGGTTTCCCTAGCACAAAGTGACCATTAGTATTGTCACTTTTCTTTTGCAGAGGGGCTGTCAGTGGATTGCAAGTACTTCCTCACTCCTGGAGTATTTTTGTCTGGTTGCCAGAAAAAAAATGCCAGTATTTATTGATATACCTGGGAAGGTAGAGGCCTGGCTTTCAAAAACTAGTAACACTGGTTCCCAAATGTAATACAATGCATGAACCATACCTATCACTAAAGAACAAAAGGTCAATATTACTGCAATCTCACTTTTAGCCACAACCCCCTGGGGGTATTGGGACGTAAGGTCAATGACATACATGTAAAAAATGTACAAAGTAATATGTAACGACAAGTCAGTGCCCTTTGAATTGCACTAAGTCAAACCAAATTTTCAGGAATTATAAACCAAAGGAATTCATTTTGAATGCAGTTGAAAGCCAGTTAAGAGGACGCTGTGCAAGCTAGGGCCTTGCTGCCTATAGCAGAAGCCCCTTGATAAGTCAAGCTCCCATCAATAATAGTTATGTTATCATGAAACCTGGCTAAAGAACAATGTTTCTGAAACAGAACATCCTACTACAGGAATATCATGTGGATTTTCTTGAAAATAATTTCCCAGACAAGTATTGAATACATACATGTACATGTACATAACAGGTTAAGTCTTATCATGTTAGGATACAAACAACTTTTTGATCACCTTCTCTGTCCTTCAACAATGACTCCCATATGTGTGCGAGTCTTCAATGCTTTTATAGACCAGTGGCTAAGGCTGTAAATCTTGGAGGTCTTGTGCACAGCCTACATCATTAAAACAAATCACACAAAATGCTAGCATCAAAGAAACCCTTGCTGCTTGCGGAGTTGAGCAAACTTAAGTCTAAAGATTCTTTCAGTAGAATAGTGGAAATATTAAACATTGATCAAGGGGCAGAAGGATAAAATATAGATGATACTCTAAAATAAGTTAAAAACTGTACAATGCTGGTCTTATCTAACCTCATTGTGTTCTTTGTCTAATGATGTCGAAGAATGTGAAGTCTCCATTTCATTTGTTCCTTGAGTCTCTGGTTTTTCTTGACTGACAGCCTCTCTTTTTCTGGTTCTGGTAATTACACCCCCTGTCTGCTTTACTGGTATTTCTCCGCTTTTAGGAGTTTCATTTGTACTTCTAGTCTCTGGTTTTTCTTGGCTGCCATCTTCTCTTTTTCTTGTTCTTGTAACACCTCCTGCCCGCTCTACGAAAAATTCTTTGCTCTTAGGCACCGTAACATTACTATTGTCATGACCCCCACCACCACCATCATCATCATCATCGTCAATAACTTGGACATCCTCTGTCATGACATCTATTTCCTCATCGCTACTATTACTTTCAAATGATATGTGCACCTCTTCTCCCTCGTTAATGGTTTGAACTCTAGTGGCATTGTTAACACCACTCACACTTTTTGGAGTTCTTCCTTTGTTCACTGATGTCACTTTACCTCTCCTGTTCATCACATCTGTAAACGCACCTTCACTACTCCCCCCAGAATCACTTTGCAAATCGGTAAATCCAGAGTCCCTACTTATTGCCTTTAACAAAGCATTTGGCTCTGCTTTGTTCTGTGATCTGCTCAGTGGGACAGCAGAATCGTCTTCCAGTCTGCTTAGGGCCATCTGGACTTTCTGTTTAATGGCACTGTCATTCACAGAGGGCTTAAATGGACTCACTAGAAAGTCCTTATCTTTCAAGAAATCAGTCAACACTCTTGGTTTTCCAAAATTCGTTGATGGATCCGA